>JARHVA010000504.1:1187500-1702500 GCA_037957365.1 Torreya grandis | reverse complement strand
GAAAACAATCTCTAAGTGCCTTCATCCAAGCCATTGGGCTATGAAGTCAGGCTAAAAATGAAAGAAAAACAAACAAAACATAAAGACTATACATATATATAAGTGGATCCATCTAAGCTTCAAGGATTGAATAAGCTTTAGATGTTGCCCACCATGGGGTAGTGTAAATGGTGTTCCATCTTGATACTCCAGCAAGAAGCTACTCTCACCACAGAGCTGTCGAATGGTGAATGGATCTCTCCATAAAGAGTCAAATTTATCGTACATTCCCTTCAGTTCTCGTCTCTTGTCCCACAACAAGACTTGATCTTCGACTTGAAAATCATGAACCTTAGCCTTTTTATCAAAAAGTTTCTTCACTTGATTCTGATGTGCTATAATCTGGTCCACCACCATGGTTCGCTACTCATTCAATTCGGTTAGACACATCATCCTTTTGTCGATCAAACTTTCGAAGGTTGAATCTTTGATTGCTTTGGCTAACCAAAGCGTTGGTAGTTCTAGAGTGATGGGTATCTCCGCATTCAAACCATATAGAATTTGGAAAGGTGACATACCTATGGCCCTTTTGGGTGTGATCCTATCTCCCCATAAAGCATCAAATAATTCCTTTTGCCATGTTCTCTAATTATCATCTACTAATTTTCTGATAATAGTGACCAAGTTCTTATTGCTCGATTCTGCTTGGCCATTTCCCTGTGGGAAATAATCTGAAGTGTGGGATAGGGTAGTCCCATAATAAAAATAGAATTGAGTAATTTTATGCAAATAAAAAAAGGCCACATTATTTTTTACAACTTTGAGTGGAACCCCAGATCGAGAGATGATATTTTCCTTGAGGAAATTGCACACCACTTCAGATGTAGTGTGTTTGGTTGGGATGGCCTCCACCCATTTGGTAAAGTAATCAGTCACCATGAGGACATAATCATGTCTAACACTCAAAGATGGGTTTATTGTGCCAATAAAGTATATACCCCACTGTTGGAAAGGTTCTTCACTTATTACTGGCTTGAGAGGCAATGCAGCCAGTTTAGGTTTTCTAATGAACTGTTGACACAATTCGCATCTATGTACCCATTTGTAGGCATCCTAAAATAGTGTAGGCCAATAGTACCTTACTCACAAAATCTTGTGCACTATCACTGGTGCAAAAAAATGTCCTCCATAGGCCAAATAATGGAAAGACTACAAGAGTTTATCTTGTTGTACCTTATCGACACAATGAAGAAATGCCCCATCTAGGTTCCTTTTGTTTAGACCATTGTCCTATAGAACATAACTAACAGCCTTCAGCTTAACATTCCATTTTTCTTTATAGGAGAGATGAGTGGGACACTCACTATAGGTTATAAACTGGGCAATGTTGGAATACCACTCATCAGTAGTGGTAACAAAGAGGATCATAGGCATGCCTTCGATCTCTATTTCTTCATTTTTTGCTTCATCAAGAATGTTGTTAGCAATCAACTGACAAAGACCCTTTTCTCACACAAGTTTGGTAGGTTTGATGTCTAGATCAAACTCTTGAATCTTAGCGATCCAATTACCCCTCTTCATACCAAACACTTGTTGAGTCAAAATGGACTTCACTGTTGTATCAGGCACGAGAACTTTAGTGTGCAAATTTAGGATATAAAACCTGAAATGCTTGACTACTTTGACCACTACGTATGCATGATTCTCCATGTTGGAATATTTCATCTCATGAGATTTTAGTGGGAAAATCATGAAGGAGTTAGGAGATTCCATTCCTTCTTGGTTCTGTTGAACTAAAATGGCTGAAAGTGTATATTCAAAAGCATAACTATATATTTTGAAACTTTTGGTGTAATCCAGATGAACTAGAATTGGTGTGCGAGTGATTGCTTCTTTGATGTCTTTGAATGCTGATTTGCCCTTGGTAGTCCACCTGAAGGTAGTATTAGCTTTCATCATATTGATGATGTGGTGAGTTTTTTCAATGAACTCAGGGATGAACCTTCAAAGAAAATTCACCTTTTCAAAGAAAGAGTGAACCGTAATTTTGCTGGTAGGCAGAGTAAGTTTTTGGATGGATTTGACTCTTTCTAAGTCAATTTTAATACCTTCTTAAGACACAATGTGTCTAAGAAGTTTCTCTTCAATCACTCTAAAGACACATTTCTTTGGATTTAGAGAAATATCATTCTAACAGTAGCATTCAAGTATTTTTTGTAAATGGTGGACATGGTCAGAATGGTGTTTTGAAAATACCATCAAATCATCTAAGTATAGTATGATGAACTTATCCATTTCATCTTTGAAAGAGAGGTCCATCACCCTTTGAAATGTGGCACCTATGTTTATCAGACTGAAAGGCATTCTTTGATAGGTGAAGGTGCCCCAAGGTGTGGTGAAAGTAGTCTTGTGCTGATCTGCTTTTCTAACTTCAACTTGATTGTACCCTGAGAAATCATCCAAAATTAATAACATCTTTGAACCTATTACCATCTACAGAACTTGATCCATGATAGGGAGAGGTAGTTATATTTTAGAGATAATTGATTCAAGTTCTTGAAATCCATGGAGATCCAAATTTCACCATTTTTCTTTCTAACAGGGACTATGTTGGCAATCCATGTGGAGTGATGGATTGAGAAAATTATCTAGGCATCAAGCATTATTGTATCTTAGCTAAAATGGTACCTGATATTTTTGGATTATATTGCCTAGACTTTTGCTTATAAGGCATAGAGTTTGCCTTAAGAGGAATGTCATGGTGAATGTCATCAGGCCTAAGTGATTTTAGGTTATCATAAGAATAAGCCAAGACATCTATATATTGGTAGAGTAGATTGGCAAGCTTGAATCTCTCCTAGAGAGTGCAACATTTTCCAATGTTTACCATCTTAAGATCCCCCTTAGTTCCTAGGTTTACTTGATCAAAATCTTGGGAAGAGTTTGAAACTATCCATTGTTGTTTGATGAACCTGTCATGGTTATCAAACAATTTTCCTAGGGAAACTAGGCCTTTGGGAATCTTATTCCCTTTAAGCTGCAAGAAATCTTCACTTGTGTTCACATTCGATTCAGAAGTGGCTTCACATTCTTGAAGTTCACTGCCCTTAAAATGTAGTTGTTTGAAATTGTCCTTTTGCGCCAAGAAGGGAATGATTTGATCATCATTGTTGAATACTTGCCAATGATAGGCATTATCAGGTACACTTGGCTGAAAGTATAGTTTAATAGTGTACTTATCTCCTTTAAAATCTAGGTGGGGAACCAAGAGAGTAGTAGAAATAGTGAATGCATTAGCCTGGTCATTGAATTCTCTTAGAATGGTAGAGATGTTCAAAGCATCAAAATTTTCAGTCTAGTCCCAGACAAGATTGCGATAGTGGCATAATCTTTCATTCTTAGTTTGGTAGAAGTTTCTTACCTGGCAAACCACCAATTTGGCATCCCCTCTAGCATGGAGTAGTTTAATGCCCTTTTCTCTAGCAACCTTTAATCTAAGTAATAGGGATTCATACTTGGCTGTGTTGTTGGTGTTATTAAATTGTAACTTGTAGGATAAAGGAACAATATCTCCCTAAGGAGATACCAACACAACTCCAGTCCTTGAACAGGTAGAAGAGCAGCTGCCATCAAATTCTAGAATCCATACCTCATTAGACACTACTTTTCCTTTGAAAACTTCTTCATTTAGGGGAAGAGGTTCTTCTATGCATTCATTTTGCTATGTTGATTCTCCCACTGTGTCAGCTGAACACATTTCTAAGTTGTCACCTATAGGAGTTTCATCAGATGCCTCACAAACTTCAGCCATAGATAAGAAGTAGTTGCCCATGCCAGAAGACTCAAGTAAAATTTGAGCTTTTGGTGCTGATGATTGGGTGACTACATATCTTGCCTCTTTTTTAGGAAGCAATTTCTTCATAACACCTTGAATTGGGATCCTTTCTTCCGACAAGCCCATGCTCAGCTCACCTCCAACATTCTTGCAAAAATTCCACCCAAGTAGGATGTCGTAAGAGGCTAGAACATCAGCCACTAGAACTGTCATTTTTATCTTCTTTTCTAGAAAAGCTGTGAAAGCAAATTGGGCATCTTTTATCTGATCAAGGAGTGAGACTTGCTTATTTTCTATAGAAAAACACCTCCCAAAAGTTTTGGTCAAAGTTAGACCAAGGGAATATGACACCTTGGCGGGCATGACATTATCCGAGGCTCTAGAGTCTATTATGCAATTAATCAATTTGTAACCATTTATTAGCAGGGAAACACAAAAAGGCTCTATTTTCCCAAGAGCAACAGGAGGGGTCATGACAAGATTATTTTGGGTGGATTTATCCTTGGGGGGATCATGAGCAACCTTTGAAGAATCTTGTCCTATGGGGACAACTTTATTTTTCACATATTTTGCCAACCTATCAAATTATTTAGGGTTGGCTCTTAGATACTCAATCTCTGTCATTTGGATCTTAGTCTTTCTAGCATGATCAATTATATCAAATAACTAAAAAAAATTGAAATAGAGGAAGAGGATCCATCATCTTGGTCTTTAATGGGAGCGGCACTGGTCTGAGCAATAGAGGTGGAAGATATGGGGTAGTTGGAGGTACTTACTTTTTTGTGAGTTACCTAATTTTTTGATTGAGGGGGCAATGGAGTCCCTCATTTAGCAATGGAAACTACTGGCTGAGGTTCTTCTTCTACTTTTCCTTTATCAGCCTATGGAGCTGACTGGTTTTGAGATCTAGTAAAAATAGCATAAGATCTGTCCAACCCTTTTCCTTTACTTCTAGCTTCATCCTGGTAATCTAGGAATCCAATATTAGAGTCACTAGCTAATTCTTCTTCCTACTCATCAAAGAGATTAGCATCATCTTGTTGGTCCAACTGAAGTTGGAGGGAAAAATCATGTTCAGCCTCTAGGTAACTGGCTGTTGAATTGGTAGGTGCTGCTTTAATGGCCAATTTATCTGGAGGGGGAGGCAGGCAATTTGATTGCCCTTGATTCTGGGCAACATTGGCCTAATATTGCTGATTTTGGAACATTCTCCTTGGCATATCTTGATAGGTGGGAGTAGACGTACCTTGGGTTATTTATCTCTTCAAAGCTATCAGTTCATTTGTCAATTTTTTCACCATAGGGTTTGTAGTGCCTATAGAAGAGCTTTCAATAGATGAAGAGAATCTATTTTTATTAGGGTCTTTTTTTATCTTACCTACCAAGATAATATCATCCTTAATCTCAGTATCC
Organism: Torreya grandis; assembly: GCA_037957365.1. Lineage (NCBI taxonomy): Eukaryota > Viridiplantae > Streptophyta > Pinopsida > Cupressales > Taxaceae > Torreya > Torreya grandis. Next base: position 1,697,273 of record JARHVA010000504.1, on the reverse strand, counting down.
AAATTTTGAGCCAATGTGAGATCCATAGGGCTAGCTTGCCTCAATAGGAAACTTACTTTGAGAACTTATGAGTTGATAAAAAAACACTTAAGATTCTTTGGCATGGGTTGAGCGATGGTTGGAATCCAATTCCTTAACTTATTGAATTTGGCTATGAAATCCCTCATGGGTTCTTGGGATTCCTTTTTCATCTATGTTAGCTATGCTAACAAGGCATGTGCATCTTTAGTAGGTTTAAACCTATCTTCAAATATGGACTTTAGTGTATTCCAGTCAGTTATAGTTTGAGCTTGAAGGTTGTTGAAGCAATCCACATTAGCGCCTTGCAGAGTTTCTACAAAATGTATCACTACTACGTCTTCGAATTCCACACCAATTACATTGCATGCTATAGAGAAGGTGGCAATATGCTCATTGGGATGAACCTTCCCATCACCAAAAAACTTGAGAAAATTTTTCCTAGAACTATGGGGTAGTTCATGCAAGGGTGGGGTCAAATTAAGAGGACCAAAAGAATTGCCCCATGGACTTTGATCCATTACGATGGGATGATTAAATAGTGGGATAACAAATCTTGGTGGGGTAAATAAAGACAAAGTCTTACCAGTATTGAGACTAGAAGCTTTACCAGGTATGGGAAATCAGGCATTGGTAAGAGGGAAGCTCCTAGTTCACTGAAGACAAGATAATGAAGGAGAAATCTCAAAATTATTTTACTGCACTAGCTCGAATATAGGATCAACAATACCCTGAGCTCTCTGACCTCATGTGTACAGTGGATCTGCTAGAGTGCCAAATGAAAAAGGGACCGAAACTACTTCAAGTTGAAGCTTGAGGCTTCAAAATGCACATTTGTGTCCCCAGCGGAGTCGCCAAAAAGCTGTTGGGTGAATATTTTGTCGTCAACATTAGAGGTGACCGAGGTGATCAAAAAAATGCCTTGGTACCAATACTTCATGGCCTTTGACTTCTTTAGAGAACCCTGAGTCATTGGAACTAGTCTCAATTGAGCAGGTGCCGATGAATAAGAATCTTCAGGGGGTACTGCAACCATGATTGTGCAATTAGAGAATAGTGGGCAAATTGGGGAATTCACACGTTGGGTGATCATGATCAAGGAAGGGCACTTGACAGGGCCAAGTAGGAAAATGGGTTGAAAAATGAGGGAAAAAGAAGAAGTGAAAAATGAAAAAGAGGAAAATTTCTCCAAAGTTAGAGAAATATAGAGGAAAAAAATGCAACGGCGGCAAAATTCACCACCCAAACATGCAGAATGGAAAACATGCAGGGGTGGCAAATTTCAGTACCCTTGCATGAAATGGGAGGAACAAAAGGCACAAGTGGCAAAATTTGCTGCCCATGCATACTTCGGTGAGAAAAAGAAAGCATGGGTGATGAATTTTTCTGCTCGCATAGGTTTGGCAGGAAAGTGTAGGGGAAAAAAAGGGAGCATAGGCGGCAAATTTCACCACTCATGCAGGTTGAAAATGTGAATGGGTGGGGCACAGTAAGTTTTAGGGGGCAAGTTTGCTGCCTTTGGAAAGGACTAGGAAATCCATGGGAAGAATGGAGGGTGGTGAAATTTTCCACGCCAACATGGGGAATGAGAGCTGGTTGACGTAGAAAGGGGAAAAGGAGAGGCTGGTGGGAGGAGAGTAAGAAGTGGGCCGATGGCCCTAGGAGAAGAAATGCACAAAAAACCAAAACTCCAACTAAAATAATAACTAAAAATAAAGCTAAAAAGAGGAAAAGAAATAAATAAATGTAAAATATAGGACCAACCTAGAAAATCATGCGCACCGCGAGCTTGAATCTACCAAAACACAATTTTACCCATTCACTGGATCATCCAGAGGTAGAGGGGAGGAGGAGGAGAGGAAAGAATGAATCAAAATGAGGTTAAAATCAAATTAAATGAGGTGAAAACTGACCTCAACCACTTATCACTCATGAAAATAAATGCCACGCATGAAAATTGAGACATTGTAGGGGTGGCAAAATTTGCCACCCTTGCACTAGGAAAGTGAAGGGACATGTAGGGGCAGCAAAATTCACCGCTCCTACATGTGAGAGTAAAAAATGCATGGGTGGCAAAAATCTCTGCCCTTATACGTCTAGATGTAGGGGTGGCAATTTTTGCTACTCCTTCATGTTGGGAGAAAAATGTACTAGTGGCAAAAATTGCCGTTCGTGCATGAAAATAGAAGAAAAAACACTAACTCTAAAAAAGCTAAATTTTGGTCCCTTAATTGTATCGAGACCATGACAACTTTCAAATTTTGGGGAAAACATAATGAAAATATGTTGTGATTTCAAATGGTGTCAGTTGAGCCAATACGAGAATGAGAAAAACCCATCTCGAAAATAGACTTAGAGAGACAAATGGTGGAATGGACAAGTTTCGTAGGGGGTTGTTTCAAAAATGAGCTGAGCTGATTTTGGAAACAACAAACCCATTCATGTAAAAAAATTTGCATATTTGACAATTTTAAAGGTTCAAACACTAGTGTCATATTTTAGATGGTAGTGTCAGGGAGGATAAAAATTTATTGAATATATATAACTATTATAGTATTATATTAATCAGGTTTTATATAGATTTTTTCCTATAGGTGATATGGGTAATCATAATATCAAGGTTAGACTATAGTATAACCATTTAGGCACAATGAGATGGTAGATGTGAGCCTTTTGGCATCAAGAATATCATGAACTAAAGGATTGATCCATGAGAGATATTTTTCAAGTGTACAAGACTAGTTTCTAATTAAAATCATATTTTACTATCTACATTCCCCCTTCCCCCCTTTTAATCTAGTAATGCATAAGGATAAAATTACTAGTTTAGATGAGATAAATACATACCATGGTGTGTAAAACACACCTTGATTTAAGTTGATCCCTATTTAAATTTATTGTTTTCACATTACCTAAAACCAAGAGCATATTATAGTGTAATTAGTTTATATAATATGAAAATTGACCAATTGAAATACTTTATATAGATAGTGCAAGGAAGGAGTATACCTATGTGTTGATGGAAGCATGTTTCCCACTAGTAATTTTATTTGGTAATTATGCTTATTTGATGAATCATTGGAGAGAAATTTTCACAACTAAACCTTGGATATTATAATAGGATAAGTGAAGGGTGATCATACACCTAATAGAGTGCAAGGGTGAGTTGTGCCAAGGCCATAGAGAACACTAAATCTATATTTCACAACTCAAGTGTATGCATAACCTAGTCAATCTCACCCAGGCCAAATGATGAAACTATATCAACCTAAGAAAGGTAATTAATATCAAATCTATGGAGGGAACTGAGTCTTAACCACACTACTCAAGGAAGCCAATTTATGTAGATAGATAAAGACTCAATTAGTGCATCTTGGTAAGGTTGGTGTATACCTATGTATATAATTTGAATATGTATATGTGATTTGGTGAAATTTTATGGAATATGTATCTATAATGTGTCTCAAGTTGAAGTATTTGTCAAAATGTAACATCTTCTCTATAAACTATGTATAATATCTATCAAAATTTTGAAAAAAACTATCTCAAATCTATAAAATCGATGCCAAACACATATGATTTTGACCCAAATGTATATTTGAATCATGTAAAATATATAAAATTATTCAAATTATACAAACTATGTGTGTGTAATCATGTCTCTATGACATGCCCCCACTGACATCCCCCCTTTTGAGGTGAGGGGAATGCAGCCTAATAGTCACCTTAATTTGAAAAGATAAGATAACCCTATCATACATGTATCAATCATATAATAATCAATCATATAATTTTATGATGTCTAAGTATATATATAAACTAAGCTCTCAGTATCAAACCACAAGCCTTAATATACATGATATGGATCATGAACAAGTCTAGGAGTAACAAGCAAAATCTCAAATAATAATCAAGAACACACATAAGAGAACTCAATGTCACATAAAAGATGTATAGGAAGACTAAAAGAAATGGGCATGTTAAAATTCCAAACTCTCAAGGAGAAGACATGTTCAAATATGCACATACCAAATAAAAAACACTTGATGAAATTATAACCAACAAACAAGGAACATGGTCAAACATTTTGCAATTGAGACAAGGTAGGAAATAAGAAGTGCACTCAAGTAATCCATGTGATTATATGAACAGGTGACATATAAGCAACTAACATAATCATATCATACTAGTCCCTATATAGATGTGTTAGAAAACAATCCTATAGCATACATATCTAACACATGGTGTAAGATGTAAGCATGCTTATAGACATGTGTAAGCATTAGTATATAATCTCAAAATGATAACATAAAGTGATCATAAAATAATATAACATGTATCAATTATAATTAATTAAAATAGATTCCCCCGACATAGTATGTCACATAAGTAGAGGAAAGGTCCAACATCTATCTTATCATGTATTATAGATATAGTTTATACTTGTATCACACTCAAGTACTCCTATAAAAAGAAACACCATACAATAAGCAAAATATTTAAAATATAGTAGACATGTAAATGTTATGTAATTTTGTATTTTTGATTTATTTGAATGTTTTTGCATTATATTGATTCATTCATTTATTTTATTTGATTTTTTATATTTTTTATAATATTTACTTGAATATAATGATTAGGGTTAATCAAATAATCATATTCATGAGGATCAAATCTCTTGGATTCATATAGGTATATAACATGCTTTTATTATTTATCTACTTGTTTATATGTATCACCATCATGTGGTATGAATAATAATCATCTTTAATGATAAAATGTAATGCCTTATTGATTGGGATCAATTATGGCATGTATTTGGTATAATCATAATAGTTTGAATGTAAATGGGTGTTGATATGAATGAGGCATGATACAAACATTTGTAATGATAACCTTGGGTCTAAAATTAACTAGTAATATGATTTATCCTAAATAGTATTTTGTAATGTCCCTTATAAGGTAATTATTTGATAATATACCCCATTTGTGACATGTTTATACTACAATGACTATCCAATTATGTAGAGTCAAGGTCTCTTGTTACTTGATAAATTTTTAGGTGATGCTTGTTAAATTTATATAGTAGCAATAATTTGTTGATTTTATATTCTTCCAATAATACCCTCATGTTTTTACATTTTGATTTGTTCTTATAATATAGTAAAATTATTTTTATTATGTCATGTGATTTGATGATAGGCACAAAATGGTTTTCCTTCTTTATGTATATGACACACTGTTACCTGATATTGAGTAGTGGGTAGTGTCATAAATTTATTTTACTATAATATTGAAAATAATATCATAGGTGTTTGTTGATGTGCTTGAATTTAGATTACTTGCACGATATATTTGTCACTTTTTTCCAAATTATTTATTAATTTATGAAAAGGTTACACATAATGAATTGGAATGAAACTTTGTTTTGTATTGTCTTCTCCTATAAATTATAAATTTTTATGACTTTAATAATATCTTTGATTTTTAAATAATGGGCATTTAAATATTTTTTATTGTTTACTAAATCACATGCATACCTGTGCACATCTAGATATAAGCTATCAAAATAAATCTAAATATTATTTAATGCTCTTGATTTTAAGTGTATAAATAATACCTTTAATTAATATGAATTTTAGTTCCAAATTTAAAGGTCAAAATGTTAAAGAGTATGATTCAGTCTTAAATCAGATAGCAAGATCCTGAAGAGACTTGTCATCATGCTGATTTAAACTTTGAAAATGGTCTAATGTTAACTTGGGCACATTGTGTTTGTTAAAAGATAAGATAAAAATGTCATCTAATTTATCTAAATTTGACATAGAACCATTGGGAAGACCATATAACCAATCTAAAGCTTCTCTTATTAAGATTTTATGTAAATCTTTTAATAATAAGCATTCATATTTATCCTAATGACCAAAATAATGTACATATTGAATTACATGGTTGGAAAGGTCTTCATGACCAAAAATTAAAGGTAACATGGGTTTGATGAATTCTTATGAATAAGTATATTCATATATTATTTTTTTGAGAGGTTTATCCTTGACAATGTTATCATAAATAGTAGTATCTTTTACAATGTTATCATTAATAGTAGCATTGAATGATAGTATTCATAGATTAAGAATTGAAACCTATCACTAGAGGTCTCCAACGGTAATCTTAATATACATAATATGACTAGTAGGAATTGTGGAAGTGTTAATAAATGTACTTATGGGTTATAATTGGCCATCTTTTTAAAACCTAAGAATGGTAGGTTTATAATTCTAACTAGATTGGATAAACAAGAGAACTTTGATTACTTTCAAGTATTTTCATGAGGAAACATTCACATTATTTGATGTTTGTAAGGAATACATGATACACATATGAATTTCATATAAATCTATATGACTAAACATAGGAATATTTGGCACAAGTGTATCTAATTGTGTTATGGTAAATGAAGGAGGAATATGTTGACTATCATCATGGTATGATGACCTAATTTATTGGTTTTTACTAGCATAGACCATGATATCCAATATAAGCTATGATAAAATAGTGGAAGTGGAATGATGACTATTTAAAACCTTAAGTGTAGGTGGGGAAATGAAATGTGTCAAACATGCCTCTTATTGTTCACTTGGTTTTGATAAGATTTTTGATTTAGTATCACATTGATGATTATTTATTGACATTTTGGCTTTCTTTTTCTCCATATTTATAGCTTTGGAAATATATGAATCTTATTATTCATATATTATACTTAATTTAATTTTTTTCCAAGAAATAATTTTTCCTTTTACCTTTAGGATCCATATGATTTCAAGAGAGATTATAAAAAATATAATAGACTAAATATAAAATACGAAACTCTAGAAAGTTAAAACCCATAAAGTAAGTTATGGTTGTGCAAGAAGACTCATAGGTTGGGTTCACCAAATGTTTAACCTTTTTTTTAAAGAGTTAGGGGAGAATAAAATAATCTATTCTAAATTTAGGCAATGTAAATAATTTAGGTTCACAATATTACGATATAATGTTGAATTATGAAGGAATGCTAAGTATAAAAAGTATAATGCCAAATAATACTCTAAAATTTAAAACAAAAATAAAAAATATATACTTAGTTTATTTACTAATGTGTAGATAGATTTAGTAAGTGTAGGTACATGATAATGTAGTCTTATGTTCTACCTTGATTCATTAGACTCTATACAATAGATCTCTAGCATCCTAGATACTACCATTAGAATATGGATAGTAACATTGATGCTTCTATCTGAGATTAATTATAATTCATTTTCAAGAATTAAAAAACACACCTATCAGGGGTCACTTTCACCTTGAATATTATATATTTAGATCATACACATAGGTTCTTGGTATCAATATGTAGCTCAAAGTCATAAGTCTTGTAATTAGGGCATATCACCTTAAAAAATTAGTGTCGATACACTCAAGTGAAATTTAGCTGACCTTAGAGATCCCTATATTAATGAGTGATACTTACATATCAAATACTCTAAATAAGACCTTACACCAATGTAGTTCTCCCCCTTATGTGGGCTTATGTGTGATCAATTATGTAATATGCTATATGTGAGTGCATGTAGTGATATAGCTTGTAACTTGACAAATACTAATATTAGTCTAATATTTCAATAATTCATGATTGTAAGAAGATTTATCCTATGATTTATTTGAAATTGGGAAGTTTTACAAGCTTGAGAGGAACTTTTACTTGGTATAAGATATATGTGTTGTTGATTTGTACTTGATGATAATGAATGATATTTAAATTGTATTTATACATCAAATTTTAAAATTATCTCATAGGAAGGTTAAATAAGACAAATACGCCAGCCCATACATGTCAAAATATTTGAAAATTTAACCATTTATAAGGCTTGGACACTAGCATCAGATTTGGGACACTAGTGTTGATGTTTGTGTCCTAGTCTATATGGTAGTGTTTAGGAGGATGAAAAGTTGTTAAAGGTTTATAACTGACATAGTAGGATATTAATAAATTTTTATAAAAACTATGGGATACAAGTGATATGGGTAATCATAATATCAAGGGCAAACTATAAGTTAAACATTTTGGCACAGTGAGATGAAGGATGTGATCCTTTTAATAGTGGGAATATTTGTAGACACTAATCTAATATATATAGTAATATAGTCTTGTAAAATTAAAAAATATCCATCATGGTTGTACCTTTTACTTACATACTTGCTTTTTATCAGAAGGATCACATTCACTATCTCTTTATGCATAAATTTCTTATCTCTTAGTCTAACCACTATTATTATTATGACTAGGCATTTATACCATGGAAAAATATCTAAACTTGATTAGTATCCTTCAGTGTTAGTTCATACTTATACCTAATTTATAAATTCTTGGACACTTACATCCTAGATAGACACCTACATTGACACAAGTGTCTAACTTTCCTATAAAGAGTCTAGTGCCAAAAATTCATCCTATTTTCAAATTAAACATATCCTAAAATTTGACCTAAGTGATTTAGTGCAAGATATTTTAAAAAAGAATAGGTATATATACAATATCATCCATCATTCATTCATCACTTAGAAATAACCTAAGAGTCACATATAAATTACACACATAGCTATCAATGAACATTAAGATGAGAATTCAAGTGAGTAAAATTTCCCTATTCATCCTTATTTACGTCTTAGTCACATTATAGGTACTTCCACATGTCCAAAGCATTCAAGGAGTAACCCATGAGCCATATTTGACAAGTTATAAGTTAGGCCATTACATATCATTACTTATCACATGTTGCATCTTGATACACACAAAATACAACGTCTAGGGGATAAATACATAAGTATAAGGCCCTCATAAGAGTATTGTATATGTAGGTGGCACCCATTGATAGAGGGGTCCTTGGGGAAGCTCAAAACTATGAGTCCACTAACCCAATTTTCTCACAACGACTCTAAGGGTGAGGAATCTAAGGTTTGATTAGCTGACAAAGAGAAATAAACCATGTGTATAATCTGAATGCATCAAAATAAAAGAGACATAAAAATCAAAAGGTTCTAGTTAGTCACATTCAAATTTAGTTAGTATTTCATAGAAGACACCTATATCAAAGTCAAATACCTACATCAACATAACCATTCATATTTGACACAATCATTTGAAGACATAGAAAGGATATTTGCAAAATCTAGTGACTGTTCCAAGATCACCTTGAAGTCCACTTTTATCCTCTTCTAAGTCAAACATGCATGAGTATATTAAATAAACTAAATATCAATTATTCATTTGATTACAATATCTATCAATAACTATACTTTATTTTTTTTTGGAATCTCCATTATATAACTTTAGAGTATTATTTATTTGAGTTTCTATTAATTGGCCTGGTCATTATAAAAGTTCACTATCCTTGTGTAAAAGTTAATCCAATAATCCTAAACGTAGATATATATTTATCTAAATTTAGTTTTAAATAAGTTCATAAACTGAAGGATTGATCTATGAGTGATATTTATCGAGTGTACAAGATTAGTTTATCATATAAAATCATATTTTAGTATTTGAAAGTTATAAGGTCATTATGTAACTAGTTTATCCTTAGAATCAATACTATGTTTGATATTTTTTATGCTTATAACTAAAATATGATATACATTTTTAAATCACACACATTTAATTTCACATAACCAACTAATTTGAGATGGATAACTCTTAAATTTAGCCATAGAATAACTTATTTTCTTCCCTACCCTTCCCTATTTTTTTATTTTTTTAATGAGATCCACATTTGTAACATATCTCCATTTTAAATATCCATCCATGGGTGTTGTTTTGATCATTAATGTGAATTTACCTTGTTGGGATATAGGTCACATGCTACTATTCCACCATTTGGTTAATTATAAACTTGAATACATGCAACTCAGGCCCTGGATAAATTCTGATCAATTCTAAAATGAGAGATTGAAAAATCATTGTATATGGTGTGCATAAAACCCACATTAACACACTCCACCTTTTTATGAGTGTAGGGTTTCAATATTTAAAGAACCCTATTAGGGTTTTAACCATGGAGAAATTATTTTTTGATCTTTCACACATTCCCAAAGGTCAACTGAGTGCACACATGCATAATAATAGATGTTATAAATGATTGTGCCTTGATTTTATTGTTTTTGTAAAGGGTAAAAAACATCCAATCTGGGTCAAAGTGGAAAATGGTCTTGACCCTAGTTGAATGGTTTTGACCTTCCTCATTTTTAGTTTTAGTTTCTAGATTTTTGAATAGGTTGTTCATGTTTTAATATTTTAGATTCATATTGGTCAACACAATATGTGGATATAAAAATTTAATTTTGTTTTTAAAATTCATATTTATCATTATTTTAATTTATCATATTTAATTAATTTATTTCAATCTACTTATCAAAAGTAATTTTAAACATTGTGTCAAATGCACAAACTACTATGTGGTGAAATTGTGGATGAATTTGACAAGTTGAAAGGGTTCCTAAGTCTTGAGGTAATAACTAATAAAGTGGGTAAAGATCAGATGGATCGCACTCTGATGCATACAACCAGCATCTATGTTTGATCCCTGTAGCTGGTATCCCCAATGAAGAAGCTGAGAATTTTCTTTTGACAAAGCAATGCCATGTATTTACCATATTCGTGACTATGCATTATTTAAAACTATGCAAATAACCTACATGATATATATTTTATACCATAGGCCAATCGATCTTCAAAGAATGAGTGAATGCATAATATAGACTCGATCTTTTTACCTTATAGGCTCAGCTCAGCCTACCAAATGGACACATACCTCCACGCCACAAGCTCGGCCTACATCCTTATTCTAATCTAAAGATCTTTATTCGAGACTACGGATTTACCATATCCATCCACTTCATACTGCATAATTTCATTTCACCAAAACCTGCAAATAATTCTCACCAAGCGTGGTATTTAAAAAATCGTATATCTCCATAGGCTTAGTTCGGCCTCAGCATGCCCTCAATTATATCTTCCTGTGTGCCTAGTCAACGGCTTTTGACAGTTTCAAGGAATGAAAAGGGTGCAAATTGGGGCTTTGAACCTCATCCAATATCCCATGCATCAAAACCAAGCTCTTTTGGTGCCCATTCTGGGCCTCTTTCTTCACTAAGGCTTCCTAAGCCTTCAAATCACATCTCCCTCTTGCTTTGACCTATTCATGTCATATTAACAGAGCAGAAGCTATGTTGATAAAGAAGCGTCAAGCCATGTTAATGGATGAAGTGATGATTTGACTCGTGTTTCATCGCTCAACTTGACTCACACTCACATAGTGAGCTCTTAATTCTAATATGCATTATATTCCTAAGCTCTTCCTTCTCATTCAATTTCTCTCTCAGCTAGACTCCTCCATGGTTGAGTCGATGTTCTTCCATGGGTTACACGGCCATATCAAACAGACCGAAGCCTATCCTTTTTCTTCACATCCATCTCCATTTTATTTTTATCCTCTATAATGATATTACAGTTTATTCATTCTTTTCCGCAGCTAACTCCGTTTCTCTATATCATATGATGAGCCATTTTCTGACTGATTCCCTCTTATCTAATCAATGCATATCTTACTCTTTTTGTTTTTAAAGAGTTTGCTCCTCTTACGCTAGCTTGGGTTCAAAGACAACAAATAGGAGAGATTTTCTCAACCAACATTCTAATGTTGAAAAATTATTTAATAATAAATAGCCTGTGGTTGGAGGATTTCAACCACCTCCCTTGATTTACTCCACAAGCTTCTAACTTGGGATTCTTAACTGAGTTTTACCTTTTCCACTCTTTTTTTATTTTAACAATTACAATTACTCCTCCTTATACAACATTGTGGGGGAAAATATAATAATTGGAATTTGAATTTAAAGATGATTAGAGCTTGCATGCCTAGTGAAGACTAATCCCAACTTAACCATGTCTTGAAAGAAAATTTATGTAGATGTTCCTGTATCACACTCCATAGGGAAAATATACTTAGAGTAGTGGAAAGGAGGAGGTTACCTAGAATCCTAAGGAATAGAAAGTGGAGCTTTAGAACTTTGACAACAAGCACAAAAGATAGGATGTTGGTAAGGATCAATTTATTGGTAGTCAAACTAGAGGAAGGAAGAATAAAGGTAGTAGTCCTAAGACCAAACAATTGGTCTTTTACTCTGATTTGAAATGGTTTGTCCTTCCCTATTTCTTTTTGGATATTTTTAGGTTTTTTGGTTGATAATTGGCATAAGTTTGGTGGTAGGGGGTTTAAGCTACTAGTTCCATCTTCTTGTTCCTTTTTGTTCTACTACTTTGTATTGTCTATCTTTCAATTATTCATTGTAAAGGGAACAGGTCCTTTCAACTCATTTGTTTAACCAATTGAATAAAAAAATTCAAACATTTTGTTATATTTTAATCATTTTATCATAATTAGGGTTAATCACCACATTATCTCAAATTTAGGTAAAACATCTTGGTTGTATAAAGACAAGTTGGTCGATTGATACAAAAATGTCAAGTATCTCATTCCTAACAGGATCATGGAAAATCAAGTGTATGAAGGAGGAGGCCTTAGGCTAAATCAATAAGGAAATATAGTGTTCAACAAAAGTCTTTAGATAAATCTTTTATAATATGATCTTCTAAACTTTTGGTTCAGAAGGTCTCGACCAAAATTTGGTCTTTAACATAAGTTTTCAAGGAATTTGTTCAAAACATTTGATGTGTAAATTTACCTTTAGATTTAAAATAATTTTGGCTTACCCCATTGCATGAGGCTATTATTTTTGATAAACTCATATGATTTGAATAAATTTGTCATGTAATAAGGGGAAGATAAATCAAGTTTATTTGTTTGAAAGATATTCTTGATTTAAAAAAGATTAAGTATGAACCTACATATACTCCAAATTCTATAATGAAGTTTCAAATAAAACCCTCTTATAAATCTAAGCCAATAGATACTAAAGTAGATGAAAATATTATATTTACTACTATTTCTCAACCTTTTAACACAATTGTTTAATTAGACCAACTAAGGATGAAATTTTATGAGTTACCATAATCACCTCACAAATTGTTCAAAAGTATAATTGAATGCAATCATATTAATTTACCACCACCATTTGAAGAAGATATGAATAAACCTCAAGGTAAATATTTTGATAACAATGCATATTACGATTATTGTAGATGAAATGGTCTATCTAGTAACAAATGTTTTGATCTCAAGAATATTATTCAAGGTATCATTTATAACAATGTCATTTTATTTGGCACTCCTATATATGAAATTAATCCTAAACAAAATATAGATGATAAATTGAATATTTTTAATGATCTATTTCCATATTATGATAAACACAATGATAATTTAGTAGTACATCACACTTACAATGCACAAGATAGTGTAAATGGAATGCATGAAATATATTGTAATTGGAGTGTATGATCTAATAAGGATGTTTCACCTTTGAAGAGGCATGTCATTATAGAGTGATCATAATGATTCTTTTATTGTGTTTCCATACCTTAAGTGTATTATGAATATAATTCAGATTAGGGTATTTGACCTACACATCTCTTACATTGTGTAATATACATTTTTATGCATATTATTCCATGTATTTATAATATTAAATGTGAAGGCATTAAAAATTTATGCATAATTTAACCACTACTTAACTAGGTAATCTTTCCTGTTAGAGGTGCAATCACTCAGGAGGCTAAATTAGTGAGCCTAGATATTTAAATTTCAATTCCAATCCTCTCAAAATATTAAAAAATAAGCATAGATCAATTTGATCAAGAAAAATTAACAAGAAATATCATTCATTCAATGCTTACACAAGATCTAACACAAAACACATAGTTCCTATGGGAAACCCTCATGGGGAATAAAACCCACTCTAAAGCCTAGAAAACATGGACTACTTATCCTATAATAGATTAGAAACAAGAGACTAATCAAGTCCTTTTGACCAATATTTATTGAAACATCAATTTCACAAGGATCACATACTCCTAAGATGATCAAGTCCTTATTATTGATAACCTTGGTCAAGTCCTTCTGACCTAAGGCCTTCAGTGAAACACCTATTTCATAAGGAGAACCTACCCATAAGGAAGATCAAGTCATTCTGACCTCATATGAAATGAACACCTCCACCTTTGAATGATATCTTCAACACTTGATGATGGAACTCTAATAACACAACCTGCTTCACTTCTTCACACACTCATAATGCATCCAAAAACCATCTTATAGATCACTTCACACTTCTCATTCTCATCAACCTAAAATATTTCTATCACAATACCAACACCATGACCAAATTATCATACACATAGTCCTCACTCTAACTTGTGTCTTTCCTCTATCTTATGCACTCTTCAACACATGCTTTACTCACACATGTCTCTTATTCACTCTACTTCAATACATATGTGATTTATATTCCTATACAAATTTTATTTTTACACCATGAGAAAATTCTACTTGTATCAAAAGATATGGCCCAAAAACATGACACTGGTATTTCCTTTGTTAAATTCAAATATTTGAATTCAAATGGTCATAGTTAAACTTTAGTCACTTAAAATGAATATCATACCATAAAATATTAGATTAATCATGAACCATATATATTATTTTAATGAGATTGGTATTAAGTGATGTTAAATTTTGAATAGGTTGACCACTTTGACTCCACTTGTGAAATTGATCTCAATCACACGATTAAATGCAAATCATTAGATCCTTATCCTTTACCTTTACTCAACATTAAACCTAAAAAACTTCTTACCATATCACTTATTCATGACATATTTGAGGAAATGCACTTCAATTATCTCCTTGAGAGTTTCTCAAACTTTACCTTATGTGAAATTGACCAAGTATGGGAACCATTGTAATCTATTGAAGAAGGCAACTTTGAACCTCAATAACTTTTGTTGCGCCTAAATGCATGATCTGAGATTTAAACCATATTATCAAATTTCATAGGGGAATCCAACCATATGTCAATTTTATACTAAAAACTTCATATGTGTGAGTTATAATGCCATTAATATTCCTATTTAATTTTTTTGCCATAGAGCCAACTATGCTTAGAAATGCTTAGAAGGCTAACTTTGCACATGCATATCTTTTGATGCACTTCATCGCATGACCTTAAATTTAGTGAATATCAACTAGGCACAAAAATAAATAAAACCTATGATAATTTTATCCTAACACCATAATGCATGTGAGATATAACACCATCAAAATGCATTCTCATCTTTTCTTGCCACATTGAAAATTTGGCTAAGTGTGGGAAAACACTATCAAACTACTTAGGAACCCAACTTTGCACTTAAATATCTTATGTTTCACTTAATAACATGACCTAAAATTTATTGAATAACAAATAGGAATAATTTTTATCACAACCATATGACCAAATCCCCCTGACTCATCCACATGTGGCAAAGGTGATGTCAACAAACTACCTACTCATATTTTCTACCACTAGACCCAAAATGTCTAAATGAAAATAATGATCAACCAGATGAAACCCACTCATGAACACAAACACTAAAATAATTATTAACTTCTAATAGGACTAATTTCATATTATCAATACTTCAAACTCATCCCTAATCATCTCTAAATAGATAAAATCTAAAGATCAACCAAGCCTACTTCAAGCATACTAGGATAAGTATATTGCATACATTGTCATTATCACATAGACTATCAAGGCACTTCATCCACTCACCTAGAAACCTCCATGACATAATTAAAAACTCTCAAAAAATCTCCCCCTTTTTCATTGATGTTAATGCCCATCAATATATAGCTCACATTTCTTCTCTCTCTCTTCAAGCATTCTCATAATAGGAACTTTATCCCCCTTTGACACAATGATAAAGTGGGCACAAACTAATCTTGAGGACCCACAAACAGTACCAATCAAGATAAGATCATCTTATAAAGATGATAAAAAATAACCTTACCTTGATCCTACCTCTTCTTGCCTTGACAACTTCCTCTTGTTATATGACAACACTCTTCTTCAACCAAGCACTACAACCAGTGAATAAAGAACACATAATTATGACTAGGTTTGATCAAGTCATCATACAAAATTTCTTGAAATCTCATCTATAGCAGATATCAACACATATTTAATATAACTAAAGCATATCACATATTATTCCCATCACATCATGCAAATATCCTCAATCCATTCAAGTTATTTGAGATAGCTCCCCCTAACTCTATGCATACCACCTTGTACTTCTCAACCATGCATTATAAACTAATGGAACTCTTTAGGAAACATTTGAGAGGGACTCCCCCTAATATCTCTAATTTATTACACCTCTTGAGCATATTTAGATCTTCACACACCATGAAGAACCACCACACATGCTTACTATCCTTCTTTCTCAAGCCACCTTTGGAACAATGCTTATGAACTTTTTGCTCCCCCTTAACCAAAAGACATTATATTGATTTATAGAGAAAGAAATGACACCCAAACATTGTCTTATATACTTAAATGTAGATTTTGATAATGGTTTGGTCATAATATCTATAATTTTCTCTTTTTTAGGCACATACTCAAACTTAAAAATTTGATTACTCACTTGTTCTCTCAAGAAATGATATCTAATAAGAATGTGCTTAGTTTTTTAGTGCATAAAAATATTATTTTAGATACTAATTGCACTAGTGTTGTCACAATATATAGTACAAGGTCCATTTTGTCTTACCTTATAATCTTCTAAAGTTTGTTTCTTTCACATGACTTATGTGCAATAAGAAGCAACTGATATATACTCAGCTTTTATAATTGATAGAGACACTAAGGATTGCTTCTTACTTATCTAAGACACAAATCATTCCCTAATGAAAAATACCCCATAACTGGTACTCCTCCTATCATCTACACATCCTACCCAATCTGCATTAGTATATGATTTTAATGTGAATTCCTTACTCCTAGGATACCATAAACCAAACTCTATGGTGACTTTGAGATACCTCAAGATCCTTATGACTGATTTCAAGTGAGATTATCTTAGGTAAAATGATACCTTCATACAAGACCAACTTCTTTCATGATATCAGGCTTAGAAGCAATAAAGTACAAAAGACATGCAATCATGGATCCATACAAAGTTTGATCAGCTTTTGGTGAGTCATCTAGTTTACTTAACTTGTATCTTATGATCATTAGAGTACCAATTGGTATAAAATACATCATGTTAAACTTCCTTAGCATATCCTTAATGTATTTAGCTTGTGAAATGAATATCCCTGCATTAAGTTGATTAATTTGAATTCCTAAAAAGAAAGAAAGTTATCCCATAATTGACATTTCAAACTTAGTCCTCATAGTCTCTAAAAACTCTCTACTCATATTATCATTGTCAAATATAAAAACTATGTCATCAATATATACAACCACTATCAATTGATGATTGCCTTCTATATTAATGTATAAATTATGATCAACTACCCCCTTTCTAAAACCTTGACTCATAAGATACTTATCTAACCTATCATACCAAGCTCTAAGAAATTGTTTAAGACCATATAGAGCCTTTTTCAATTTACATACAACATCTTGATTAGTTGACATGAAGTATCCTTTAGGTAACTCAATATAGACTTATTATTCTAAGTTGCCTTTTAAGAATGCAAATTTCAAATCCATTTGGTTTATCTTAAAACCTTTGAAATATGCATGGCCAAGATTCTAATTTCTTCCATTTTTTCCATAAGATCAAAATTTTCATCAAAATATATTCCTTTAACCTGAGCATATCCTTTATACACCAGTTTAGATTTATTCCTTGTGACTTCTCCTTTCTCATTCATCTTGTTTTTGAAAACCCACTTTGTACCTATCACATTTTTATCTTTTGGCCTAAGAACTAAATCCCATTTTCATTTTTTACAATTTGATCAAGTTATTTATCTATTTCATCAATCCAAATTTCATATTTTCTAGCTTCCATGAATGTTTTGGGTTAAATCATGGACAATTGAGCTGAGTCTTGTTGATTCTGATTGTTCAACATTTTCTTTCTAGTCTAAGAACCTACACTAACATTTCCAATAACTTGATAGATTGGATTATCTTTAGGAATTATTATAGATATAGCTTTATATTCTTATGTTTATTCCTCCTCTTACTCTTCATCATTTGATTAAATAGATAACTCATCATTTTTCACAATAGAATTCTGAATTGAGTCACTTACTTGTAATTTTGACTTCTTGACTCTACTTGTCTCATCTACCCTTACATTTGAAATTTAAACAATCTTGTGAAGTCTCTTATTGAAGTACCTATATAAAATATTGATATAATATTAACCTAAGAAGATTCCCTCATCAGACCTTGAATCAAATTTTCTAATATTCTTTTCATCTCTTTTTATGAAGCACCCACTCCCAAACATTCTAAAATGTTTGACATTAGCTTCTCTATTATTCCATAACTCATAAGGATTTTTGTCACCATTCACTCTAATTTGACACCTATTAAGGATGTAAATTGAAGTGTTGGCTACCTCTTCCTAATAACCATATGATAGTTTAGAATATTTAAGCATGGTTCTACTCATCTCTTGAATAATCCTATTTTTCCTTTCAACAAAACCATTCTATTATAGTGTTCTAGAAGAAGAATATTATTTCCTTATCCCTTGTTTTCTACAAAAATCATCATATTCATGAAACAAAAACTCACATCCTCTATCTTATCTTACACACTTGATATTTGAACATTTATCTTTTTCTACAAGTGCTTTGAATGCCATAAATTTTCTAG
This sequence comes from Torreya grandis, assembly GCA_037957365.1. NCBI lineage: Eukaryota > Viridiplantae > Streptophyta > Pinopsida > Cupressales > Taxaceae > Torreya > Torreya grandis. The sequence continues at coordinate 1,678,382 of JARHVA010000504.1, read as the reverse complement.
AATCTTTTAAATTTTCTTTAAGAAAAAATAGCCAAGTCATCCTAGTAAAGTCATCAATGAGAAGCATGAAGTAGCTATTATTTTGAATACTTTGGGTTCTCATAGGTTGACATAAATCAATGTGGATCAAATATAATGGCTTTGTAGTGAACTCCTTGGATTTGTATTTTCTTTTGGTTTGATTCCCATGAAGACATGCCTTGAAAAGAGAATGAAGAATCTTAAAAATCTTGGGCATATGCCTTACCAACCTCTTTGAACTGATCTTTAACATGTTATTACAATTTATATGTCTAAGCCTTTTATGAATAATCTATATTTCATTTATTTGACTCATCAAATAATCCTCCTTAGAATCATGGAATACATACATGTTGTTATCTATTTTATAAACATTTACAACTATTTTTATAACATTTCTTATTTCACAAACATCATCATGAAAAGTTACAATGTTTCCTTGCTTACACATCTGGATAACACTTATAATATTATTTTTCAAACCTTCTACATATAATACATTCTCAGTCCTAGAATGACCATTATCCAAACTCATACTACCTATCAGATTTATTGTCACCAAATCTCACTAAACCAAGGTTGGTATTTTTGAGAGAGATAAACTTACTCTTATCTCTTGTCATATGATTTAAGAATCCACTATCTACAAACCATCACTTGTTCCCATATTATTGTGTAAGGGTGCTTAAGCAAAAATTGACTCTTCCTTTGGTGGATCTCTTGAATTATTCTTTTTTTCTTCTTCAATCTTAGACTTAGTCTTCTTGAACCATTTGATGGTGTTACTGACTTGTATATCCTTTTTCAAAAAATCTATTTTATAATTTTTGGCTATATGACCTTGTTGGTTACAATTGTAGCATATAAGATTCATTTTTATCTCTTGAGAGAAATCAAAATCCTTATATATGTGACCAAATTGATTACAGGAGAAGTAGTACCCATTGAAGACATCATTAAAATTTGACCTTCCTTTCTCTTGATCATTACCTATCCATTATTTTTTGACCCTTTTAATGGAGCTAGAACCCATTTTTTCATTAGATAAGAGCACATCTAAGTAATTCATGACTTTATTTTCCAATTATTCCTTCCTTTGGCTGAGACCTTTAACCATTATGACCTGTAGATTCTTGACTATTGCTTCTAGATATTTCACTTGCATCTTGACATCATCCATGCTTGAATTGATATTTGATAAAGCACAAATAGTTTATCTTGAAGAAAAACCACAACCTCTTTGTCAACCATTATACCTTTGATCACCTTTAAGTGGTTAAAATTTCAAGGACATGCTCTGATACAAATTTTTAGAGGTACATTCACTTAGAGGGAGGGGTGAATCAATACACCTAGATATTTCAATTTCAATTCCAATCCTTTCAAACTATTAAAAAATCAACATATAAAAACTTGATCAAGCAAAATTAACAAGAGAGCTCATTCATCTAATGCATACATAAGATCAAACACACAACACATATCTCCTATAGGAAACATGTTGGACATAGTTATTGAGGTCTAAAAAATTGCCATTGATGTTAAAGGAAACATGTGATATCATGAATTAATGATAAAGGTGTTGAGTTGAATAGACTTTTGTGTGTAATTTGAATGCCCTTACTCACATGGTTATCTTGACAAAATATGGCTAAGCACATAGGATGATGTTATCAACATTTTTACATATGGAAGCATCTGAAGGAAAGGATCACATTATGATAATCAGGGTTGTGTCTATTCTTTATGGTCTAATTTATATGTCATAAGGATGAATAGATAAAATGTTACAAATGCATAAGGTTGTTCTTCAACTAAAAGCCTAATAAGTTTCCATACTTAGTCAATTTTGTACCTTTGTATTTGTCAAGAGAATTCCTTCAGAAATATTGGTAAAGATGCTTTTCTCAAACAAAAAGCCTACAATAAAAAAGGGAATTATTTTTAAAAAATTATCCTGAAGGAAAGTCTTGAAGGAAATGAGTCCCATGAAAAAGTTCTAAAAGGTACTTTTGAAAATGCCGAAGGGTAAGTGATCTAATCAAAAGTTCTGAAGGGTAAATTTTCAAAGTGCCAAAGGGAAAGTGACACAAAACAAATTTTTTGAAGGGTGTCAGGATTAGGAGCACAATTGATTACCTTGTATAAGCAACTAAACATGGAATTTAACCAGAAGTAACAAGTAACTAGAAATCAAAAACAACACAAAATTTGAGAGACAATACAATCTTGTATTTAACTCATCCAGAAAGAAAATACAATAAAGAAGATGCCACACTCTTCATACACCTCTGAGGCTTCCCACACCTCTAGGGCTCCCAGTAATTCTCCTTCAAGACTTCTCTCTCTCAATTATGGTCACAACAAACAACTAAACATAGAGTTGTTGTTCACCTCCACCAATCAGTAACAATACTGCTAGTACACAAGTACTCAAAGTAATCCAAGTAGATCTCCCTTGAACTTACAACAACCTAAAAATCAAATGATCTTACTTAAAATGTAGATCTCCTTGATCTTGCACACCTGCAGATTAACCTAGTTTTGCACACTTGCAAACCTAGATCTTACAATCGAAAGGATCTCTTCCTTATCCTTGATTACAATATAGCCCCATGAGTCTATTATATAGATCCCATGCAAACAATAATTAGACCTCCTAATTATGATAATTAGAAATGTAGAGTCAAGACTAAAATTAGTCTTTTACATGTAAACAACTGGTTCATTAAACTAATAGTTCATCAACTAATAGTTCTAGAACCGCATAGGTGACCAATGTCGGTCCCTATCTGTCTGGAGATGACTGACATCAGCTGATCCATGACCGATGTCAGTTACTGTGAACATTGAAGATGACCAACATTGGTTACACTACCAACGTCGGTTTCTCTGTAACTCAGCAACCTCCTCCATTTGCATCAGTGAAGCTTTTAGCTCCACAACCTAACAATCTCCCACTTGGAGATAAATAGATGCATCTGTACCTATACCTATACATCATTTAATTTGTTTCCTGTCTTGTATCCCTCTTCAAGTTTAATCTTGAAGACCAACCACCACACATCTTGTGGTACTATGCCTATCATCCAAGTCCCTTGCCATATCCGAAGTGCTTGACCCTGCATAGCATGTTAAATTGCTATTGGTCCCTCTCAGATACCTGATAATCCACTGAACTACTTTTCCAGTGCTTCTTTCTTGAATTGGCCAGGAACTCACTGAAAACACCCACTGCTTGGGCAAACTCAGGTCTAGTACACATGTACTTGACCTCATTATGTGAATTGGGACTCTGTTCTATGAACTATCCATCCATATGTGTGCTAACTAGTTTTGCATCTCACATCTTAAACCTCGCCACTACATTATTCACACAATCATCCTGAGACAACATCAACTTGTGATCTTTCCTATCTCTAGGAATACTCATGCCAAAGAATTTTGTTGCTTCCATATTCTTCATGACATACCTCTGAACTAACTTTACCTTTACCTCAATAACTCCCTGAATGTGTGACCCTGCAACAAGCATACACACAACATACAATAACAAGATAATGTAGATAATATTATCCAACCTGGTAAAGAAAACACAATAGTCACATTGACATTGACTAAAGCCATGCTTTGTCATACACCTGTCAAACCTCCATTGTCCTCCAGCTTGCTCAAGACCATATACCCTAGCCTTCCATCTCACATGTCCATTCTCTCTCTTCTTTAACTTGGGAATCCATTCATCTTTTAGTGATTTCTTTATATCTGGCAACTCTACCAAATCTCCCATTTGGTTCTCTCCCAAGGAATCAACATCCTCATTCATGCCATGCTCCCACTATTTCCTAGATTCTACCTGCTCTGCTTCTATAAAACTTCTTGGTTCTTGACCATCAGTGAGCAAAAAGTAGTCTAAAGAAGGGTAATAATGAATTTGAGGCTTACTTACACTTGCATTCCTCCTCATGGGTGTTTGAGACTCCTTGACAGCTTGCTATCTGCCCAAAATCCATTTTCTAGTCAACCCTAGTCTGCTCTCGATTGATGTTGATCCCACCTGATCACCGACGTTGGTTCCCTAACCGACATTAGTGTCCACTTGGTCATCAACACCAGTTCCCTGACTGATTTCAGTCACCACCTGCCTGACACCACCAACTCTAATCTGCACATGATTGATGTTGGTACCTACCTATTTGACATCGGTTCCACCTGATCGATGTTGATAATTGTGTTTTCCTGTGAGTGATGACTTTTTACCCATGAGCTTACCTTGGATCAACACCCTGTCTAAATTGCCCTACTCAAAATTATTCAGCCCCTATGATTGATCTCTATCCTTCATCTTCTCCTAGAAAACCAAGGCTTTCCTATTCTTGTCAAAAACATTAGATTTCCTCTTTGTGTAATAGACCCGATCCTTTCTTGTAGCATGTGTTTCAAGAAACCTCACTTTCTTTTGTTGCTTACAGAAATCTTGATCTATGCATTCCAGATTTAAACTTTTACCCTTTGACTCAAGAACATGCATCCCCTTCTTATTCATGTGACCAAGCCTATGGAGCCACATCTTCGAATCTACACCAGAAGGAGAATCAGTAATACAAGTAGATAGATAAAGAGTACCTACTTTCTTACCTTTAGCTAAAACAAGTGCACCCTTGGAAACTTTCCAAGAGTCCACTGTGAGAGTTACTATGCATCCCTCATCACCTAACTTTCCTACAAAAATCAAATTCTACTTTAGGACTGGGACATGCATGACCTCCTTCAACACCCATGTGTTACCCGTCTACAATTTCAACAGCACTTTCCCTTGTCCAACCATTTGACAAGGCTTACCATCCCCTATATAAATCTCTCCACAGTCTCCTTGGACATATTCATTGAAAAATTATCTATTTGGGGTTGCATGGAAAGAGGCACCAAAATCTAAAACCCAAGATTCCACTTTATCCAAGGAACATACAAGAGCATCCTGTGCAACAATATCTATAACATATGCTTCTTCATTTCTTTCATGCTGATCTTCAACCAACCTACAATCTTTCTTTATGTGCCCTACCTTTCCATAATTCTAGTAGATTATTCTACCATACCTAGATTTGGATCTCCTACCTATCTTTGACCTTGATTTCCCTTGCTCAATCTTCTCTCTTTGCCTTCCCCTGCTTTCAACACTTAAAGCATTCCTTGATGATTCACCTGTGTTTTTCCTACAAATTTCTTCATTCAAGATTACACTAACAACATCATCAACTTTTAAGATATTTGAAGTAGACGTAGTATTACTAACTGCCATTACCAAACTATCCCAAATTTTAGGTAATGAGCATAAGATTAAGAGAGGCTTAATTTCATCATCAAAAGCAATATTAATTGAAATTAACTAATTTACTAATCCATGTAAATCACTAAGATGACTGTGTACCGATCCACCATCCAACATTTGCAAATTAAATAATTGCTTCATAAGAAATACCTTATTCAAAGCTGAGGGTTTTCCATATAAATTTGCCAAAGATTCCATTAACTCTATAGTTGTCTTAGCTTGTGATAAGTTGGAAATCACAGATGATGCCAGGCTCAACCTTATAGAGCCCAAAGCCTTTCATTCAAGAACATTCCATTCTTCATCTTTCATATTTGTGGGCTTTCTTGCAACCCCACCTAATGGTAAGTATAGATCTTTCTGATACAGATAATCTTCTATCTACATCCTCCATAGTTGATAATTCTTGCCATTGAATTTCTCCATTCTTAGTGTACTTTATTCTGCCATTGTTATACTCCCACTCAATCAGAAACCCTTGAGAGTGGCCTGTAATCAAACACAAACCTACTTCGAACTAGGCTCTATAAACCTATAACCCCACTCTGATACCACTTTGTCAGGATTAGGAGCACAATTGATTACCTTGTATAAGCAAATAAACATGGAATTTAACCAGAAGTAACAAGTAACTAGAAATCAGAAACAACACAAAATTTGAGAGACAATACAATCTTGTATTCAACTCATCCAAAAAGAAAATACAATAAAGAAGATGCCACACTCTTCCCACACCTCCGAGGCTTCCCACACCTCTATGGCTCCTAGTAATTCTCCTTCAAGAGTTCTCTCTCTTAATTATGGTCACAACAAACAACTCAAATAGAAAGTTGTTATTCACCTCCACCAGTCAGTAACAATACTGCCAGTACACAAGTACTCAAATTACTCTAAGTAGATCTCCCTTTAACTTTCAAAAACTTGCAAATCAAATGATCTTACTTACCATGTAGATCTCCCTGATCTTGCACACCTGTAGATCAACCTGGTTTTGCACACCTGCAAACCTAGATCTTACAATCGGAAGGATCTCTTCCTTGTCCTTGATTACAATACAGCCCCATGAGTCTATTATATAGATCCCATGCAAACAATAATTAGACCTCCTAATTAAAATAATTAGAAACGTAGACTCAAGACTAAAATTAGTCTTTTACATGCAAACAACCGATTTGTTAAACTAACAGTTCATCAACTAACAGTTCTAGAACCACACAAGTGATCGATGTTGGTCCCTGTCTGTCTGGAGATGATGTCAGCCGATCCATGATCGATGTAAGTTACTGTGAACACTGAAGATGACTGACGTCGATTGCACTGTTGACATTGATTTCTCTGTAACTCAGCAACCTCCTCCATTTGCATTAGTGAAGCTTTTAGCTCCATAACCTAACAAAGGGTATGTGGATGCTTGAAAAAATTCCAAAGATTTTCAAAGTGTTGAAGGGTATGTGGACTGTTACAAAATTTTTAAAGGGTATGTGGTCCATTATTAAAGTTTTAAAGGGAATGTGTCCTACACAAAAGTTCTGAAAGATATGAGCAAAGAAGTGAAGGACAATATGAAAGTCTTAAAAGGAACTTAGACATTTTATCAGGGAAATTATCCCAAAGGGCACTTAAATAAAAAGCCCACAACAATTTGTTTGAAGGATAAGTGTGAAGTCTCATAGGGCATTTTCTCAAGTGTCAAAGGATAAAGATGTAGTTAAAGTCCAAGAATGTTTGGAGAGATATAATGAAGCACAATCTCTCATGAATTCCATGGTAAATGAGATGAAGTTAAACATGTTAAAGGTTAATGATTGACTTAGTAAAGGATCGTGCATCTACCAAAATTAGATGGTACATGGGAGATTGGATAGGAAAGATCTAATGAAGTGTAAGGACACAGATGGAATAGAGTGATTATTTTTTAGTGACTTAGAAATTAGTTAAGGATCAATCATCTTCTAAAGAGATCAAAGAAGTGAAAGCTTTCCTTTGTCATCAAAGAAAGTGAGATGAAGTCAACATGCTAAAGGATAATGACCCAATCAATGTAAAGAGAATGCATCTTTAATGACCTAATTATTCACAAAAGTTAGGACTAAGAAGATCTAATAGAATGAGTGGATCCAAAGCTTTAAGTTACTCAAAGGTTAATGGCATAGTGGCAAAGTTAAAGTCTAAGCATGTCTTGAAAGATATAATGAATTGAAAGCATTCCAAAGACACAAGATACAGTGAGATGACTTAAGAAGCTTAACACTTAACCAATGTGTTAAGTAAGGAAAAACATTTAAAGAACAAAAAAATTGAGGTAGTTACAAGAATCTGGTGTGCTGGTTGAATAAAATCAATAGTCAGTTTTTTGAATAATTATGAAATAAAATGATTAATCATCAATTCATTTATATTGTGAAAATGTTGTAAATGAAGTGATAAGGGCATAATTTGTATAGGCTTAGATAATGGAAGTTATATAGTCATTTTTTGGAATGAGACTATAATAAGAGAAGGAAAGATAAAAAATTACATTATTTTTTTTGGAATGAGAGGATTCAAGCTACAAGAGCAAAAATATGAGACTCATTTGAGTATGAAGGAGTAATGGTCAAACTGGAGAATAGCAGGGTGTCAAATAGATAGATTTAGACACAAAGAAAGGGTGAAATAAGAGTGAAGGACACACAAAATTGTGTTGAATGAGAAATGAGTAGTTTTATATTAGACGTATAATAAAGAACAAAGACTTAGATTCTTTTATGAATTTGAATCATTAACTTGAATTGTAATTCAAGTATCTGATTGGTTGGTGCCTTCAGATTGAAATGGGTTAGTGCTAAAAATAGGGAGTGGGTTCTTACTTAGAGTTGGTGCTCTTAAATTTAAGGGATTGTTGTTTCCTTGGGATGGGGGTCCTTAAATGTAACTAGTGAGGTTCAGTTAGTGAGACAAACTTTATGAAGCTGGATTAGAATAGTAGATTATAGCAACATTCTCACCATGGTTTTTCCCTTTGGGTTTCCATGTATAAATTAGGTGTTATGTGTTGTGATTTTGTGTATGTGATATATTTCTTTAAATTGTTTAAAGTTTCATTTATTTAACATTCATCTTGAAAGTTTTAAGTAACCAAGTTTTTGAGATCTACAGATTCACCCCCCCTCTTAGTAGATAGGTGTGTTCAGAAATTGGTATCAAAGCATTAGGTTCATAGTGAAAATCTTAATTAGCTCAAGTGAATCTTTGAGTCTGAACACAAAATGACCAGTCATGAAGGAACTTCATCAAACAAGGTACCTATGTTTGATGGGAATAACTATGCTTTCTAGTGAAGAAAGATGGATGTGTATTAGAATTCTTTAGGATTTGATGTCTAGATGTCCATTGAATATGGATACACACCCCTTTTAGCTCCTCCTACTGATTAGGAAATGAAAAAGGCATGTGAAAACAATGCTAAAGCAAAGAATGTCATTCTTTGTGGATTGTCAAACATCGATTTTGTCAAAGTGATGCACTATCAAAGTGCAAAAGACATATGGGTCAAATTGAAGAGCATCTATGAAGGATATGACAGAGTAAAATAAGAAAAGCTTTAGACTCATAAGGGCTAGTTTGAAAGCCTCAAGATGAATGAGGATGAGAAGATTACAAATTACCTTCTTAGGGTAGATGAGATTTTTAATGCAATTAGAGGACTTACAGAAACAATAGATGAAGTAGTTATTGTCAAGAAGGTTTTAAGATCTCGAACAACAAAGTATGATTCTAACATTTTTGTAATTAAAGAACCAGGAGATATGAATAAGATCACAGTAGATGATTTACATGAAACTTTTAATGCATATGAGATGAGGTTAGGAAATGCTGAGTCATCCAAGAGTGAAGCCATTTCAAAGTTTTTAAGAAGGTAGAAGAAGAAAAAACTCCTAATTCTTAATCTAAAGAGGTTGATGACTTAGAGACCAATTTCATCAGAAAGTTAAAGAAGGGCTCATGAAAATACAAAGGTAAGTTACCCTTCAAATGATTTAATTGTGGAAAGATAGGTCACTTTGCTACTAAATTTACACATAAAAATAAGGATGACTCTAATTTAGCTAATAAAATCAAAAGGAGAAATCCTATTATCCCAAGAAGATGAAAAACTTCTTTAAGAATAAAAAGGGGATGTACTCAAAAGAAGATAGTGAATCAGTTGATGATAGTAGTAGTTAAAGTGATGAGAATGATATTTATTTTATGTCTAAACAAAATGAATTTATATTCAATACTTATGAATCAACTTATTTATGCCATGGAGAATAGGACTTAGATGATGTTCAAGAAGAAGACGAAGTAAATCTAGAATGTGAACTCATCTATGCTTTAAAATAAATTGACAAGCTTAGAAAAGAAAATCATAAACAAAAGAAGCTTATTCAAAAGGAGTTTGAGAAATTGAATAAAATAAATGATGAATTAGATCAAATGATAGTGAGTTTGAAGACCCAAGTTGAGAAGGCAAGAGGATAGAGGATGTGGTCAAAACTGATTTGCAACCAAAATGTTTAGAATGCCTGAAGATGGAGGAACAAATCATGGACCTAAGAGAAAATATTAAAAATTCCAAAGAATAATTTGATAAATGTCTAAAACTAAAAGGAGGATATGCAATACAAGATGAGATGATCAGCTCACAAAAGCCCCTCAATGAAAAATTAGGTCTTGGGTATGAGAAAGGCAAGAGTCCCATGTTGAGTACAATAGGGAACTATATGAAAACTTTAAGGTAGCAGCAAAATCAGGAATAAAAAAAGAATAAAATCACATTCCTAAAGAGAAGAAGAAAAGTAATATGTTTGTTTCTACAAACACCAAGGTTGTTGCTACAAAAAACAACATAACAACAAGGAACATGAAGAAGATATAGTTCAAGAGACCTCCTTTATATCCCCAAAGGAGAATGATAACTAGGTATTCTTCATCATTTTATTTTTATTTTTATAGCTATAATCAATTTGGCCATAAATAAATTGATTATAATATTGTACCTAAGATAAGGATAAGTTTCTTAAGTAAGAATTCATTTATCCCTCTACTAGATCTAGATGTTTTTTGCTATAACTATAATAATTTTGGGCATATATCAAAGCCTTGTAGAAAAAAACTTGTTAAATCAAAGTTTAACAATGCAAAAAGGGTTGAGAATCCTAAAGTGAACAAAGGCTCACAAATCAATAACACAACAAAGAAAATTATAATTAAGAAACCCAAAGAGATATGGAAAAAGAAAAATCAGTCTATGATCACCCAAATGCAACTGCATGCTAAAGAGAAAAATTTATGGGTCATAAATAGTGTTTGCTCAAAGCATATGACTGGTGATAAGAGTAAGTTTACCAAATTGAACTGATGCAAGGAAGGGACTATCAACTCGAGAGACAATACTACAGTCAAAATTAGAGGCAAAGGAACCTTGCATATTGATGGTAAGCTCCTTACACATGATCTTATTTATGTTAAAGGACTAAAACATAATATGTTGAGTGTCAGTCAAATGTGTGACAAGGGCTATAAATTCATATTTGATGTTGAAGGTTGTGAATTAGGAAGGTCTAGAAAAACTATTAGATAAAGAAAAAGGACTAAGAGTAACATATATAATCTGACTGAGGTAAATGATACAAATTGTCTCATGGGAAAGATTGATGAGAGTTGGTTATGACACAAAAGGATGGGTCATGTTGACTTTGAAAATTTAGTCAAAGTAAGTTCTAACAAGTGTGTAAGACACATGCCTAAGATAATCAATCCTGTAGACACAACATGTAGAGAATGATAGCTTGGTAAATAGACCAAGGTCTCATTCCAAACTAAAGAGTATGCAACTACAAAACTTGTATAGATAGTTCATACTAATATTTATGGACCAACCAAGATAAGAGGTTCTAAGGGAGTGTATTATTTCATGTTATTCATAAATGACTATACTAGAATGACATGGGTAACCTTCATAAAGGAAAAGTATCAATCCTTTGAAAGATTCAAGATCTTTAGAGCCATGGTTGAAAATGAAATTAGTAGAAAGATAAAGTGTCATATATCTGACAAAGGAGGTGAATTCACTTCAAATGAATTTATAAACTACTATGAAAAGCATGGAATTAAGAGATATTACTCTACTTCATGAACTTCGTAGCAAAATGGAGTTGTTGAAAGGAAGAATAGGACTATTAAAAAGTTGGCTAGAACAATGTTGAAAAAATCCAACTTGTCAAATGGTTATTAGATAGAAGTATTCCAAACAATAGTATACATCTTGACCAAAGTCCAATTGAGAGTAAGTAGTGACAAGACTCCATATGAACTATGGTATGGAAAGCCTACTTTAGTTAAGTATTTTAGAGTGTTTGGAATCAAATGCTACATTCAAAGGAAGGATAAAAATCTAGGTAGTTTTGAGTCAAGATGTGATGAGGGAATATTCCTTAGTTATTCCACTCATAGTAAAGCCAATGTTTGCTATAAAAAAAGACTACATAAGCTATTGGAGAGCATCCATGTTAAATTTGAAGAGATCCACAAAGAAGAAATTGAACCTGTAAAGGAGATCAGAATTGAGGAACTAAAAGAAGAAGCTGAGGATAAAATATTAGATAATGAAGAAGAAATAAAGAGCACTAAAAAAGCACCCTGAAAGTCTATTCAAAATGATCATCCTATAGAGCAGATTATTGGCAACATGAATGAAGGACTCCAAATGAGGAGAAGGGAAACAATGAGAAAATAATAGGTAAGTTTTGATTTATTATCTAAAAATGATCCCAAAAGCTATGTTAAGGCTAGAAAAGATGAGAATTATCAAAAGGTCATGGATGAGGATCTAAGCCAAATTGAAAAGAACAAAACCTGGTAGCTAGTTCCAAGACCCATAGACAAGAATGTCATATGCACAAAATGGGTCTTTAAAAACAAGTTGAATGAAGATGGAGTTGTTGTGAGAAACAAAGCTAGACTAGTTTGTATAGGATATGCTCAAGTAGAAGGAATAAAATTTAAGGAGACATTTTCCCTAGTTGTAAGATTAGAAGCTATCAAAATGTGTTTAGCATTCTTATTCTTTAAGAAGTTTAAAGTCTATCAAATGGATTTTGAGTTAGCTTTCTTGAATGGAACCTTGAATGAATAAGTCTATATTGAACAAGCTAAAGTTTTTTAGCTGATAGATGAAGAAGACTATGTGTGCAAATTGAAGAAAGCACTATATGGTCTAAAACAAGCACCTACAGCATGGTATTCAAGGTTGGATCAATATTTGTAACAATGTTTTATTGAAGGATGTGTAGATAGTAACTTGTATGTTAAGTCTAAAAATGGACATATGTTAATCACATTTGTCTATGTTGATGACATCATTTTTGGTGATAGAAATAATAATATGTTCAAATAATTTGTAAATAAAATACAAAATGAGTTTGAAATGTCCATGCTAGGAGAACTTTCATTTTTCCTTGGTCTACAGGTTACACAATCCAAAGAAGGGAAATTCATATCCTAGACTAAGTATGTAAAGGAGGTGCTCAAGAAATTTAGTATGGAGGATAGCAGACTAGTTAACACTCCCATGATAACTAGATGCAAGTTGATCAAAGAAGGTGAGTCCCCTAATGTGAATAATAGTATGTATAGATCAATGATAGGTAGCCTGCTATACCTAACTACATCAAGACTAGACATCATGCAAGTTGTATGCATGGTTGCAAGATTTCAAGTAGCTCCCAAGGAATCACATGTCAATGTTGTGAAAAGAATCTTTAGATACATCAAGAACACAATTGACTATGATATATGGTATCCTAAAAGTGAATATCTCACATTGATTTCATATGCAGATGTTGATTGGGCAGGAAGTGTGGATGATAGGAGAAGCACTAGTGGTGGTGCATTGTTCCTTTTAAATAGACTTGTATCATGGCTGAGTAAAAAGCAAGAGTCGATTACACTTTATACAACACAAGTAAATTATGTAGCAATAGTAGCATGTTTCACCCAAGTCTTGTGGATGAAGAAAATATTAGAGACATCAAGGTAGAATACCAAGAACCTATTTCTATCTTTTGTGATAACTCAAGTTCCATAAACATATCTAAGAATCAAGTGATACATTCTATAACCAAGCACATATCCATCAAAAATAATTTTCTAAAATAAAAGGATGTAGATCAAGAAGTCAAAATTGAGTATGTGCCAAAAAGGACCAAATTTTAGATATATTTACCAAGCCTCTTCACAAGGAGCAATTTTAATATCTAAGAGAGAGGTTGGGAGTAGTGGCTCCCACACCAAATCACTAAATTTTAGTGATAGGGAATGAATCCAAGGGGAGTATTGAAGGAACTTTATTAACTCTTGGATTAAAAAAAAAGGCATTCTAGTGAGAAAGATATAGTCCCTTTGCTATTTGATGACAAAGGAGGTGACAAATGTGTGTTGGCTCTAAGATCATTATGTCTATCTATACAAAGACATATATTATTGATTAGTCTTTTAAGACCAATGCTATATAAATGATCATTTGTAGAATATTGGAGCCAAAGGAGCTAGATCTAAATGTGTTTGCATAGAGCTTAGGAAAATGTGCCATTGCCTAAGGGGGAGTTCCTCACAAAGTGTTTTAGATAGTCAGGTCCAAGGATCAGAACAACCAAGATGCCAGGAAAGGATTATATTGTTGACATATTATGGTAGAGACTTTTAGTCATTTAAGTCAAAGGGTGATAAAGAAGAATGATGATGAGTTGTCATCAATGACAAAGGGGAAGATTATTGGACATAGTCATTGAGGTCTAAAGAAATGTCATTGATGGCAAAGGCAACATGTGTTATCATGCATTAGTGAAAAAGGTGTTGACTTAAAAAAAATTGTGTGTGTACTTTGAATTCCCTTGCTCACATGGTTATCTTGACAATATATGGCTAAGCACATAGGATGATGCTATCAACATTTGCATGTATGGCAACATTTGAAGGAAATGAACACACTATGATAATCAAGTTTGTGTCTATTCTTTGTGGTCTAATTTCTATGTCATAAGGATGAATAGATCAAATGTTACAAATGCATAAGGTTGTTCCTCAACTAAAATCCTACTAAGTTTCCATAGTTGATTTTGTACCTTTGTATTTGTTGGGGGAATTATTTTGGAAATATTGGTAAAGACAATTCTCTCAGACAAAAATATCGCAACAAATAAGGGAATTCTTTCCAAAAAATTGTCCTAAAGGAAATGAGTCCCATGCAAAAGTTTCAAAAGGTACTTTTGAAAAATTCCAAAGGGCAAGTGATCCAATCAAAATTTCTGAAGGGTACATTTGCAAAGTGTCGAAGGGCATGTGACCCAAAACAAATTTTTTTAAGGGTTTGTGGATGCTTGAAAAAATTCCAAAGATTTTCAAAATGTTGAAGGGTATGTGGACCATTATAAAAGTTTTGAAGGGTATGTGTACCATTTCAAAAGTTTCAAAGGGTATGTGTCCTACACAAAAGTTCTAAAAGATATGGGTGAAGAAGTGAAGGACAATTCGAAAGTCCCAAATGGCACTTAGAAATTTTGGTGGGGAAATTATATTGAAGGGTACTTAGACAAAAAGCTCATAACAATTTGTCAAAAGGATAAGTGTGAAGTCTCATAGGGAATTTTATCTAGTGTCAAAGGATCAAGATGAAGTTAAAGTTTGAGCAAGTTTGGCAAGATCTAATGGACTGAAAGCTCTTATGAATATTTTAGTATGTGAGATGAATTCAAACATGTTGAAGGTTAATGATTAACTTAGTTAAGGATCATGCATCTACCAAGATCAGATGGTATGTGAGAGCTTAGATCAGAAATATATAATGAAGAGTAAGGACCTAGATGGAATAGAGTGATCACTATTTAGTGACATAGCGGTTAATTAAGGATTGAGCATCTTTTGAAGAGATCAAAGGAGAGAAAACTTTCCTTTGTTGCTAAAGAAAGTGAGATGAAGTCAACATGCTGAAGGATAATGACCCAATCAATGTAAATAAAATTCATATTTAATGATCTAATGATACACAGAAGCTCGAACTAAAAAGATCTAATGAAGTGAGTGGATCCAAAGCTTTAATGTACTCAAAGGTTAATGGCATAGTGGCAGAGTTAAATTCCAAGCATGTCTTACAAGATCTAACAAAGCAAAAGCATTCCAAAGATACAAGATGAAACAAGATGATATAGAATCTTGACACTTATCCAATGTGTTAAGTAATGAAAAACATTTGAAGAATGAAAAAAGTGAGGTAGTTACAAGAATATAGTGAGATGATTGAAGAAAATAAATAGTCAATGTTTTTAATAATTGTTAAATAAAATGATTAATCATCGATTCATTTATATTATATGAATGTTGTAAATGAAGCGATAAGGGTAGAATTCATAGAAGCTTAGAAAATGGAAGTTATATAGTCATTTTATTAAATGAGAATATAAAAAGAGAAGGAAAGACAAATAGTTACATTATTTTTTTAGGAATGAGAGGAGTCAAGCTATAAGAGTAGAAATATGAGAATCATTTGAGTATGAAGGAGTAATGGTAAAATTGGAGAATATCAGGGTGTCAAAAAAATAAATTTAGACACAGAGAAAGGGTGCAGGAAGGTGAAAAACACACAAAAGTGTGTCGAAGGAGAAATGAGTAAATGTAGATTAAATTTGTAAAAATGAATAGAGACTTGGATTCTTTTATGAATTTCATTCATTAACTTAAATTATAATTCAAGTATCTAATTGGTTGGTGCCTTTATATTTAATTGGGTTGGTGCTCAAATAGGGAGTGGGTGCTTCCTTAGATTTGGTGCTCTTAAAGTTAGGGGATTGGTGTCTCCTTGCGATGGGTGTCCTCAAATATAACCAATGAGGTTCAGTTAGTGAGACAAACTTTGTGAAGTTGGATTAGAATAGTATATTATAGCATAATTCTCATCATGGTTTTTCCCTTTGGGTTTCCATGTATAAATTAGGTGTTATGTGTTGTGCTTCTCTACATGTGATATCTTTCTTTGAATTGTTTAAGTTTGCATTTTTTCAACATTCATCTTGAAAGTTGTAAGTAACTAGGTTTTTAAGATCTAATAATTCACCCACCTCTCAGTAGATAGGTGTGTTAAATAAAACCCTCATTGGGAATAAAATCCTCTCTCAAGCCTACAACACATGGACTATTTTTCCTATAAGAGATTACAAACAAGAGACTAATAAATTCCTTTTGACCAGGATTTAGTGAAACATCAATTTTATAAGGAGAACCTATTCCTAATATGATAAAGTCCTTATAAATATTAACCTTGGTTAAGTCCTTTTTACCTAAGGCTTTTATTGAAACACCTATTTTACAAGGATCACTTGCCCCTAAGGAAGGTCAATTCCTTCTGACCTCTTATGAAATGAACACCTCCACCTTTGAATTGATGTCTTCAATACCTAATAATGGAACTATAATAACAAAAACTCCTTCACTTATTCACACACTCACAATGCATCCAGAAACCATCTTATGGATCACTTCACACTTCTCATTCTCATCAACTTGTAACCATTCTATCACAATACCAACAACATGACCAAATGGTCATACACACAGTCCTCACTCTGATCTATGTATTTCCTCTATCTTATACACTCTTGAACACATTCCATTCTCACACATCTAATTATTCACTCTACTCAAATAGTTCTTTTATTACACTCTTAACACATACTCCACTAGTCTACACAAGCCTCCACTTCGAGTACCTACTCACAAGTATCTCATACATGTCTTCTCAAAGTCTCAAAATTACCATCTTTTATTTTGCCATTTATATAGTATTCATGAATTATCATGTCAAAAATATTTAATTTTTATCCAAAATACATTCCTTCACCTATAACTTATCTAACATGGGTCACACTTAAGAACAACTCTCTTTTAAATAAGCCTAAATCATGTTTTAGGTCCTATGGAGACCTATTCACCTCTTTTATACTTCTTTGAGAAAAATATGAACACATGAACACTTAAAAGTACATGGAACCATGACACATGATATATATGTCCTTCTTAAGTTTCAAAATCCATCACATCACCCTTCTATTAAAACTCAATTAGATTAATAACCTTTCTGTACACACAGTCATTATGAATGAAAACACAGTAAAATTTTAACCCTTTGATCATATTGCATATGATTTTTCAAACCTTAATAATATAAATATATGGTAATCATGGATTATAAAAAATAATATAATATATATCTCACCTTTAAAAATTGAGATACTAACAAGCACAACTCAATTTCCCTTCTCAGGTTATTTGTAAAGCAAACACAAAAACATATCAACTTTGAGCCTTCATAACTTTGACTGTACACACTTTAAGACTTTAAAATATATATTTACATTTTTTCCTTGGAGTACAATAAAATTTTTATTTTTAAACCATAATTAAATTCTACCTATCTCAAAAGACACAGCCCAAAAACCAAGCACTAGTCTTTTCTTTATTAAATTCAAATATTTGAATTCAAATGGTCATAGTTAAACTTCGGTCACTTAAAATGCATCATGTTCCCTTGAGTATTAGATTAATCATGCATATTTTATCTTATTTTAAGGACATATATCTTTAATTATGTTAAATTTTGAACACATTGACCACTTTGACTCCACTCATGTCATCGATCTTAATCGCATGATTAAATATGAACTATTAGATCCTTATCCTTTACCTTTGCTCAACATTAAACCTTGAACACTTCTTACCATATAACTAATTTATAACCTCTTAGATAAAATTCACTCCATTGATCTCCTCTAAAGTTTCTCAAACTTTACATTGTGAAAAATTTACCTAAATATGGGAACCATTGCAATGTGTCTGAGAAGCCAACTTTGAAACTCAATAACTTTTGTTGCGCTTAGATGCATGATCTAATATTTAAACCATAAGATAAAATTTCATATGGGAATCCAAAAATATATAAATTTTCTCTTCAAACATTTATATGTGTGATATATAATTCCATTAATATTCTTACTTAGATTCTCTACCATAGAGCTAACTATGCCTAGAAATGCTTGGAAGGCCAACTTTACACATGCATATTTTTTGATGCACTTCATCGCATGACATGAAATTTAGCACATATCAACTAGGAAAAAAATAGAACAATCCCATATGATAATTTTATCCTAAAACCTTAATACATGTGAAATATAACACCATCAAAATACCTACTCAACTTTTCTTACCACATTTTAATTTTGGCAAAGTATGGGAAAACACTGTCAAGTTACATGGGAGCCCAACTTTGTACTTTCATATCTTATGTTTCACTTCATCACATGAACTAAAATTTAGTACATACCAACTAGGGAAAAAATTTATCACAACCATATGACCAAATCTCCATGTCTCATTCACACATGGCAATGATGATGTCAATAAATTGCCTACTCAAATTTTCTAGCACTAGACCCATAATGTCTAGATGAAAACAATGATCAACCAGATGAAATACACTCATGAAAATAAGCACTAAAATCACTCTTTAATTCTTATAGGACTCATTTCACATGATCAATATTTCAAAATCATCCCCAATCATCTCTAAATAGATAAACTTTGAAGACCAACCAATCCTACTTCAAGTATAGTAGGATAAGTATATTACACAATTTATCATTGTCACTTAGAGTATCAAGGCACTTCATCCACTCACCTAGACACCTCCATGATATCATTGACAACTCTAAAACAATCTCACCATTTTTTATTGATGTCAACAACCATCAATATATAGCTCACCTTTCTTCTCTCTCTTTAAGCACTCTCACAATAAGAACATTCTCCCCCTTTGAGACAATGACAAAGTGCGCACCAATTTATCTTGAGGACCTTAAAACACTACCAATCAAGATATGACCATATTAAAAAGATGATGCAAACTCACCCTTACCTTGATCCTACCTCTTCTTTCTTTGACAACTTCCTCTTTATATATGCCAACACTCTTCTTCAACCAAACACTATAACTAATGAAGAAAGAACACATAATTATGACTATGTTTAATCAAGTCATCATACCAACTTTATTGAAATATCATTTGTATTATATATCAACACATATTAAATATGATTGAATCATCTCACATACTCTTCCCCTCACATCATGAAAATATCCTTAAACCATTTAAGCAATCTGAGTTAGCTCCCCCCAACTCTATGCATACCACCTTGTGCTTCTCAACCATGCACTATAATTTAATGAAAATATTCAAGAAACATCTAAGAGGGACTCCCCCTAAGATCCTTGATCCATTAAACATCTTGATCATCTTTATATCTTCACACACCATGAAGAACCACCATATAGGCTTACTATCCTTCTCTCTCAAGCCACCTCTGGAGCAATGCTAATGAATTTGTTGCTTCCCCTTAACCAAAATAGCTTATATTGCCTCATAGAGAAATAAATGACACCCAAACTTTGTCTTAGATACTCAAATGTAGATTTTGACAATGGTTTGGTCATAATATCTATAAGTTTCTCTTTTAGGCACATACTCCAAATTAACACTTTGATTACTCACTTATTCTCTTAAGAAACAATATATAGTAGAAATGTGATTAGTTTTTTAGTACATAATATGATTATTTAAGATACTAATTTCACTAGTGTTGTCACAATAAATAGTACAAGGTCCATTTTATCTTACCTTATAATCTTCCAATGTTTGTTTCATCCACATGACTTGCATGCAACATGAAAAAAATGCTATATAATAAGATTCTATAGTTGATAGAGACATTAAGGCTTTCTTCTTGATTATCCAAGATACCAAGCATTCCCTAATGAAGAAGACCCCACCACTGGTACTCATATCATCCACACATCCTACCCAATCTACATCAATATATGATTTCAAATTGAATTCCTTACTCTTGGGATACCATAAACCATACTCTTTGATGCCTTTAAGATACCTCAAGATCTTTTTGACTGATTTCACGTGAGATTCTCTTAGATCAGCTTGAAACCTTCCTACAAGACTAATTGACTGCATGATATTAGGCCTAAAAGTAGTAGATTATAATAGACTTCCAATCATTGATCTACATAAAGTTTGATCAAATTTTGGTGAGTCATCTAGTTTACTTAACTTACATCCTTTGATCATTGGATTTGGTTTACAATACATAATTTCAAACTTCCTTAGAATATCCTTAATGTAGTTAGCTTGTGAAATGATATCCCTACATCAAGTTGATTAATCTACAATCCTAAGAAGAAATAAAGTTCTCTCAACATTGACATTTTAAACTCAGTCCTCATAGTTTCTACAAACTCTCTACTCATATTATCATTATCAGATCTAAAAACTATGTCATCAACATATAAAACTACTATCAATTGATGATTGCCTTCTATCTTAATGTATAAATTACTATTATATACCCCCTTTTTAAAACCTTGAATCAAAAGATACTTATCTAACATATCATACCAAGCTCTAGGATCTTGTTTAAGACCATAAAGAGCCTTCTTCAATTTACATAAAAAATATTGATTATTTAACATGAAGTATCCTTTAAGTAACTTAATGTAGACTTCTTATTCTAAGTTTCCATTAAAGAATGTAGATTTCTCATCCATTTGTTATACCTTAAAGCCTTTGAAACATGCATATGATAAGAAGAGTCTAATTTATTCCATTCTTTCGATAGGAGTAAAATTTTCATAAAAATATATTCCTTCAACTTGATCATATCCTTTACACACCAGACTAGAATTATTCCTTATGGCTTATCCTTTCTCATTCATCTTGTTTTTGATAACCTACTTGGTACCTATCACATTTTTATCTTTTGGCCTAGAAACTAAATCCCATGTTTCATCTTTTACAATTTGATCAAGTTCTTCATCCATTACATCAATCCAACTTTCATCTTTGATAGATTCCATGAATGTTTTGGGTTCAATCATGGACATCAGAGCTAAGTCTTGTTGATTCTAATTGATCAACACTTTCCTTCTAGTCTACAAACCTACACTAACATTTCTAATAACTTTAGAGATTGGATTATCTTTTTGAATTCTTCTAGATGGATCTTTATATTCTTGTCTTTCTTCCTCCTCTTCATCTTCATCATTTGATTGAACATATAACTCATCATTATTTTCAATAGAATGTTTAATTGAGTCATTTACCTATAATTTTGACTTCTTAACTTTACTTGTCTCATCTACTCTTACATTTTAACTTTCAACAATCTTGTGAAGTATCTTTTTGATGTACCTATAGTTAGTACTAATAGAAGAGTAACCTAAGAAGATGACTTCATTAGACCTTGAATCAAATTTTCCAAGATTATCTTAATCTCTTTTGATGAAGCACATGTTCCCAAACACTCTAAAATGCTTAACATTAGCTTCTCTATTCTTCTATAACTCCTAATGAGTCTTATCACTATTTACTCTAATTTGACATTTATTTAGGATGTAAATTGAAGTGTTGGCTGCCTCTTCCCAATAACCATATGATAGTTTGGAATCTTGAAGCATGGTTCTACTCATTTCTTGAATAGTCCTATTCTTCATTTCAACAACACCATTATATTATGGTGTTCTAGCAGAAGAATATTTTCTCCCTATCCATTTTTTTTAAAAAAATCATCAAATTTATGAGAGTAAAACTTACATCCTCTATCTGATCTTACACACTTGATCTTTGACCCTTTATCCTTTTCTACAAGTGCTTTGAATTCCATAAATTTTATAAAAAAAATCTTATTTTTCTTTATAAAAATATCCAAGTCATCCTAGTAAAATCATCAATGGGAAGCATGAAGTAGCTATTACTTTGAATACTTTGGGTTCTCATAGGTCCACATAGATCAGTGTGGAACAACTCTAATAGCTTTGTAGTGAATAACTCCTTGATTTGTATCTTATTTTGGTTTGCTTCCCATGAAGACATGCCTTGTAAAGAGGATGTGGAATCTTAGAAATATTAGGAATATGCCTTACCAACCCCTTTGAATTGATCTTTACCATGTTATCAAAATTTATATTTCCAAGCCTTCTATGCCAAAGCCAAATTTCTTCCAATTGAATCATGAAACACTCTTCCTTCTTGGATTCATGGAATACATACATGTTTTTATCTATTTTATAAACATTTTCAACTAATTTTCCATCCTTTCTTACTTCACAAACATCATCATGAAAAATTACAACATTTACTTTCTTACACATTTGGCTCACACTTAAAATATTATGTTTCAAACCTTATACATATAAGATATTCTCAGTTCTAGAATGACCATTATCCAAACTCATATTACCTTTGACAACTATGTTATTAGATTTATTGCCACCAAATCTCATTGAACCAAGGTTGGTATTTCTAAGAGAGATAAACTTTCTCTTATCTCCTATCATATGATCTGAGAATCCACTATCTATGAACCATCTCTTGTTCCCATATCATTTAGTATGCAAGGGTGCTTACAAAAACATTGACTCTTCCTTTGGTGGACCGGTTGAATTTTAATTTTTTTTCTTCAATCTTAGACTTATTCTTTTTGGTCTATTTAATGGCATCAATGACTTGTATATCCTTTTTCCAAAAATTCTTTTATAATTTTTAGATATATGACCTTGTTAGTTAAAATTTTAGCATATAAGATTCATTTTTATCTCTTGAGAGAAAGAACAATCCCTATATATGTGACCAAATTTATTATAGTAAAAGTAGTACCCATTGAAGACATCTCTTAAATTTGACCTTTCTTTCTCTTGATCATTACCTGTCCACAAATTTTAATTCTTGACCCTTTTAATGGACTTGAAATCCATTTTGTCCTTGGATAAGAACACATCTAATTAAGTCATGACTTTATGTTACAATTTTTCTTCCCTTTGGTTGAGACCTTTAACCATCATAACCTATAGATTCTTGACTATTGATTTTAGATATTTCAATTGCATCTTAACATCATCCATGATTGAATTAATGTTTGATAAAACACATACTAGTTTATCTTGAAGACAAACCACAACCTCTTTGTCAACCATTGTACCTTTTCTCACCTTTAAGTGGTTAAAATTAGAAGAAGGACCTTCTCTAATACCAATTATTAGAGGTAAAGTCATTGATATGGGGGGGGGGGGTGAATCAGTGAACCTAATTATTTAAATTTCAATTCCAATACTTTCAAACTATTAAACAATCAACATATAGAAATTTGATCAAGAAACATTAACAAGAAAGCTCATTCATCTAATACATACACAAGATCAAACACATAATGCATAGTTCCTATGGGAAACCCTTATTGGAAATAAAACCCACTCTCAAGCCTACAATACATGGACTACTTATCCTACAAGAGATTATAAACAAGAGACTGATTAAGTCCTTCTAACTAAGATTTAGTGAAACATCAATTTCAAAAGGATCACATGATCTTAATATGATCAAGTCTTTTTGAACACAAACCTTGGTCAACTCCTTCTAACCTAAGTCCTTTAGTGAAACACCTATTTCATAAGAAATACTTGCCCTTAAGGAATATTAAGTCATTCTAACCTCCTATGAAATGAACACCTCCACCTTTGAACTTATGTCTTCAACACCTGATGATATACCTATGATAACATAGCCTCCTTCAATTCTTCACATAATCATAATACATCTGAAAACTATTTTTTTTATCACTTCACACTTCTCATTCTCATCAACTTACAACCGTTCTATCACAATACTAACAACATAACCAAATGATCATACACATAGTCCTCACTTTGACCTATGTCTTTCCTCTATCTTCTACACTCTTCAACACATGATCTACTAAAAAATGTATCTTCTTGAATCTACTCCAATAGGTCTATTATTACAATCTTAACACATATTGCACCAATCTACATAAGCCTTCACTTTGAGTAACTACTCACAAGTCTCTCATACATGTCTTCTCAAAGTCTCAAAATTACCATATTTGATTTTACCTTTTATAGAGCCTTCATGAATTATCAAGTCCACAATATTTATTTATCAGCCACAATACATTCCTTCACCCTTAATTAATCTAACATGGGTTCACACTTGAGCACAACTCTCTTTCAAATAAGCCTAAGTCACTTTTTAAGTCCTATGGAGACCCATTCACCTCTTTGATACTTGAGAAAATTAAGATAATAAGAACACTTTAAAAGTACATGGAACCATGAAAAATTATATATAGGTCCTTATTAAGTGTTTACATCCCTCACATCATCCTTTTGTTATCACTTAATTAGCTCAAACACATTTTTGTACACACAATCATTATGAATGAAAACACAATTAACTTTTAACCCTTTGATCATACTGTATATGATTGGTCAAACCTTAATAATGAATAAATGTGGCCCTTATGGAGTCCAAAATGTACTCCAATATCTATCTCACCTTTAAAATTGATATACCAACAAGCACAACTCAATTTCCCTTCTTGGGTTACTTATAGAGCAAAAATGAAAACATAGTCAACTTTGAACCTTAATAACTTTGACTGTACACACTTTCAGACCTTAATATATATATTTTAAAAAAATTCTTGGAGTCTTATGCAAATTTTTTTTTACACAATGAGTAAATTTTGCTTATATCAAAAGATATGGCCCAAAAACTAGACACTTGTCTTTCCTTTGTTAAATTCAAATATTTGAATTCAAATGGTCACAATTAAACTTTAGTTAGTTAAAATGCATCTCGTGACCTTGAATATAAAATTAATTATGAATAATAAGTCATATTGTAAGGATTTATATATTTAATGATGCTAAACTTTAAATAGGTTGAACACTTTGACTCCACTCATGCCATCGATCTCAATCGCATGATTAAATGTGAACCGTCAGAACTTTGTCATTTACCTTTGCTCAATTTTAAACCTCAAATGATTCTTACCATATTAATAGTTCTTAACATCTTGGATAAAATTCACTCCATTGATATCCTCAAGAGTTTCTCAAAATTTAGCTTGTGAAAATTGACCAAGTATGGGAACCATTGCAATTTGATTGAGAATCCAACTTTGAACCTTAAAAACTTTTACTGTGCTTAGATGCATGATCTATGATTTGAACCATAAGATCACCTTTCATAGGAGAATCTAAAAATATTTCAAGTTGATCCTAAAACCTTCATACATTTGATATATAATGTAATTAATATGCCTACATAGATTTTTTGCCACAAATCCAACTATGCCTAGAAATGCCTGGAAGGCCAAATTTGCACATGCATATGTTTTGATGCACTTTATTAAATGACCTTAAATTTAGTGCATATCAACTCTACACAAAAATAAACAAACCCATATGATCATTTTCTCTTGACACCTTTACATGTTCTAAATATAACACCATGAAAATACTTACTCAATTTTTCATACCACATTACAAATTTGATAAAGTATGGGAAAACACTATCAAACTACCTAGGATCCCAACTTTGTACTTGCATATCTTATGTTGCACTTCATTACATGACATAAAATTTAATAAATAATAACTAGGCACAAATTTTATCACAACCATAGACCAACTACCCCTGACGCATCTATACATTGTAATGGTGATGTCAGGAAACTACCTACTCAGATTTTTTACCACCGGACCCAAAATGTCTAGATGAAGACAATGATCAACCAGATGAAATCCACTCATGCACACAAACAATCAAATAAATATTACATTATAATAGGATCCATTACACATGCTCAATACTTCAAACTCATCCCTAATCACATCTAAATAGATAAACTCTGAAGATAAACCAAGCCTACTTCAAGCATACTAGGATAAACATATTGTACACTTTATCATTTTCACTTAGACTATCAAGGCACTTCATCCACTCACCTGGACACCTCTATGACATCATTGAAAACTCTCCAAAATTTTCATATAGATACTTACATGATTGTTAGGAATAATACAAAAAAATGAAATTGTGTCATGGTTAGAGTTAACTCAATTAACTGTATAAAAAAAAAATTAAACTTATTTTATCATTTATAAATAAACTATCAATTTCCTCCAAAGCTACAATATAAGTCTGATATGTATGAACAAATGAAAAGGTTTTATATAAATAATGGAATTTAAATAAATATATGATGTGAAAAAAATATGTTATAAGAATAGAAATAAAACATCACTAATATTTTTTAAAATATAAATATAGGTGCCACTAACATTTATACAAAATGAAAATAGAGATTTTTTTTTTGTTGAAGTAATATCTTATACAGTGAAATATACAAGAAAGATGTATATTTCCATCTTATGAAAAAAATAGAGAAAGGAGAAGATGAAAACAAAATTCCTTATAGATATTACATTTTCCTATTAAATGACATCACCACTTCTCCATAATGAATAATAAATATATTTAATAGTAATTTATACACTATGCTAAGGACTTGTGTAATAATTGAAGAAGTTGATATAAATTTTGCATAAGGGTATAAAATAAATAATCAAGTTAATATATATGGTTTATTATTATACCTATAAATTATGATAACATGAATTTTAAAAGTATAAAATGATATTGATGTTCTTTATCAATAAAGTAAGGTCAAGTGCTTGGGTATTCTCTACAACAATATATTAGATGATAGTTTCTATTGAGAAACACTGAGGCCCATATTTAATAACATAGTTAAAGTTTTTAATGAATAAAATAAATAATTAGCATAAATTATACAAAAATTATAATTCTAAATCATTTATTCACAAAAAATAATAATGTAACTTACCATGTTTATAATTATGTGTTTTGTTTACAATATATTAAAATCAAAATATTGTATCTTGTATGCAATGTTTTTTATTCTATTCTTATGTAGAATTTTTATTGAGAGTAGGATATTAGTTTTAAAAATTAAATGTTTTATATTTATTTAAGTGTATATCCACCTAAAAGGTGCATGCTACCATAAAAAACTAGCTTAAAAGTGTTAAAAATATGTGAAATGGTATGGTAGAAGTTATACGTTAAAGCCCAAGTTGTAGATGGTGATTGTTGCTTCTTGTGAAAAAATGAATATGAGGTGTTATTTTATTTATTTATTTATTTATTTATTAATTAATTATAATAAAGATAAAACTATTATAATTTATATTATATAAAATAGGGCACTAACCATACAAATCTGAATGTAAAAGACAAATTAATATTGCACTTATTATTTTTATAATTTTCAAGACCAGGGAGAATGGATGAACTTATATGATTTTATGATTTTTTATATGCTAAAATATGGTATTAATTAATATAAAATTAAAATATTTACCATGCGTGATTTTAACATACAAATATGGTGTTAACCCAACATTCTCTCATACTTACATGATACCTTATGAGTTTGATCCTTCCATTATTTTGTTACACACATTTGGGAACCTCACTATCTCTTCCAAGCCTAATTAATATCCTACACAAACATATATATACCTTTATTTTATTTCTCCTATGTAACATCATTTTGGGTCAATATCACTAGTCAATACTAACTCGATCGTGATGTGTTGAGAAATGTTGTCATTGATGCCAAGGTTGATGTCATTGATGTAAAGGTACATCTAGTGAAGATGTACGATAAGTGGTCTTTGATATAACTTGAAATAAACTTAATTTCTCTATATTGAGAGATAATTTGAGGGTAACCTAATGATCCTAATGTTGATTGATGTCAATTTTAGTGTCATGATTCAGTTCAGCTTGATGATTATCAATATTATCATAAAGAGGTTTAATGATCAAGTAAGTAGTGAAGCATCATTATGAGGCTCTAGGTCTACATGAGGTCATGATATCATGTTGATAAAAAATATATTGTTTTAATGATGTGATAATGTTATCTATTGAGTACAAGGTAAGCATGTTTGAGTGTTAATCCTTGATTATAAGGTGTCTTGAGAAGCCTAATCATAACAAACATAGTCATATCATGCACATGTGCATGGTGAGAATGAATAAGAATGTGTATATGTATGACATAATTTGAAGATAATTTAAGGCATGTGATAAATGTGTAAAAGTAATAAGGAGTGTTTCAAGGTTATTTATCAAATCTCAAGTGCTTGAGAAACTTAGTCATGACACTAGTCATGGCATATAAAGTCATATTGAGATGGTTTGAGCATGGTGGCTCGGTAATATGGATGTATGGAGGAATAAGAGGATGTATGAGGTTTATTAAACATGTATTTTATTCATTGGATCAATCATGAGAGTCTTAGGGTGAGCCTATAGGGGTAATTCCTTCAAGCCTAGTTTGTACCTAGACCATCTCTAGACCTTACCTGACCTAATGAGGCATCATGAGTTATTTTCAAGACATATGAAGGATATTTTTATATTTTAAATTATGAGATAGGTTTTATGTAATTATATCAAGGTTTTTATCATGACATTGAGGTATTGAGATCATGGAAGAAGGCATGAAGGATAATTCAAGGCCTAGTAGGGTATGAAGACTATGGTGTAGAGAGAGAATGTAATCATAATGGGGAATGAGGTTATATTTAAAAGGAAATAATGAATATTTTAGTGTGATAATAGGTATTATATTATTTATCAAATATTTTCAAAAAAAAATTAGGTCATGGTTTGCAAGAAAAAAAATGAAAACTGGTTTTGAGGTCTCTCAAGGACACATAATGAAGGCATGAAAACCTAAGGACTTTAAAGTGTTCAATGGAGTGTGTAACCTATGAATGGGAATTTTATTTATTAATTATATATGGGTAAGGGTCATATAAAATATCTCTAGGTATTAGTTTTAGAAATGAGGTACAGTCCTTTATGAATAATTGTTAACACTAGAAATAGTGTTAACCCTCTCTAAAACCCTAATGATGACTTGACGTGAAATATATTATTTTAAAAAGAACAAAATGGTATAAAATGAATATAAAAACTATTATAAAATGTATTAAACTCTCCTAGGCACCTCCAGGTGTGATTGGTTTGTCAGGTATGTAAGTAGACCCTACATGAAAGTGTTAGTTTCTCAAAGATTTGTTATAGCAATCAGAGTTGAAGAAGTCATAGTATGAAAATTATTGGATGCAAAATTTTGAGAATTTTATTTTATGTCCATGGTGGTTTTTTGAGATTTTTGAAACCTCAATTATGATAAATTGATCATCTAAGTTGATCAGTCGCTAATAGGCCTAATGGTGAAAACAATGAGAAACCCAGGCAGTAGTGAAAAGATGATTAAGGATGTGTTATTATGGAATAGGTATGGAACCAAATGAATGGAGGTGTTTTTAAATAATTTTAAGACATGTTAATTTTTAATAGAATATATTTTTGTTAGTGAATATGATTAAAAATTTGCTCACAAAGTTGACCTGTCTAGTTCAGATGAGACAATGAGATACAAGGTCATGAGATTACTCTACAAGACTAATATTATCATTTTAAAATATTATATTTATATATAAAAATGGTATAATGATATAATAATATCATCCAAATTCATTAGGAGTCTCTGTAAATGGTCATATAGGTGATTGAATGTCATTGTCACCATGACTGTACTTTAAAGTAAAATGGCAGTTCTAGGTAAGCAAGTTGTAGTGATGAGTTTAAGACTCTATTATTTGTGTTGAAGAAAATAATGTACATGGTGTTTTTATTTTGGAATTTTTTTCCTATATATGCTTTGTATAATTTTTGGTAATTAGTGAAATTAGTGAAAATGTTGAAGCCAAAATGGCTTAACTGGCTAAGTAAGGTTTATGAGAGAAAAGGCCAACAAATTGGTCTACAAGACCAATAATTTACATTATATATTATGATATTTGATTTTATTTTTATCTAAGTATGTTTTAAGATGATTTTAATTCATTTTAAATCCTTGATTTTTTTCTTTTAGGTGTTATAATTTCAAGTTTTCATGACTATATTTTGAGGCAGTTGGTAGTTCATAGTGAGCATTTTACAGAGAAGAGTTTGAACTTGTATACCCTAAGTTGAATTATATAATTAAGTTTGTGATGAACCTAAGTTAATTATTTTTCTTAATATGTGATTTTTTTCCATGTTTTTAAATCCAATTAGTGTTTAATCTTCAGTATTTCGATGTAAACTTTTTGGGTATGCACATGCCTAATTGTGAATAATATAAATGGTGTGATTCAAGAGGTGATTAGACTTGGAATATGTTATGGAGCCTAAATGAGAATATTAGAGGTATATTTTATTTTTTTATTATATTTTCCTTCCATTTATGGATTTTTAAATTGTTTCAAGGAAGGCAAAGTGTAATGTGTCCTAAAGTAGACCTAATAGGAATTAGGTCTCCATGAGACCTAAAGATTAAATGGAGCCTAATTGAGGTATTATACACCTAAAAGGACTCAAATTAAATTTTATTAATGTTTATGATATGTAATAATATGTATTAAATTTTTTATATAATAGGGTAATGGTGTTTGGCCAACAAAGAAGGATATGAACAAGAGGTTTGTATAAATACAAGACAGTTGTAGGCATATGGGTGTGTGAAGAGTGTAAGTGAACAATATAACACTTTGTTGAGTATAATGAGGTATTATATACCATTATATGAGTGTATGTAATTATTTATGAATATTTTACATAGGTTTTGTAAATGAGGGTCAAGGTTATATAACCTAATTAGTTTTGAAAAGACCTAATTGAGCGAAGAGACTTAGAAGGCAATTTGAAAGCGATAAGAGTGTGAAGATATAAAGAGGTGGTCATAATAAGTTGTTTTATAAAAAAGGTGTCCTAAAGGTGATAAAATAGATTATGTGGATAATTTATTGTTGAGTTATCTATGAGTCGGTGCTTGCTAAAGCCTAGCTAAGTTGGTGCTTAACTAGTTGGGGTTGGTGCTCCATGTGAAGTGGGTTCTTCACTAAATTTGGTGTTTATATTATAATAATTTATTAAATTTACATA
Source organism: Torreya grandis (assembly GCA_037957365.1). Lineage (NCBI taxonomy): Eukaryota > Viridiplantae > Streptophyta > Pinopsida > Cupressales > Taxaceae > Torreya > Torreya grandis. The sequence goes on along the minus strand of JARHVA010000504.1, from coordinate 1,646,999 downwards.
TATCAGTGGGTTTTCTTCCCCTTTAGGGTTTCTCACGTATGTAATGTGTTCTTGTGTTTCATTCTTATGTGGATAGGTGTTTATGCTTGATATATCTATATGCTTATATGAATGGTTCATGATTGCTTAAGTGAAATTGATAAGAATATTTTTAAAGACTAATTCACCCCCCTTCCCCCTCCCCCTCTCAATAATTTTTATTCCAACATTTGGTATCATATTAGGTCCTTTGAATTAGGCCTAATATCCTAAATGAGATCTTAAGGATGAATAGTTAGCAAATTCAAGGTGGTTTCTCTACAAGAAAGGATCCATTATTTAATGGAACCAATTATGCATTTTAAATCATCAGAATGAGGACATATCTAATTTCAATAGGCCATGACATATGGTATCTAGTTGTGGCTAGATACAGTCTACCTCTTATTAGTGCCAAAAATTGCACTGAAGCAATTAGGCCCTTGTTAAATGTAAATGCCTAAGTTGTTAGTCCAAGTCATGTCTTCAAGTTTTCACTTCCATGTAAAGCTCATGTGAAAATTAGCTGAGTCTTAATCTAGTATTTTCTTGGTGAATATATCTTTCCCTTAGACTTTTTTGGGATTTTTACATGAACACAATGTCCAATAGAAATAGGTCTTTGGGCTTTTGTCTTAGATGAAATGTATGCAGACTTATTTTAGTCAGGTAAATTGTCCATGGAAAAAACCCAACAACATCTATTTGTTTCAAAGTAAAATAAATTGCCCTATATCTTTCAAGCATTTTGCCCTTGAAAATTTTTAAGGGTCATTTTACCTTTGAAAAATCCCCAAAGGACCTATTTATTTTGGGCATTTTCCCCTTGAAATTTTTTTGAAGGGCCATTTTGCCTTTGCAAAATCCTTGAAGGGTCTTTTTCTTGTGAGAATTTTCCCCTTGCAAAATTTCTAAACGGCCATTCTTCCTTTACAAAATCCTTGAAGAGTCTATTTCTTTCAGGTATTTTTCCCTTGAATTTTTTTGAAGAGAACTTTCAAAATATCTAAAGGGCCATTCTAAAAGGTCAAAGGGAAATTTCAAATTCCATCAAGAAAAGCGTGAGGTCCATTTGTTTTATTCTTTTTGTCTATGAAAAAAGTCTAAAGGAAACTTTCCCTTTGGGCATTTTTCCGATGCAAAAATCTCAAAAGAAATGTAAAGTCCAATTCCTTTGGTAAAATTTTCAAGTCCATTTTATTTAGGAAAAGTGAAAAAGTTATTTATTTTAGCAAAATGTTAAGGCTTATTTATTTTGGACATTTTTTTTATGACAAAAAATATGAAGGGCACTTGCCCTTAGGGAATTTTGCACATGGCAAAAAACTTGACAAAATTCATTCCTTTGGTAAATTTTTGTGTTCAATTTATTCAAAGAAGATGCCAAGTTTGAATTTTATGGGGAAATTATTTTAGATAAATTATTCAAAATAATTATCCTAATGAAATGTTCATGCAAAGGAAAGTCCAAAATAAATTATATGCTTTAGATGAAAGAACAAATGGTTGATGAACAAACAAATGCTTGATGAAAGAAAAAAATGCTAACAAATGCCATCCTAGAGTAGAAGTACTAAAGATAAAAAGCCCTCAACAATTATTATAGGACAATTGTGCCAAAGATAGAGAAGACAAAGACAAAAGGCTTGAGAAAATTATTCTAGAGACTAAATGGTTGATGAAAGAACAAATGCTAAAGACAAAATATTTTACAAGCAAAGTCTTGATGAAATTTCTGAGTTTGCATAGGTGATAAGCTCGTATACATATTTTGAAAAGTGCATGGATGTCAACTTTAAGCTATGAAAACTAGCCATTGGGTTTCAAATTCTCCAAGATAGTCACATGAGTATCAATTTTAGGACCCATGAAATAGGCATTTGAGTTTAAATAGAGGTAGATCTAATGATGCACATTGATGCAGAGTAGGATGATCTAATAGTGCATGATCAAAGATGGATAGTCAAAGGTACATAGGAAACTCATAGAGCTACCAAGTGGTGTATCTTTGAGGCCAATAATAGGTACTATCTAATCATGGCCCACCCTTCAGATCATGATCTAATGGAACACACTTGTTCATCCCAATTAGGTCTGATGGTGCATAGCCAATGTTGAAAAGTCAAGGACCCTATGGGCAAATGCATAAATAACAAGTAGCACAGTTGTGTGCCACAAATTATAACTTAAACATCTCACATAAGATATATGACTCATGTTTGATAGGGTAAGGATGATCTAATGATGTGAGCTAAGGTAGAAATATCAAAGGGCTTGGATTGCATGAGGAAGTGACAAGTATCCAAATTGGATCCAATCAATCGACTTAGTCACTCTTAGGCCCCATAAATACCTAGTTTAATCTGATGTGGCATGCCAAATGTTAGTACGTGGCAATATTTGGTTTAAAATTGAAAAGTGTCATTTATTTCATGGATGTGGTAATGATTCAAAGCATAAAAGAACATCTAAATACAATTCTAGAGCATATTTTCTTAACAGTCATGGATCTTTTCTATTTTCATCACAGTTGGAAATTTCTAATTGTAATCATCACAAGGTAATGGGTTTTCCTTGGCTTGCATAAATAATAGAATCTATATCTGAAGGTTTCCATGATTCACTATCGATCAATAGGAGAGCATTTCTAGATAGTTACACATGAGGAAAAAACCTATTTGTCTCTTCAAATGATTTTTTCCCTCTAGATGTCTAGGTGAGTGATCAAGAGCATCTCCAGGAAGTTGCATATGATGACAAATAGTTTTTTATGCCTCCACTATGAATTTCACCATGTAGATCATGAATTTACTAGCATCTTTAGTTAAAAGATCAAAGGTTTGTTACAAATCTTCATCATCCCTTGCAAAAGTAGTTATAACAATGATTCATTTCTTGTAGGTGGATGAGGATCTTAGGTGTGGAAAAGGGCATATTCCAAGTGGAAGTATCTTGGTGGACTTGAAGGATTATTCTAGAGTTTTTAAAATTATGACCCATAGTTCCATAATCGAGAAAGATAAAAAATGTATAAATATAAATCTTGCCTTCTATTTAAGAGGTTGGTTGGCCATTGTGTTGGTCATTGTGTTAGTTTGTGTCTTCCTTAGTATAAGATTTTTCACATTTTGGGATCACTGCTATGTGAATTTTGTCTCTCTTGTTAATTTTTTTTAGTTATACAACCATTGTCAATCTCTAAGAGCATCTTTATATGTCTCCCCTATCCAACATAGAGTAAATCCACCATGATTGTTCCCATGGAAACATTTTGAAACTTTGATGTATGTAATATTTTATTGCAAAGTTAATGAAAGTGCTTGTGATTATCTACTATTTTCTATTGATGAAGTGCAATAATATGTCTTACAAATGTTGTTGATTAGATATCTCATTCTATGCTCATTACAGGTTGTCATCTTAGGTTTAGATTTGGATTATAATTATATTTCTACATTGTATTTGGGAATATGTTGTTGAATAACTTATTAGGGCACCCTAGGTTTATGGATTCAATTAGAAAAGGAAAAATCACTCCTAGAAGTTCCATCAACTTCCATCTAAGTTTTCTACATTTTTTCATCAGGTGATGTCATTAATGATTGAAATAATACTTTCTATTTGAAGACCACCAATGCACCATCCTCCCTTTTTATAAATATTTAACTATCCTATACTGCAATTAATATAGCCTTTACATATCTTAAGTGTTATTTACCTATAGATGCATAAATATTTCATACTTGAAGTGTGTCTACATTTTGTGATTTTAACCCCAACATTAAAATATTTTATTTAACCCCTACAATGTTGAAGATTATTTTTGGATGAAGGTTGCAATCACATTCAAATCTATCTTCAATAGTTTGTGTCTGATGTAGATTATTTACTCATTTCATGTGATAACCCTTCCCAGGTGGAGTGAGCAAGTTTGGTTGTACTCTATTCAAACCTATGCCTTTGTGAAAATAATCCCCATAGAGGTTGAATTGTATAACTTCTCCATGCGAGCAAGATACCTCATAGGTCCTCTCACCTTGCCTTAGGCAGAGCCAAAAGTAGCAAGGAGATGACCATACCCTTTGTAGGTGCCTCTTAATCTTTTTCTCATTTAGGTTTAGTCTTGATGTCCAACCCTCATAGGCTATGATGATATTCTAGTAGGTTTTTCATAATTTTTTACCATTTGTTTCAAGTGTGCAAGGCTATACTATAGAGGTGTACAATTGGGAACCAAATTTCAATTAGCATTGTTATCAAGGATCAAATTGAAGTCCAAGTTACTTATGTTGTTGTGGACTCTTTCAAAGAGATATAGCTAAAATAACTTATGTTATGAAGTTATCTATTGATATTTTCTTTTTATCTTGGCCATATGTTGTAGTACTCCACTAGGGATGTGATAGGAACTTTTGAGATTTGATAATTGATATATATTATTTATTACAAAGAGTTGTGGATTTACCATGTTTTGAGGTTTCTCCTTGATGAACATGAATCTAAAAAGTTCATATTCTTTGATTTCATATATCATCACTAATTTTATAAAGATATGGTTTCAATATGTATCAATTCAATTTTTTAAATGGTTATATTCTATAACTTTGCTTCTAGTGATGACTCCAAGATATCATCTAGTTTCAAAAAACAATCAGTGCCCATCTTCAATATCTTCAGCTTTGAGATCTATCTTGCTTGCAAAGCTTAAAGGATTGAGGTCATCCTTCAAAGGTGACTCATATAATAAACTTGTCTTACCCTTCAGTGTTCATCAAATAAGGAGACAAGTTTAGAGGCCTGTTGAAGAAATAAGTGTATTTGCTAGAGATTGTGTGGGTTGTTAAAATTTTGGTAATCCTAAGCTTCTATTTATTGAAATTCCTATTGATAAATATTATCATAATTATTTTTATCATATATCTTTTAGTGGTTTATAACCTTACAACCCCATTTATTATCCATCTCCCTCTCAACCATCTAAATCCCCTCCCAAGTTTGATCTTGCAAGTCCACCTCATTCATCCCCTCATATCCCTTTTCCATTTGTTCTTAAACCTACCATTGAAACAATCATGAGGCATAGGGACCAAAATGAGAATGAACATCCTACATTTATAATTCCAAGATTTAGACCTATAAATTTTGATGTCATGGAAGGCTATCCTAATGAAGTCCCAAATGAAGTAAGGAAATGCCTTCCAAGATTCCAAGGGAACAATGTAGTTAGTGGTGATCAACATTTGAGGTATTTTTATAATATTATTGAATAATATGAGGTTGAGTATGAAGATGTGTGCATTAAATTATTTGTGCACACACTAGAAGAAGATGATCATGAATGGTTTAATTCCTTTCCCCATGGATGCATTGATTCATGAGAAGAGATGTTAACTGTTTTTAGAATTTAGTATGGCGATGGAATTAATACCATGCTTATTTTAGCTGAGTTTAAAAATATCAAAAATAATCCTAATGACTATGTTCAATACTTCAATACAAGGTTTAAAATATCTATGATGTGGTTGCCTAGAAATATCAAGCCTAATGAGACAACGTGCTTGATCAAATACTGTGATGCATTTGACAACAAGGATGAATATTACTTGGGGGAAAAGGCTCCCATAAAACTAAAGTTGGAATTCAATATGCCCATCCAAATTGAAATTAACATAAAGGCTATGGGTATGCCCTTGAACAAGTAGGCTAATGCAAACTCGGTTGATCCAAAAAAGACATAGTCCAAGGTAGCCAAGCTTGAGGAGAATATTAATACTTTGGCCTCCACTATCAAAGAGATGTCCTAAAAGTTAGATAGAGATGAGAAGGGGATACCTCATATGCATGTAAATCATTTTATAAGTCATAATAGATGGGATATAAAGGAAGTGCCTAAACTGTTATATACCAAGGTAAATGCTATGAACAATTTAGACATTGATTACTATGTCAAGTGCTTCCTTCCATCCCCATGTGATGTAGATGAACCCAATGATGAAGATGAAAATTATCCTAAGTCTATGTATGATGATGATATTATTATGTTTAATTATCAAGACTCCGCATGCAATTTTTATACCTCCATGGAAATGATGAACACTATTATTGTAGAATAGTTTTGGAGTGCAACCAATAAGGTATGTGGCCTAAAATATAAATTTTATTATGATAATAGCATGACCCAAGAATATGAGTTACCTAATCATGATGTAATTGAAGATCTAAAGTGTGATTTAAGATAAGTTCTATACAAGGATGTACCATTAGGTAGCTCCATTGGGAATATGGACATTATTGAACAACTAGTTGTTCTTGATGTTGGGTTTGAAAATGAAGGTGTTATTTGGAGATTGTAATTTGATGAAGATGGGGTTGTTGTTTATTCCCACAAGGATGATTTTTCATATTAATTTCAAGCAACACTTCAAGTGCATGAATGACATTACTGATACTAATACACTCTTGCTTGGTACTCATTTGATTACAGCTAAGAAACAAGATTATTTATAGCTTCTTAAAAAGTACCAAGATCTTTTATCTTGTTCTTATCTAGACTTGAGACCATGAAGAGAGGATTTACTTCAATGTGTCACCCTATCATATCTTAGTAGTAGATCTTTCAGGCAAGTGAATAGATAGGTTTATTTCATCTTGGCTAGTAAGCTGTTAGAAGAGTTATAGAGATTAAAGGATGGTAAAATTATAGAGTCACCAAATAATGAAAAGCATCTAAATCATTTCCTTGATTGAGTCTAGATAATGTACATATTATATAGTGTTTTTTTACTTTATCTTTTTGTTGCTTTGTTGCCCCTCTACTTTGGGTCTTATTTGTATAGTTTCCCTTCATTGTTTTTGTTGTGTGTTTATTTTTAGATCCTCATGATCTAATTTTGTAATTTATCCTTGTTTTTTGAGCCTCATGAATGTTCACCAAAAGTCTCTATGTCTTAACTTGTATTCGAATAGATTGGCACCTCATATTATAATCTAGGGTTCTTTACAAACTTCTAGGAGGTATGTATCCCTGGGCAAGAGCCAATGTTAGTTTCCAAAATTACACTAAAGAAATTGGGCCCTTATCAAATCAAAATGCCTAAGTCCTCATCCCAAGTCATGTTTTTAAGTATTCACTTCAATGTCAAGCTCATGTGAAAATTGGATAGGTTATAATCTACTCTTTGCTTGGTGAATATGTATTTCCCTTAGACTTTTTTGGGCATTTTGCATGAACACAATGTTCAACAAAAATAGGTCTTTCAGATTTTTTTCTTAGACAAAAATATTGAAGAAATATTTGCATTGGGAAAATTTTTCATGGCAAAAAACTTGACAAAGTCTATTTGTTCTGAAGTAAAACAGATTACTCTATTTATTTAGGGCATTTTTCCCTTGTAAAATTTTTGAAGGGTCATTTTTACTTTACAAAATCCCTAAAGGGTCTATTTATTTCAGGCATTTTTCCCTTACAAAAATTTTGAAGGGCCATTTTGCCTTTGTAAAATCCTTGAAGGTTCTATTTCTTTTGGGCATTTTTCCCTTGTAAAATTTTTGAAGGGCCATTTTGCCTTTGTAAAATCCCCAAAGGGTCCATTTCTTTTGGGCATTTTTCCCTTCCAAATTTTTTGAAGGGCACTTTCAAAAGATCTAAAGGGCCATTCCAAAAGGCTAAAGGGCAATTTGGAATTCCTTCAAGAAAAGTGTGAGGTCCATTCATTTCAAACTTTTTGTCTATGATAAAAATTCCAAAGGGTACTTTCCATTCAGGCATTTTTCCCATGCAAAAAACTCAAAAGAAATGCAAAGACCAATTCTTTTGGAAAAATTGTCAAGACCATTTTCTTTGAGAAAAGTGTGAAAGTCATTTCCTTTGACAAAATGTTAAGGCTTATTTATTTTATAAATTTTATCTGTGGCAAAAATTCCAAAGGGCACTTACCCTTCTATAATTTTTCCCACGGTAAAAACTTGACAAAATTCATTCCTTCAACAAAAATGAATGTTTAATTTCTTCAAAGAAGATGCCAAATTCAAATTATGCAGGGAAATTGTTTTGGAGAATATATATGAAACAATTATCTTAGAAAAATGTTCATGCAAAGGAAAGTCCAAAATAATTTATATGCTTTAGAGAAAAAATTTCAAACAAAATATCTAAAATAATTATCTTGACCGAATTACCATGGAATGAAAGTTCTAAAGAAAATCTTGAAGCAAAAGTGTTGAAGATAAAAATCTTGCAATAATTATTGTAGGATAATTGTACCAAAGATAGATAAGCCAAATACAAAAGGCCTGATAATTATTTTCCAAATACCAAAGGGTTGATGAAAGTAGGAATACTAAAGATAAAAGAACTAACAAGCAAATTTTTGATGAAATTTTTGAGTTTACATAGGTGACAAGCTCGCATACATCTTTTGACAAGCATGCAGATGTCAAATTTAAGCTACAAAAACTAGCTATTGGGGTTCAAATACTCCAATAAAATCATGCAAGCATTAATTTTAGGCCCCATAAAATATCCATTTGAGTTTAAATGGAGGTAGATCCATTAATGTGCATTGACATGGAGTAAGATGATCCAATAGTGTGTGATCAAAGTTGGATAGTTAAAGGTACAAAGGAAGCTTATGGGGATACTAAGTGGTGCATCCTCAAGGATAAGAATAGGCACTATCCAATTATTCCCCATCCCTCGAATCGTGATTTGACAGAGTGCATTTATTCATCCTAGCTAGATTTGATAGTGCATAACTAGTGTTAGAAAGTAAAGGACCCTATGAGTAATGTAGAAACGATAAGTGGTATAGCTACTTGCCATAAATTAGAACTCAAGCATCTCATGTAAGATATACAACTCATGTTTTCTTAGGTAGGGATGATCAAATGATGTTATCTAAGGTGGACTTTTCAAAGGGTTCAAATTGCATGAGAAATTGATAAGTGTCTAGATTAGAGCTAATCAATCGACTCAGTCACTCTTAGGCCCCATAAATGCCTAATTAGATCTGATGATGCATGTAAAATGTTAGTATATGGAAATATTTAGTTTAAAAACTAAAGTTATGGTTATTTCATGGATGTGGCAATGACTCAAAGCATAGAATAACATCTAACTACCATTCTAAAGAATATTTTATTAATGGGCATGTAGCTATTTTATTTTCATCACAATTGGAGCTTTCTGATTTTAAAAATCATATGTTAATGGGTTTTCCTTAGCATGCACAAAGAAGAGCATTTCCATCCAATTTTTTTTGTGATTAACAATCGATCAATAGGAAAGCATTTCTAGATAGTTGCACATGAGGAAAAAAATCTATTTTTCTCTTCAAATGATTTTATCCCTCTAGTTATGTAGGTGAGTGGTTAAGAGTATCTCTAGGTGGTTACATATGATGATAAATAGTTGTTCATGACTCTACTATGAATTTCACCATCTAGATCATGAATTCACCAACATCTTTAATCAAAATATCAATGGTTTGTTGCAAATATTCATCATCCCTCACAAATTTAGTTACAATAATGATTCATTCATTGTAAGTGGATGAGGATCTTAGCCATGGAAAAGGGAATATTCCATCTAGAATTATCTTGGCAGACTTTAAGACTTATTATACAATTTTACAAATTGTGACCCATAGTTCTAGAATTGATAATGGTAAAAAATGTATAAATATAAGGTTTGCCTTCTATTTGAGTGGTTGGTTGGCCATTATGTTGGTCTGTGTCTTCATTATTATAAGCTCTTCCACATTTTGGGATCACTACTATGTGCATTTTGTCTCTTTTGCTAAGGTGGTTGTAGTTATATAGCCATTAACAAGCTCTGAGAAAATCTCTATATATCTCCCCTATCCAACATGGAGTAAATTCACCATGCTTTTCCCAATGGTAGCATTTTGAAACTTTGATGTATGTAATATTTTCTTGCAAAGTTAATGGAAGTGTTTGTAGTTCTCTCTTATTTTCTATTGTTGAAGTGCAGTAATATGTCTTACAAATGCTATTGATCATATATCTCATTTTATTCTCATTACTGGTTGTCATGGGTTTAGATTTAGATTATAAATCTCATTTTTGCATTATATTCAAGAATATATTGCTAAATAATTTACTAGGGAACCCTAGGTTTATGGATTTAATGGTAAAATGTAAAATCACTCTTGATAATTCCATCAACTTGCATTTAAGGTTTTTGCATTAGGGGATGTTGTGAATGATTGAAACAATCCCTGCTATTTGAAGACCACTAGTGCACCATCCTCCTTTTCTATAAATATCTAACTATCTTACCCTATCCCACCTTACAAATAATATGACCTTTGCATATATTAAGTGATATTTGTTTGTAGATGTATAAATATTGCATATTTAAAATGTGTCTGCATTTTATGCTTTGAAGCCTAACATTGTAATCTTTTATTCATCCCTTGTGTTGTTTAAGATTCTTTTTAGATGAAGGTTGTAATCACATTCAAATTTGTTTTTGTGGGTTTGTGTCTAACCTAGAGCATTTTCTCATTCTGTGTAACAACCCTTCCTAGGTGGAGTGATTAAGTTTGGTTGTGCTTTGGTTAGACCTATGCCTTTGTGTCAATAATCCACATGGAAGTTTAATTATATAATTTCTCCATGTGAGAAAGCTACCTTGTAGGTCCTCTCACCTTGGTTCAGGCAAAGCCAATATTAATAGGGAACTAACCATACCCTTTGTAGGTTCCTCTCATTCATTTTCTTAGTCTGGTCCATTCTTGATTTCTAACCCTCCCTAGTTACAATGACATTATAGTGGGTTTCTTCAATTTTGTCATTTGATTCAAGTTTGCAAGGCTAGATTAAAGAGGGTAAAATTGGGAACCAACACCTCCTAAATCACCAATTGATTTAGTAGGAAAGAAGGAAAGTGAGATTAATTCCAAGGTAATGAATGTCATTCTTTGTTTCCTATTCAAGGTAGAGTTTATGAATGTGATGCGCTGTGAGTCAAACAAGGTGATATGGAAAAAAATATATCTATGGAGACACCAAGGTAAATATGGCCAAGTTATAGACCCATTAAACATAATTTGAAATTCTAAAGATGAATAAAGATGAAATCATTGCATCTTACTTATTGAAGGTTGATGAAGTTATCAATGTCATTAGAGGATTAAGAGAAGAAGTGAAAGAGTCTATAATTTTTCAAAAGTTATTGAGATCACTAACTCCTAAGTTTGATTATAAGGTATCTATAGTAGAAGAGATGCAATATTTGGATAAGCTTGAAATGGATGGGCTTCATATAATCTTAACTGCTTATGAGAGGAGAAAAAATGAAGGATGACCATCCAAGAAAGAAGTAACTTTCAAAGTTGAAAATAATTCAAAAGTCAAAAAGGTCAAGGATGAGATATATTTAGATGTTGACGATGATGAACTAATATCCATGTTTCCTAGGAAGTTAATGTTTGGATCTGGTAATTATAAGGGTAAGTTGCATTTAAAATGTTTCAATTATGGTAAGATTGGTCACTTTGCATCTAAGTGTCCTAACATAGATAAAATTTAGCATGATGAAGAATGTTGGTTGAATATTTTGTCGATCAACGCACTGATAAACAAAATAGGTTTGATCAGCCAAAGTAGGAAGATTAGTCATCCAAATGTGTAGGTTTACCACATCATAAGGGGACTGATCTCTCCTCTCATCAAGGGGAGGTTCCCTATAGGTATGCCATGGATTATTTTCTATATATATATATATATGTATATAGAAAATAATACTCAAGAGTAGGACAAACCATCCATCTCTCTTTCTTCAGAGATGATGCATGAAAATCAAAGGAGAAACTCAAGGAAAATGATAGAAAACACTCCTCTTCTTTCAGAAATACTATTTAGCAAGCCAGAAGAATACTCCTGGTAGTAAAGCAAAATGTAACCAAAGATGTAGTAACTAGCAAATTGAGATGCAGCACAAAGTCTCCACTTGAATTGCTCAAGAGTAAGATACGAAGGACAATGAGGGCATAAAGTTGTCCCAAGGTCATTTACAAAGAAATGAAAAGAAAAAACACTAAAGACAATTATGGGGGCACAAAGTCTCTCCACACTTGACTCTTCAGGACACCTTCTTGACTACTTTCACTAATTCTGCTTGTTGAATTAAAAGAACAGAAAATATATCAAGGAAAAAGACATAAGAACAGTTTCCCCAACAACAAAGATATCATAGCACAAAGTCTGAAAAGTCACTTGCTTTCTTATTCCAATAACAAAATATGATCAACAATCTGAGCTCAAAGTCTCAAAAATGTCTTTCAATTTGGGCAGAGTTCCATTCTGATTGTCAAAAAGAGATATGTTTACAATAAAAGAGAGTCCCTTATATAGCCTCTTCAAGAAAGACTCGAGAACAATATTACATCATGTTGCATTGAAAAATGTTAGGAAGATAGGCTAGAAATTAGGGGCTGCTACCCATTTGTTTTTCTCAATGCAGAGAAACAAGTCACACTATTGAAAGTTTGCAACTTTTAATGTCCACCTGGTGATCTGATATTTCTTCATCATTCCTCCTTTTCTGCTTAATTGAATTTAGTCCTAGATTTAATTTGTTGTTATAATCTTTAGTCACTTTCTACTGGTCTTGGCCTTAAAGCTTGTGAATGCATTCAGTTCTGTAGATTACAAGGATTAACAACTATTTTATGAGCTTTGAAATTGACGTTCACACGCTCGTCACTATGTTTTCAATGGCTAGTTTGTTGTCTCAAATTTGACGTCCTCAGGTGCGTCACCACTTGGTCCTTCTTTGGCTTTTCTATTTGGCACTTTTTTGAAAAGAATATACCCTTTTGATCCTTAAGAAATGATCCACTTTGCGTTGAGAAGAGCCCCCCACAAAGGTATATGCCCTTTGAGTGGTCTTCGAATGGCCTTCAGGCTTCTTGTTTTACATATTTTCAAAGGGAGAGTGACCCTTTAGCTTTGAGGAAGTGTCCTTCTATTTGGCAGCTGAGAGTCCCCCGCAAGGGCACCTGCCCTTTGGGGTCCTTCGGTGGCCTTTCATGGATTTCCTACAGACTATTTCCATGGGCATTTTCCCTGGGCTTTTCCCCATAGAAAAAATGTCTGCAAAAATTTCCCACGGACAAAAAGTCTGCAGAAAATGTTCCAATCACTTTGCCTCTTTGAAAATTTCTTCAAGCTTTCTACCTGCAGCTTCTTTCCTAAATTGTTTCAGACTTTTTTTCTGAAGGAATTCCTTCGAACAGAAGTCTGAAGGAATTATGCCTTAGACTTTTTCAAATGCCTTAAATAAAAATTTGAAAGAATTTACCTTTGTGGCCTTCTTTGAAAATGACCCTTCCAAAGAGTACTTTTGTCAACTAAGTTCCCTCCGCAAGGGCACTTATCCTTTGGGAGCTCTCTTGAAATTTTACATTTGAACCTCTCCTTTGAACCAAGGTGATCAACCAACTGTTGAACCATTTAATTGAACCGCTTGGTTGAATCGAACATTGAACCACTTAGTTGAACAAAAATGGTTCAAGCTGATGAACCCTTTGATTAAACAAAGTATTTGAACCAAGCAAATGAAGCAAAGCATTGAACCAAGTCGATGAACTGATTGGTTAAACCAAAAGTTGAACCAAGCCGATGAACCAAGCTTTGAACCAAAATGGTTCAAGCCGATGAACCAATTGAATGAACCAAGTGGATGAACTGAGCATTGAACCAATTGGTTGAATTTTGAACTCATTAAACCTTTGAACCAAATTGTTTCAATGGTTCAAGCCTTCTTTGATTAGATGCTTGCCTATGGAGATTTTTTATTGAACTAAAGCACTGAACCAATCCTAAAAATGACCAAGTGTTAGAAACTGAATCTTTTGGCTGAACCTGCTTGTAGAAGCCTTTAAACCTATAGAAATGAACCTACCTATAGAGTTTGTAGAAACCAAGTCTGTAGATATCAACTTGTGAAGTCCTTTGAACTTGGCTTGTAGAGTCTGTAGATTTTCTCTTCCTGCTAAGTCCATAGATTCAAGCCTATAGAGTCCATAGATTTAAGCCTGCAGAGTCCTTAGATTTCTGAGAAGCTTTAAAAAATGAGGAATTTGAATGCCCAGGACAAATTTTGAAAAGGAAAGAGACAATTTTGGTATGTAGGACCAAAATAGTTCAAATGTTGTCCCAAAAATGAGTGATATTTTTTTGGAGGACAATAGTTGGCTTTAGTTGGGGAACTTCTGTCAATTGCAAAAAGAATTGAAGGCAGTAGAATATAGAATCTCCAGTGTCTTCATGTGTACCATTGGGATATAGATTCATGCTACCCAAAAATGAAAGGCATCAAAAAAGAAAACAAATAAAACAAAATAGAACTAAAAACTATACAAATATAGATATATACATATGCAATGATTTGATACTTCAAGATTTGAAGTGTTTCAGATGCTACCCATTGTGAGGTAGAGAGAAGAGTGTGCCATCTTGATATTTCAGTTGAAAGATGTTTTTACCAATGTGTTGATGAATTATAAATGGGCCTCTCCAAAGGGAGTTAAAATTTCCATGCATCCCCTTTGGTTCTCTTTTTTTGTCCCACAACAAGACTTGATCCTCAATCTAGAAATCATGATTTTTGGCCTTCTGGTCAAAGAGTTTCTTTACTAGAATTTGATGAGTAGAAACTCTATCCACCACCATGGTTCTCTATTCCTTTAGCTTAGTCAGGCACATGATTCTTTTATCAAGAGAGCTTTCATATGTTTGATCTTCAATTGCCTTTGCCAATTTCAAGGCTGGCAATTCTAAGGTGATTGGTATCTCAGCATTGATACCATAAAAAAGTTGAAAATGAGACATACCAATTTCCCTCTTTAGTGTGATTCTATCTACCCATAGAGCATCAACCAATGCTTTATGCCATGTTCTTTGATTGTCATTTGCTAGCTTCTTGGTGATAGTTACCAAGTTCTTATCGTTGAATTCAGCTTGTCCATTCCCTTGTGGAAAATAATCAGAAGAGTGAGAGAGTATAATTCCATAATGGAAACAAAATTGTGTAATCTCCTAAGAGGTGAAACAAGATGCATTATCAGTAACAATTTTGATCAGAACTCCAAACCTGGAAATGATATTCTCTTTGAGGAAGTTACATACAACTTCTGAAGTAGCATGCTTAGTTGGGATTACTTTTACCTACTTGGTGACATAGTCAATTGCTATAAAGACATAATCATGTTCAACACTTGAAGATGGGTTTATTTTCCTAATAAAATCAATCCCCCATTGCTGGAAAGGTTCTTCTATGATCACTGGCTTGAGAGGCATAGCAACTAACTTGGGTCTTCCAACAAATTGCTAACAGAGTTCACATTTTCTCACCCACTTATGTGCATCTTAGAAAAGAGTTGGCAAATAATACTTGGCTCATAGAATCTTGTGAGTAGTCACAAAAGTAGAAAAATGTCCTCCATAGGCCAAATTGTGGAAAGATTTTAAAAGCTGGCTTTGTTGCTCTTTGTCTACATAGCAAAGTAATACTCCATATATGCTTCTCTTGTACAAGCCATTGTCCCAAAGGACAAAATTGACAGCTTTCAACCTGATAGTCCTCCTTTCTTTGTAAGACAAATGAGTAAGACATTCACCATAAATAAGGAAATGAGCAATACCTAAATACCACTCATTGG
The DNA here is from genome assembly GCA_037957365.1 of Torreya grandis. Lineage (NCBI taxonomy): Eukaryota > Viridiplantae > Streptophyta > Pinopsida > Cupressales > Taxaceae > Torreya > Torreya grandis. Next base: position 1,631,292 of record JARHVA010000504.1, on the reverse strand, counting down.
TAGTGGAGACAAAAAGGACTGTTGGTGTCTCTTCCACTTTAGTTTCTTCATGTTGTGTGTCTTTTAGCTTATTGTCAACAATTAATTAGCATAGACCTTTACCCCTGACTAGCTTTTTCAGCTTGATGTCTAGATCAAACTCTTGGATCTTTACATCTAATTACCTCTTTTTGTGCCAAACTCCTGTTGAGTTAATATAGACTTGATTGTAGTGTTAGAAACTAAGGAAATAGTGGGTGAATTTAGAATATAGAAGTGGAAATGTTTGACTACTTTCACCAACACATAAGCATGCCTCTCTATATTTGAATACTTCATCTCATGGGTTTTGAGAGGGAAACTCATGAAAAAGATAGGAGATTCCATACCTTCCTTGTCTTGTTGAAAAAGAATTGTTGAAAGAGTGTGTTTAGATGCATAGCTGTATATGATGAAATCTTTGTTGTAATCTAGACAAACCAAGGTAGGGGCATGAGCAATGGTGGTCTTGATATCCTAAAATGCTGACTTGCCTTCTTTAGTCCAACTGAAGATGGTCTTCCCTTTCATCATGTTCACAATGTGTCTAGTCTTGTCATCAAATTTAGGGATGAATCTCTATAAGAAATTCACCTTTCTGAAGAAAGAATGAACATCATTCTTACTTGTAGGCAAATTAATCTGTTGAATAGACTTGACTCTGTCTGAGTCAATCTTTATGCCTTCTTTTGACACAATGTGTCTAAGGGGTTTCCCCTCTATTACTCCAAAAATAGACTTTTTAGGATTTAACGAAATACCATTCTAGCGGCAGCGCTCTAGCACTTGTTGTAAGTGGCATACATGATCAGATCGATGCTTTGAAAAGATAGTCAAGTCATCAAGGTATACCTCTATGAATTTACCAATCTCATCTTTGAAAGCCAGATCCATTTCTCTCTAAAAGGTAACACCAACATTTATTAAACCAAAAGGCATTCTTCTATAGGCAAATGTACCCCAAGGTGTGGTGAATGTAGTTTTGTGTTGGTCTGCTTCACCAACTTCAACTTGATTATATCTTAAGAAGCCATCCAGCATTGATAACATCTCTAAACTTGTCACTATTTGAAGCACTTGATCCATAATTGGCAAAGGATAATCATCTTTCAAAGATGACTAATTTAGATTCCTAAAATCTACACAAATGTGAATTTTGCCACTCTTCTTCTTTATAGGCACTATGTTGGCAATCCATGTAGAATGATGGATTGGGAAGATAATTCTATCACTTAAAATTTTTTATATCTCAGACAGAATAGTACCTAATATTTTTAGATTATATTGTCTATATTTTTTCCTATAGGGCATTGAATTAGCCTTGAGAGGAATGTCATGGTGGATTTCATCTGGTCTAGGAGACTTCAGGTCTTCATAAGAATATGCTAAGACATCCATGTATTGATGGAGGAAAGTGGTGAACTTGAATCTTTCTTCAGGGGTGCAACACTTACCAATGTTAACCATCTTGGGATTTTCTTTAGTGGTCAAATTTACTTGATCGAATCCCTGAGAAAAAATTGAATCTATTGTTGTTGTTTGATGAATCTATCATACTTATCAAATAGCTTCTCAAAATAAACCAGGTCTTTGGGAATTTCGTTTTCTTTCAGCTCTAACAACTCTTCATTTATATCTAAACTAGATTCAAAGGCTGATTCATTCTTCTAAGATTCACTGCCTTCAAAATGTAGTTTTTCAAAATTGTCTTTTTGTTCCAAGAAGGCAATGATTTGATGATCATCATTGAATACTTGCCAATAATCAGCATTGTTAGCAACACTTGGTCTATAGACCAGCTCAATAGTATACTTGTCTTCTTTGAAATCTGAATGAGGAACTAAGAGAGTTCCTAAAACAGCAAGTACATCAGCTCTGTTATTAGACTCTCTGGGTATAGCAAAAATGTTGAAAGCATCAAAGCTTTCAATTTCATCCCAAACCAAGTTGCAATAGTGGCATAATCTTTCATTCTTGGTTTGGTAAAGATTTCTCACTTGATAAACCACTAATTCAGCATCCCCTTTGGCATGAAGAAACTTGATGCCTTTTCTTGAGTAGCCTTCATTCCAAGCAGTAGAGATTCATATTCAATTGTATTTTTAGTGTTGCTAAATTGTAATTTGTTAGATAAAGGAAACATATCTCCTTGAGGAGATATCAACACAATCTCAGCTCCTAAACCGGTAGAGGAACATCTACCATCAAATTTCAAAGTCCATATCTCATCTGATACTAATTTTTCTTTAGACTTTCCTTCATCAGAGATGGAGGATCCTTCATCTATATTGTAGCCTACTAGTTCTTCTACTATTCTAGTTGAACTGATTTCTGAGTTGACCCTTTCAAGAATTATATCAGATGTTTCATGCACTTCATTTATAGATAGAAAATAGTTACCCATACCTATGGATTCAAAAAGAATATGAGCTTTAGGGGCTGATGTCTGATTGACCACATATTTTGCCTCTTTTTCAGGGAACAACCTCTTCATTATGCCTTGTACAGGGATCCTTGCCTTAGATAGATCCATGCTTAGTTCTCCTCCCATGTCCTTACATAAATTTTGTCCAAGCAAAATGCCATAAGATGCTAGGATGTCAGCCACCAAGACAATCATCTTGATTCTCTTGTCTGGAAAGGCTACAAATACAAATTAGATATCTTTGATTTGCCCTAGTAATGGTACTTGTTCACCATAGAGAAACATCTCCCAAATGTCTTGGTTAGTGTGAGGCCTAGAGACTCAGTTACTTTAGTAGGCATGACATTGTCAGATGCGCCTAAGTCTATAATATAGTTACTTAGATTGTGGCCATTAATTAATAGGGAAACATATAAAGGTTCTATTTTTCTAGGAGTAGTTGGGGGAGTAATGACCAAATTATTTGGAATAGGCATTTTCTTTGGAGAATCAGGAGTTACCTTTTTAGCTTTTTGTCCTACAGGGAAAGTTTGGTTTTTGACACATTGGATCAACTTATCTAATTGATCAGGATTGCACTATAAATATTCAAACTCAGACATTTATATTTTTTTCTTTTTGACACGATCAATTATGTCAAATGGCTGAATTGAGCTAGGTACAGAGAAAGGTACTTCAACCTTCTGAGTTTTAGGAGGGATGGGAGGTGTGCTAGTTTGCAAATTTGAAGTAGAAGGGGAAGGTAAAATTGATGTATTTGCCTTTTGAGTGATTACCAGATCCTTTAACTAAAAGGCCAGAGTGGTTCCATGCTTAACAATCGTGACTGCTGGCTACGATTGCTCTTCTATCTTCCCTTTATCAGCTTGCTAGATTGATGTTCTTGGACCTAGTAAACACTACATATGATCCATCAAAAGCTTCTCTTTTACTTCCAAGTTCATCTTGGTAGTTTAGGAAACTAATGTGAGAGTCACCAGCTAATTCTTCTTGATTTTCTTCAAGGAGATCGGCATCATTTTATTGATTCAATTCAAGCTAGAAAGAGAAATCTGATTTTGCTTCAAGATATCCCATTGCTAAATTAGTTGGAGGAGCTTCAAGGGTAAGTTTTCCTTATGGGGGAGGAAGGTGATCTTGTTGCCCTTGATTCCTGGTAGTATTGCCCTAATATGACTGATTTGGGAATGTCCTTCTGTATGAAGGAGCAGAAGACATTCCTTAAGCCATTTGCTTTTTGAGAGCAAGCAACTCATTTGCCAATTTCTACACCATTGGATTTGTGGTGCTTGTAGATGAATATTTAGAAGATGATGAAGCTCTATTTCTATTTGGATCTCTTCTTATCTTCCTTGTTAAGATGAGATCATCTTCTACCTCAGTGGCCAAATGTTGAGCTGTAGCAAGATCTATTTAACTAGCACATCTCAAAAGAAAACTTACTTTAGGTAACTAAGAATCAATGAAGAAGCATTTGAGATTCTCAGCTGTAGTCGAGTGATTATAGGAATTCTATTCCTCAATTTGTCAAATTTGGCTATGAAATCCCTCATAGGCTCATGAGGCTCTTTCTTCATCTATGTAAGTTGAGCCAAAAGTGCATGTGCATCTTCTGCAAGTTTGAATCTGGCTTTGAACTTAGCTTTGAGGGTATTCCAATCAGTCACTAACTGATCCTGTAGATATAAAACCAATCTATAGTAGCACCTTGTAGTGTTTCTACAAATAGGCTGACTGCTACATCTTCAAATTCTACTCTGATTACTCCACAAGCTATGCTAAAGGCTATAATGTGTTCATCAAGACGAACTTTCCCATCACCATAGAATTTGGGGAAATTCTTCCTTGAACTATGTGGAAGTTCATGTAGAGGTGGAGTAAGATTGAAAGGACCAAAAGCATTACCCCAGGGGCCTTGAACTGCCATTTTAGGATTATGAAAAGGAAGAATAACAAATCTTAAAGGAGTAATTATTGGCAAAGCTTTATCAACAATAGAAGTAGATACTTCATCTGGCAATGGAGATCTGACTTTAGTAGGAGGAAAGCTCTTAGTTCATTGGAGATGAGATGGTTAAAGAAACAAATCAAAATCACTTTGTTGTACCAACTTGAATATAAGGTCAATGATACCTTTAGCCCTTTGGCTTCATGTATACCTTAAATCTACCAGATTGTGAAACAAAAATGGAAAAGAATTGACCTTGCTTTATTTAAAGCTTGAGGCTTCAAACTTTACACTCTTTCTTGGTTAGTGTGGAGGTGAATGGTAAGGCTATAAATGGATAATGGGTAAGACAAGTAATGGAGATGCCAAAATATATAATGGATAAGGGTTATAATGATAATCAGTAAGACACAGGTGATGTTTCAATCTGAAACTTGAGGATCTAAATTGCACAAAAATACCTATATCCCCAGCAGAGTCACCAAAAACTATTGGTTGAATATTTTGTCGATCAGCATACTGATAAACAAAATAGGTATGATCAACCAAAGTAGGAAGATTAGTCATCCAAATGTGTAGGTTTACCACATCAGAAGGGGACTGATCTCTCCTCTCATCAAGGTGAGGTTCCCTATAGGTATGTTATATATATATTAACATAAAATAATACTCAAGGGTAGGACAAACCATCCATCTCTCTTTCTTCAGAGATGATGTGTGTAAATCAAAGGAGAAACTCAAGGAAAATGACAGAAAGCACTCCTATTCTTTTAGAAATACTATTTAGCAAGCCATAAGAATACTCTTGGTAGTAAAAGCAAAATGTAACCAAAGATGTAGTAACTAGCAAATTGAGATGCAACACAAAGTCTCCACCTGAATTGCTTAAGAGTAAGATACGAAGGACAATGAGGGCACAAAGTCATCCCAAGGTCCTTTACATAAAAATGAAAAGAAAACACACTAAAGGCAATTATGGGGGCACAAAGTCTCTCCACACTTGACTCTTCATGACACCTTCCTGACTACTTTCACTAATTCTACTTGTTAAATTAAAGGAATAGAAAATATATCAAGGAAAAAGACATAAGAACAGTTTCCCCAACAATAAAGATATCATAGCAAAAAATCTTGAAAAGTCACGTGCTTTCTTATTCTAATAACAAAATATGATCAACAAACTAAGCTCAAAGTCTCATAAATGCCTTTCAATTTGGACAGAGTTTTGTTCTGATTATCAAAAAGAGATAAAAGAGAGTCCCTTATATAGCCTCTTCTAGAAGGACTTGGGAACAGTAATACATAATGTTGCATTGAAAAATATTAGGAAGATAGGTTGGAAATTAAGGGCATCTACCCATTTGTTTTTCTCAATGCAGAGAAACAAGTCATGCTATTGAAAATTTACAACTTTCAATGTCCACCTGGCGATCAAATGTTTCTTCATTATTCCTCCTTTTTTGGTTAATTGAATCTAGTCCTGGATTCAATTTGTTGTTCTACTCTTTAGTCACTTTTTGTTTGTCTTAGTCTTAAATCTTGTGAATGCATTTAGGTCTGTAGATTACAAGGATTGACAACTATTTTATGAGCTTTGAAATTGACATTCGCATGCCCGTCACTACATTTTCAATGGCTAGTTCATTGTCTCAAATTTGACATCTTTGGGTGCATCACCCCTTAGTCCTTCTTCAAATTTTCTATTTGGCACTTTCCCAAAAATAATCTACCCTTTTAGGCCTTAAGAAATGATCTACTTTGGGTCGAGAAGAGCCCCCCATAAAGGTATCTACCCTTCAGGTAGTCTTTGAATGGCGTTTAGGCTTCTTGTTTTACATCTTCCCAAAGGGAGGGTGACCCTTCAGCTTCAAGGAAGTGTCCTTCTATTTGGCAGCTGAGAGTCCCCCACAAGGGCACCTGCCCTTCAAGGTCCTTTGGTGGCCTTTCACAGATTTCTTATGGACTATTTTGTGTGCATTTTCCCTGGGATTTTCCCTACAAACAAAAAGTCCATGAAAAATATTCTGATCTCTTTACCTCTTTGAAAATTTATTCAGGCTCTTTACCTGCAGCTTCTTTCCCAAATTCTTTCAGAGTTTTTGTCTGAAGGAATTCCTTCAGACAAAATTCTGAAGGAATTCCTTTAGATAAAAGTCTGAAGGAATTATGCCTTAGACTTTTTCAAATGCCTTAAACAAAAATTTGAAAGAATTTACCTTTACAGCCTTCTTTGAAAATGACCCTTCTAAAGGGTACTTTTGTTGACTAAGTGCCCTCCACAAGGGCAATTGTCCTTTGGGAGCTCTCTTGAACTTTTACATTTGAACCTCTCCTTTAAACTAAGGTGATGAACCAACTGTTGAGCTATTTTATTGAACCACTTAGTTGAACCAAAATGGTTCAAGCCAATGAACCCTTTAATTGAAACAAATCTTTGAGACACGTGAATGAATCAAAGCATTGAACCAAGTCGATGAACTACTAGGTTAAACCAAACGTTGAAACAAGTTGATGAACCAATCTTTGAACCAAAATGGTTCAAGCTGATGGTTTAAGCTGATGAACCAATTGAATGAACCAAGCCCTTAAACCAAGTGGATGAACTGAGCATTAAACCGATTAGTTGAATTTTGAACTCATTGAACCTTTGAACCAAAGTGGTTCAATGGTTCAATGGTTCAATCCTTCTTTGCTTAGATGTTTGCCGATGGAGACTTTTGATTAAACAAAGGCACTGAACCAATCCTGAAAATGACCAAGTGTTAGAAACTGATTCTTTTGGTTGAACCCACCTGTAAAATTCTTTGAACCTATAGAAATGAACCTACCTATAGAGTTCATAGAAACCAAGTCTGTATAAATCAACCTGTGAAGTCCTTTGAACTTGGCCTATAGAGTCTGTAGATTTTCTCTTCCTACTGAGTCCATAGATTCAAGCCTATAGAGTCTGTAGATTTAAGCCTACAGAGTCTATAGATTTTTGAGAAGCTTGAAAAAATTAGGAATTTGAATGCCCAGGACAAATTCTGACAAGGGAAGAGACAATTTTGGTCTGTAGGACCAAAATAGTTCAAATGTTGTCCCAAAAATGAGTGATATTTTTTTGGGGGACAACAAAGAACATGATAAAAATCATGGCATTGATAGGAATGTCTATAAGCTTGATGAGAATAAGAAAGAGTTTAGGATGTATGAAGGTAGGAAAGGGTTATTCAAGAATAAGAGAAGGTTTTACACCAAAGAAGACAATAACTCATCTGATGTAAGTGACACAAATACATCTAATAGTGATGATGGTAGTAAAGAACCTAAACATGAAAGCAATGAAACCTTATTTATATTCATAGAAATAGATAATTAGGGTTTCTCAAATGGTAAAGGAATTATGATTGATGAAGAATAAGATGAAGAAGAGGCTAAAGTAAACCTAGAGGCAGAATTGGTCAATTCTCTAAGGAGTCAAAATTACAAAGAAGAAAGAATCACAAGCTAAGATCATTAGTTAATGACTATGAAGAAAAGATTGGTTTGTTTGAGGAGAGACTGAGTTACACATCCAAGGAGTATGATGAGGTCATCAATCAAATTGAAGCACATATGAAGATATTCACTGCAAGCCTAAAGGATAAAGAGGAAAAATACACTATGTATAGAACTAAAATGGAATCCTTAAAATCTGAATTATAACAAGCATCTATTAAGTTTAATACCTTTGTTAAGTTTGAAAAGAGTATTGATTCTCTTTATAACATCTTGAATAATCATAAGTATACAAATGATAAGACAATTATTGGTTTCATACAAGACCAAAATGAGGAAGATGAAGTGAAGTATAAGGCTAATGAAGACAAGAAGGTCAACATGATAAGACCAACTAGATAACATAATGCTATGAGGTATGATAATTCATTCAATGGCTACTATTATGTATTCAATCAATTTGGTCATAGAGAAAGAGAGTGTATAAGACCCTCTAAAAATTAATATACATGGTATTATGAAAGTAATCATCAATAAATAGGTATGTATAAGGTTGTTTACTACTGTTGTCATAGTGTGGAACACATTTCATGTTTTTTCCTAATAGATTAATAAGGTCATCAAGTCAAAAAAAGAGGCTTGAAGCTCCTAGAGTCCAAGAGAGAAGGCAAATGAATGTGTGTAAACCAAAGACAATAAAGGTAAGTCACGATCAATATACAAGCTCAAATGGAATATTTTCTATGGTAGAGTATACTTCAGATGAGAAATTAGGAATATTTGTTGTCAACTCATATTGATGATCAAATGATTGATGAAGAGGTCAAGCCTATAGTGTCAATCTATCCTAAAAGGATACTAAAGGATATTCAATATAATGAGATCATGGAGATCTGGGAATATCTTGATCTTGTGTTATTTTAGTTCTTTATTGAAATGGGTGACTCCATTAAGCTTCATGGAAACACTATTCATTTAGTAGAAACATGGTGGATGCTTGGTTTGAGGGGGAACTATTCAAATTATTGACTGAGCTTGATCTATGTTGAAAAGTGGTCTTCTAATATGAGTTCATTTAAAGGAGGTATACATAGATTAAGGGGGATCATATTCCTATAATGATTTATATTTTATGTGTTGAGATTTTGGTGTAAGAAGGTGTTTTTTTAGAAGTTTCAGTATGTATAATCCTTTGTCATTAATGTCAAAGGGGTAGAAAGTTCAAGAAGGGAGATTGACCAGATTGGGAGAAATTTGAAGAAAATTTTACCATCAATGACAAAGGGGGAGAAAGTTCAAGAAGGGAGATTGACCATATTGGGAGAAATTTTAAGAAAGTTTTTCCATCAATGATAAAGGGGGAGTTTGTTGAGAAATATTGTCATTGATGTCAAGGTTGATGTCATTAATGTCAAGGTACATTTGGTTAAAATATATGGTGAATGGTTTTTGAGAGAATTTTAATGAAATCTAATGTCTCTCTATTGAGAGATAATTATAATTCAACCTAATTATCCTTTTGTTAATTGATGTCAAGTTCAATGTCATGATTCAAGTCAGCTTGATGATTATCAATATTGTCACAAAGAGATTTGATGATCAAGTATGAAATGAAGAATGTTTATGATTATATAGGTCTACATTAGGACTTCATAACATGTTTATTATAATTATATTATTTTAGTGGTGTGATAATTTTTTCTGGTGATTATAAGGTAAGCATGTTTGAGTGTTAATCCTTGAGTATAAGGTGTCTTGAGAAGCATAGTCATAAAAGGAATATACATATCATAAGCATGTGGATGGTGAGCATGAAGAGGTATGTATAGAGGAATTAAATAATTTTAGGATTATGTGATCAAAGTGTAGAATCATCAAGGAGTGTTTCAAGGTTAGTTGTCAAGTCTTAAGTGCTTGAGAAGCCTAGTTGTGCCCTAGTCATGACATTTAAAGTCCTAATGAGATGGTTGGAGTATGGTGGCTTGGTGAGATTGATGAATAGAGGAATAATAAGAATTATGAGGTTTATTTAACATGTATGTGATGCATCAGAACACTCATGATAGTATCAGGGTGAGACTACAGGGGTAGGACCTTCAGACCTAGTCTGCACCTAGACCACATCTAGACCTTGCCTAACCTAATGAGGCATCATGAGCTATTTTCAAGAAATATAAAGGATTTTTGAATGTATTTATGCATGATATATATATTTTTCATGATATTTATGTTTTGAGCATAAAATTGAGGTATTTAGAGCATGAAAGAAGGCATGACAGATAGTTCAAAGCCTAGTAAGGTATGAAGACTGTGTAGAGAGATAATGTAAGCCTAATGGGGTATGAAATTATGTTTATAAGGAAATAATGGATATTTGAATATTTTTATAGGTATTATATGTTGTCTTAATAATGTTTGAAAATTTTAAGGTCATGTTTTGTAATAAAAAACATGAAAAGTGGTTTTGAGGTCTCTCAAGTGCATAAAATGAAGGCATGCAAACCTGAGAAGGACTTTCAAGTGTTCATTAGAACATTTAACATCTACATGGTAAATTTATATGTTAATTATATATGGTTAAGGATCCTAGATAATATATCCAAGTATTATTTTTGGAAATGAGGGACATTCTTTTATGAACAATCATTAACACTAAAAATAGTGTTAACCCTCTCTAAAACCCTAACAATGAACTAATGTGAAATATATTATTAAAAATAAACTATAATGATATAAAATTAATATAAAAACTATTGTATCATGTATTCAAATATCCCAGGCATATCTAGGTGTGATTGGTTTGTCAAGTGTGTAAGTAGACCCTATAGAAAAGTGCTAGTTTCCAGGAGATTTGTTGTAGAAGTCAGAGTAGACCAAGTCAAAGTATGAAAATAATTAGATGGATAAGGTTTATAATTTTTTTAATGTATATTTTGGTTTTTTTACATGTTAAAAAACTCAAGTGTGTTAAACTAGTCATCTAAGTTGACCAATCACTAATAGGCCTAATGGTGAAGATAGTAAGAGACATAGATAATGATGAGAAGATGATTAGGTATGTGTTATCATGGAATAGGGATGGAATAAAATTAATGGAAGATTGTTTAAATAATTTAAATAAGTTTTAATGTTTTATATATGCTTTTTTGGTTAGTGAATATGATGAAAATTTTACTTACAAAGTTGACCTATCCAGTTCAGATGATATAATGAGATACAAGGTCATGAGATTAGTTTGCATGACTAATATTTCCATTTGACCATATTATATTTAAATATAGTAATTTTATAATTATCTCATAATATCATAAAAATTCATTATTAGTCTCTATTAATTGTGATATAGGTGATTGAAGGTCATTGTTACCATGATTGTGCTTTAAGGTAAACTAACAGTTTTGGGTAAGCAAGTTGTAGTGATGAGTTTGAGACTCGATGCCTTGAGTTGAAGCATATAATGTACATGGTTTTTATATTTTGTAATTTTATATTATATACATTATTTATATAAATTTTTTTGTTTAATGAAATTAGTGAAAATGTTGAAGCCAAAATGGCTTAACTAGCTGAGTGAGATTTGTGAGAGAGAAGGTCAACAAATTGGTTTGCAAGACCAATAATTACCATTATAAATTATGATGTTTTTGTTGGATGTTTTTATAATTAATTTTTAGGATCATTTTTATTAATTTTAATTCCTTTATTTTATTTTTTCATGTGTCATAATTTTAAGTTTCCATGACTATGTTTTGAGGATAGTTGGCAATTCAGAGTGAACATTTTGCAGAGAAGAGTTTGAACCTATATACCCTGAGATGAATTATATAATGAATTTTTTGATGACCATAAGATAATTGGGTTTTTTAATATGTAATTTATTTCCATTTTTTTATATAATTGTATTTTTAGCTTTAGTATTTTAAGATAGAATTTTTAGGTATGCACAGGACTAATTATGAATAGTACAAATGGTGTGCTTCTAGTAGTGATTAGACTTGAAGTATGTTATGGATCCTAGATGAGATTATTAGAGGTATATTTTATTATTTTATGATATTTTAATAATGTGTGTGTATTTTTAATTTTTTCTAAGGAAATCAAAGTGTAATGTGTCCTAAAGTAGACCTAATAGGAATTAGGTCTCTTTGAGACCTAAAGATGAAATCAGGCCTAATTGAGGTATGCCGAACCTAAATAAACTCAAATTAAATTAAATTAATGTTTATTATATGTATTAATATCTATTCCATGTCTGACATAAGATGGTAAGGGTGTTTGGCTGACCAAGAAGGATATGAACAAGAGGCTTGTATAAAAAAAAGGCAGTTTTAGGCCTATTGGTGTGTGAAGAGTGTAAGTGAACAAGATAACACTTTTTTTAGTATAATTAGGTATTATATACCATTATATGATTTTATATGATAAATTATTAATATTTTATATAGGTTATGTATATGAGGATCAAGTTCATATGACCTAATTAATCTTGAAGAGACCTAATTAAGCAAAGAGACCTAGAAGGTAGTTTGAAAAGGGCTAAGAGTGTGAAGAGTTGTAGATGTGGTTATCATAAGTTGGTTGAGAAAAAAGGTTTAATAAAGGTAATAAGATAAATTATGTGGTTTATTTGGTTTTGATTCATCTATGGGGTTGGTGCCTCCTTACAAGTTGTTGCTTGTTAAAGCCTAACTGAGTTGGTGCTTAGCTAGTTGGGGTTGGTACTCTATATGAAGTGAGTGCTTCACTGAATTTGGTGTTTGTATTATATGAATGTAGTCCATTTTTAAATATCAGTGGGTTCTCTTCCCATTTAAGGTTTCTCATTTATGTAATGTGTCCTTTTATTTCATGCTTATGTGGATAGGTGTTTATGCTTGCTAGATCTATATGCTTGTTTGAATGGTTCATGATTGCTTAAGTGAAATTAATAAGAGATTTTTTAAAGATTGATTTACCACCCCCACCCTCTCTCATTCATTTTTATTATAACATGATGTACCAACCCTCTCCTAACAAAAACTACTTTTTAAAATCAAATATTTCCTTAGGGTCGGTTCATCTACCTAACATCTTAATGGAATGATAATTTACCCAAATGGACTCATATATATATATATATATATATATATATATATATATATATATATATATATATATATATATATATATATATATATATATATATGCATCACTTGATAGAATACTTGGAATTTATCTAGTACACATTTTTACTCTACTAAACATTTATAAAATATTCGCTATTCTTCTCAAATTGTAAACAACTCTCAAAGAATAGTCACAAGCCAAGTCTAAAGAAAACTAGATCCAAGTACTAGAAAACAATTTAAATTATTAAATCCAAATTATTTATTATATCCATATAGAAAATTATCAAAATTATGTAATCACACTATATGGGAGAGCTATGTGTGGCATGATGTCCCTCTGCAAAGTATCTAATACATAAAAAATAATAAATTATCAATTTGGGTGATTGGGGTTAGCTCATACAATTAAATTTCCCTATTTTTGAAAGATTATATCCCTCATAGGCATAACTATGGTTTCAAGGTGTAGGAGACTAATTTTTGGATCTGTGAAAATCATTATGATTTATAAACACACATAAATTTTAGAGACACGTGTATATCATTGTAATGTCACAAACCCATATTTTAACATAGGTCACTACTGACCACTACATGTTAGTATCAATATTCGATACTATTCTAGATCCAATGGTAAAAACCCTATGAAAACATAAACTTATATATCAAACCAAAAAAATAACAAACCTAATTCAATCTATTTTCCATTATTATAACACATTTAGTCATAAAATTTAAGTACTCATACTTTTTTTACATACTAGATTTAAATAGATACCACTTGCCAAATTACATTTAGATGTATGCTTGAATTCCATATATATAAATATAAAGTATTCTAATATTTTATTTATCTAATTAGGCTTTATAAAACTAAATTAGGATAAAACATATTGGTGAATACATTGATTGAATTGTGCCAAACCTTAGGTATCTATTAGGGTTTTAGATTTTATCTTTAGGGTTTTATTTTTAGACTAAATTTATAGTTATCCTCTAATAATACACATCACCCATGGCTATAATGAATGAAAATTGTCTTTATGTGTTAACGTAAATCACGAAGCTAATATTTTCATATTGTTTTACTTGGATATTATATTTCATTTATATAAAGTACATAAATATATGGATAAAATATATGAACACTAATAAGGATAAAATTAATAATGAAAAATCCTAGGACTTCTTCAAATCATATTATTGTAATATCCATTTAAGTTAATTTTTATTACCACTAAACTTAAAATGGCATGCATGTATCATTTTACTCCTCCTCTCCCTAGACCTCAAAATTATCTTAGCTACCATATTTCCCTGAATATTCACCTACAACTTATATTGAATTTTGTGGTTCATGTTATAACTAATAAGAGAGGTAGGGTACTGTTGGCCAATTTTTGGCCCACATATGAAGTTATTGCATGGTTTGATGGAGAAGTGGATTTAAGGGCATGGATAGAGTTTCATAGACCACTTTTAGAATATAGTGAGTGCCTAGAATGAATATGGAAGAGCCTATAGGCCAAACAAGCTAAGTATAAAACCCCTTTGTTGGGGCAAAGTCTTTGGGCTAAAGTTTAATTATTTTAGGTTTTTTATTTTTTCTAAGTTCAACTCTTTCAAATCTCTTTTCTACTAAATGTTGGAATTTATTTCAAACTTTATTTTGGCTAAGTGTTGAATTATTTTGGAAAATTTATCTGAGATAAAGTTTCTGAAGGTCTTTTCTTTTAGATAAATTATCTGAAGTAAAAGCCTAAGGGTATTTGTCTTTCAGGAAATTGTACAATTTTTTTTCTCAAAGATGTATTTCTATAGGGAAAATGGTCTAAAGAAAAAATCCTAAAGGGAAATTTTCAAGAAAAGTATCTAGAACACTTTTCTTGAAGGGTCTTTTCTCAGGAAAGTGAACCATACTGAAGTTTTGAAGGTCACTTTTTGAAACAAAATGTCCCATATAGAGTTTCTGAAGGGTAATTTTTAAGAAAAGTGGTCCAAAGAAAAATTTCTAAAGGGTTACTTTTCAAGAAAAGTGTCCCATGTATAAGTCTCAAAGGATTTTTCCTCACTGAAAGGTGCCTTATAACAAAGCCCGAAGGGTCATTTATTTTAGGAAAGTGCCTAAATATAAAATTTCTTTCAAGAAAATTGTCTAAATAATTCTATCGATGGGACATTATTCAATCAAAGTGTCCTAGATGAAAAGGTTGAAGGGTTTATTCATGGCAAAGTGTCATAAATGAAAGTATAAAGGAAATATCCATTTGGATTTGAAAAAGACCATTGGATCTTAAAATTGACATCTGTGTGCTCATCATTTGATGGGCCCACAAATTTTTTTGATGGTTGCATAGATTTCAAATTTAATCCTTAGTAAAAATAAATCCCTTGAGCTTAAATTTTATTGTCACACAAATGTCAATGATGATCATGTGAATGTCATTTAACATCCCATAGACCATCAAATTTAAGACGATGAAGTATCTATTGGATTTCAAAAGTGGGTCATAGTAGATCAATAGTTTAGGTTTGATCGAGCATCCAAAATCAATGGTATCTAAGTGGGTCAAATAGTCATAGAGATTGAGAGGTCACCATGTGGTGTAATTAGAGACAAAGTTAACTATTCAAAGATAAATCCCAGGGCTCACATTTTTTCATACCTAGAAAATCTAATGGAGTGAGGGCAAAGATGACATAAGTGGGACCAATAAAATCCAATAAGTAAATATGTGGATGCCAAATGTCAATAATGTGATAGATAGGGTAGAAGATATACGGATCTCACTCAATCATACAATGATGTATCAATAGAGAAAACTAAGTAAAAAAGGTTAATGATCCAAGTTAACATTGACAACTAATAGAAAAGGATCAATTTGAGACATTTTCAACTAAGGTCTATGGAGAAAATCGAGTTAAGAAAAACAAGTAAATCAACCAAAAATGGTGTAAATATACAAAATCAAGATCAAATATAATCTAAGTTGGACTAGAATACATAAAAAAAGGACCAGGCATTACCGTTAGGGATCTACAGAGATAGTTTAGGTATTTTAGACCTAACATAACTCAAAAGTTAGTTAGTATATAATGTGGACTAGGTATCGAGTAGGATGTATTACCTATAAAGATTGTAAGAAAACTAATAATCTTATATTGGTCTTCCTCTATAGTTAATCTAGGTCTAGGTTTCAACATATGAATGACTATATGCAATTAATGAAGGAATGTCTTAAGCCATAGTCTTGACAAGTAGCTACCCAAATTAGACATAATAAAAGTTTAGTTAGGTTTATAAACATAAGGGTTTTGTCCTTATGTAGAATCTAAGTGAAAAGATGCATAAAAGATCAAGGAAAGGGTCTAGTGTTGGGAATTGCAACTAGGATCATTCAATGCATGTTCAAAACCTTTGGGTACCTCCTTACTCAATAAGCCATAGGTAGTTTATTGATTGATCAAAAAAGTGGCAAGGTTTTCATTGGCTAAGGAGAAAATATAATAGCTCAATTTCAATTAGTGACCCAAAATAAAGTGATCTTATTTTAATGGCATGTTCCCATATCTCTTCTCTCTTCTCCCTTTCTCCTATATAGTCCCATTATATTCTCTTCTATAAAGGTTCTCAGATTTTAAACTTTTTATCTTTATGTGAGACATGGATAGTCTTTAAGATACTGAAAAGTATGCTTAGCTTGATTAGGCTTAACCTTATCAAGCATTTGTAATAAATACCTATTGATGTGATATGGTATTTTCTTTACCTATCTCCTACCTTAGATCTAGTTTGGTGAAGTTGTACATGATGGCATTGTGTGAAGGAGAATATTATTCATCCATTATCCTCTTTTCTAGCCTTTTTTAGGGAGTTTTTAATTTTATTTGTAGGTCTAGATTAGTTTTCTACTTTTAACCTCTTCTATGAAATACTTGTCTATATTAACTTGATCTTGAGGTTGTGTGAGCTAGTATTGTCTTTATCACATCTAGTGTGGGTTCAAGATTATGAGAGTTTCCCCTTTAAATTTGGTGCATCACTTGGTTAACCTTCTTAAGATCCCTTATTCTCTTTTTAACCCTTTTCCTCATTAATATTTTGGCTTAGCATTATTTTAGGTGAGCTTCAAAGATGAAGTTGACCTACTTTGAAGGTTTAGCCCCAACTTAGGTTACCACAACCTTAGGTTGTCCCAATCTTATAGCTTAGTTTGAGAGAGCCTAAATAACCCTCTCTAAGGGTTAACATTAAGCCTATAACAATTTTTGACACACCCCATGGGATTAGGTCCAAATTAGTAGAAGGATTTTTGATGTTGTTATTCTACATATCAATATTTAGAGGTAGGTTTTCAAACATCAATGGTGACTCTAAGCATCTATCAATTGGTTAAAAAACATAACTAAGTGCCTAATCATAATAATCTAATATGTACAATTAGTCATATTTTTATCAATATGTTTATTTTGTACCTCAAAATCACACTTATAAGGCAAATAATTTTTATGTGTTCCCTCCAAGTGGCCCCTGAAATAACCTATCAACCCTTTCATGGACTTTGTCCTCCTTCTAACCCTATGTATGATCAATATCAACCTCCTTTACTTTCAAATTAGTCCTTTACTTCCCCTTATCAAGATAAGGATTACCCTATTACATCCTTATAAGAGGTCAAGAAAGCATTAGTAGTTTATATTGAGTTGATAATGGGGATTAGTAAGGGTTTGGAGTTTTCTCTAGTCATACCTATCCATGCTCTACAAAAATCAAGGAGTGATATTTAGATAGTAAATAATAGATGGTTAGTATATGAGGGAGAATAGTGGCCACCTTGTAGAAATGAGGATATATAAATGATAAGAAACATGGTCCAAAATGCAAATAGTATACTAATATCTTATGAAAGGTAGCAACCTTATTTAGACTAACCATATGTACCCTCCTCCCTCTAGGAACCTCAAGCTCAACCTTCAAGAGTCCCTAATCATCCCCCTAGTCAACCTTGTCAAAGTCCATCCCTTTCAAAACTTAGAGAGGAAATATTGGACCAAGGAAGAATAATCATGAAAATCAAGGAGGGGTTTAGGATTGGGAATGAATTACCTATTCATGCCATGGAAGGGATAAAGATCTTATTACAAGAGTTTTAGAATGTTTGGGCATCCATTGAAAAAACTAACTATCCACATGTCAAGAAGAAATAAATTAGAGGGTGGTTATTGCCCATTGAAGAAGTGTTTGAGCAATGGGAGAAAGAATATGTCAATCTCAAGCCAATCAGTTTACCCTATCCTACCCCCATGCCCATTCTCACTCAAGATCATAAAGATATACCATCTTGGATCCTCTCTTATGACCCTAACTATTTCATACCTTCTCTTGTGAAACCACCCTCCCCACACCCATTCAAGAAGAAGAGAAGGTGACCAAGTTTTGCACATTCTCTTTGTGGAAATAAATCAAGGAGGTCATAAAGAAAGAAAGTGAGGTGTTAGTTGAGGTAGTCCAAGAACCAATCCTAGTAGACGAAGGGTTAGCTATGCAAGAAATGAATTAAGTAGCCATAAATTAGCCTAATGAGCTTGTTCTATAAGAGTTCCAATATTCTCTCTCCTCGATTCAAGAGATGCATAAAAAACATTCAAAGTACCTAGTTGGAAGGATAAACTCTTAATATGTAAGCAAGGTGAACTTCTTCACCCTCCCACTATCTCCCTTATAAAAAAAGAGCATGTTATACAAAGGATAAAGGAGGAGCTTGTAGTCATAAGTGAGACTGAAGAAGACAAAAAAAGTGTCTATGGTAAGATCATAATAAGTAACCTAATTCATAAGGAGGAACATGTTTTAGCTTTTAACTTGTAGGATCCTGATGAGAAGCAAGATGATAACCTTCATGAATCTAGTATGGAGGTCAAGATCAGCTCAAATAGTGAAGAGTCTAAAGAGTTATGGCAACATTTGTGCTCATATTTCTAGAGTAAAATGGAGTAGAATAATGTTGTAAACTTTCTTGAAGAAGATAACCTACAAGGTGAACATGGGGCAATCCTTGAATGGACTATGGAAGGTCCATTATACATAGATGATAAAGAGGATCAAAACCAAGAACTAGAAGTTGGTCCAATTCAAGATGAGGTGTCATTTGAGGATAGACCTGATATGTTAGATCTAGAGGAAAGCAAGTCAAACCTTAAGCAAGAGAAATACAATGTTTTGGACCTAGGATGGTCAAATCAAACCTCATTTGTAGTTGAAGAGAAAGATGAAATATTGAGTGAGGTTGATGAAGGGGACATCTCAAGTGATCAAGTGATTTAATTTGATGAACATATTAGTGAAGATCCTAAGGAGTTATGGTAGCATTTCAATGCCATATCTAAAGAATTTGAAGAGGCTAAGGGACTTGTCCTTATTATAGAAATATATGAACATGTTGTTATAAGAATGGAGATTCTTAGTTTATATAAGGATAAGGTAGAAGAACATGGTATTTTTGAACCACCATTTGAACCAAGTATAATTTATCCCAAGATCCCAAATGAAGCCTTCATGAAATACTTTCTCAAAGGTGGAGAGAAACATCAAGTAAATGCTCCTATAGTCTAACATGAACCAAGTTTTGAAGACTTGGACCAGTATATATTCATTAGAGACATGTTCCTTCTACTTCATCCATTAGGGAGAACATCAAAAGTATTGACCATTAGACTGCCTGATTCATAAATTATGGTACCTTCAATGCAAGGTATATTTCATCCTAATTTGTTAAAAGCAAATGATACTAGAGGTTTCCCTTTTGATTTAGGAAGACCAGTTTTGAAAAGGACTTGTATATATTAGATTAGGTTCATACTTTTTTCTAAGTGACTTTATGCATATTTGTTTAGTAGGATAGTTATTCTCTCTTTCCTATAAGTGCATACATGCATTTGCCTTTGTTATTTTATTTGTTTTTCATCCTCATTGTTTCAAGAGAAAGTTATATAAAGGGTCAACCTTGTATCCATTTTTAGTTATATTGTAGAAAGGAGACTCCATGCCCAATAGACTAGACTAATCATATGGTTTGGGTTCTTTTACATAGACAAGCATGCAACCCCTATGTGTCTCCAAATATGTTGTCCAATTTTTGGGCCACATATGAATCTATTACATGGTTTGATGGATTGGTGGATCTAAGGACATGGGCATAGTTATAGAGACCCCTTTCAGAATATGAAGAGTGATTGAAATGAACATGGAAGAGTTTGTAGGACAAAGAAGCTAAGTACGAAACCCCTTTGTTGGGGCCAAGTCTTTGGGCTAATGTTCAATTATTTTGGGTCTTTTATTTTTCCTAAATTCAACTCTTTTAGACCCCTTTTTAGCTAAATGTTGGAATTCATTTCTAACTTTCATTTGGCTAAGTATTTAAGTATTTCAAATAATTTATCTAAGATAAAGTTTCTAAAGGTATTTTCTTTCAGACAAATTATCTAAAGTAAAAGCCTAAGGGTATTTTTATTTTGGTAAAATTTTCTGAATAGTTTTACCAAAGAGGTCTTTCTATAGGAAAAATGGTCCAAAGCAAAAATCCTAAAGGCAAATTTTCAATCAAAGTGTCCCAAATACTTTTCTTGAAGGGTCTTTTCTCAAGAAAGTGACCATACATAAGTTTTGAAGGGCACTTTTTGCAACAAAGTGTCCTATACAAAGTTTCCAAAGGGTAATTTTCAAGCAAAGTGGTCTAAAGTAAAAGTTCTAAAGGGACACTTTTTAGGCAAAGTGTCCCATGTATAAGTCCTAAAGGATTTTTCCTCCTTAAAAGGGTGCCTTATGACAAATTTTGAAGGGTCATTTCTTTCAGTAAAATTCCTAAGTACAAATTTATTTTGGGAAAATTATCCAAACAATTTTCCCAAATGAACATTCTTCAGGCAAAATGCCCTATACCAAAAGGCTAAAGGGTTGATTTGTGGTAGTGTCCTAATGAAAATCCAAATTAAATAGCCATTAGATTTGAAAAAGACCACTTGAGCTTAAAATTGACATCAACATTCCTATCATTTAATAGGTTCACAAATGCTTTTTATGGTCACATGGATGTTAAACTTAATCCTTAGTAAAAATAAATCCCTTGAACTAAATTTGACATTCACATGAACATCAATGACTGTCACACAAACATCATATGACATCCCATAGAATATAAACTTTAATACCATAAAGTAGCCATTAGAGTTCAAAAGTAGGTCTCAACAAATCAATGGTTGGAATTTGATTGAGCATCTAAGCTCAATGGTACATGAGTGGGTAAAAAAGTTAAAGAGCTTAAGAGGCTACTATGTGGTGTAAGCATAAATAGAGTTAAAAATTCAAAGATAGATTTGAGGGTTCATGTTTGTTCATACCTTAAAAATCCAAAAGAGAAAGGGAAAAGATGATGGAAGTGGTACTAAGAAAATCCAAGAAGCAAATACATGGATGCCTAGTGTTAATAACTCATTAGCTTAAGCAAAAGATCCATGACTCTCACTCAATCACATAGTGATGGATCCACACAATGAGCTAAGTCAAAAGGGTCAATGATTTGAGTTACACTTGATAAATGATAGAAAAGGATTGAGCCAAGACATTTTCAACTAAGGTCGATAGATAAACTTTACTTAGGCAAAGCAAGTAAAATGACTCAAGTTGCTGTAAATATATAAAACCAAACTCAAATATGATCTGAGTTAGACAAGAATGCATAAAAAAAGACTAAACATTGTCTTTAAGGCTCTACAAAGATAGTTCAGGTTTTTAGACTTAACATAGATCAAAGTTCAGCAAGTTGGTAGTTAATTTGGACCAGGCATTGAGTAGGATTTTGTACCTATATGGACTATAGGAAAACCAATAATATTATATTGGTTTTCCTCCATAGTTAATCTAGGTCTAATTTTCAATGAAAGAATAGCTATATATAATTAATGAACATCTTGAGCCATAGTCTTGACAAGTAGCTGACCAAAACAAACATAATCAAAGCTCGGTTAGGTTTATAGATGTAAGGATTTTTAATTTATGTAGAATCTAAGTGAAAATATGCATATAAGATCAAGGTAAGGGTCTAGTATTTGGAACTATAACTAGGATCATTTAATGCATCTTAAAAATCTTTGGGGACCTCCTC
Source organism: Torreya grandis (assembly GCA_037957365.1). Classification (NCBI taxonomy): domain Eukaryota; kingdom Viridiplantae; phylum Streptophyta; class Pinopsida; order Cupressales; family Taxaceae; genus Torreya; species Torreya grandis. The sequence goes on along the minus strand of JARHVA010000504.1, from coordinate 1,609,152 downwards.
AGTCAACAACCCATGGGTAGTGTCCTAATTGATAAAAAAGGTGGCAAGGTTTTTGTTGGCTAAGGAGAAAATTTAGTATCTCAAGTTTAATTAATGACCCTATACAAAGTTTTCTTTTTCTAATGGCATTGTCCTACATCTCTTCTCTCTTCTCTCTTATCCCCTTCTCCTATATAGTCCCATTCTCTTTTCCTTTGTAAAAGTTCTCAGATTTTAGACTTTTTATCTTTTTGGGAGATAAGGATAATCTTTGAGATACTATAAAGTATGCTCAACTTGATTAGGCTCAACCTTGTCAAAAATTTGTAATAACTACCTCTTAATGTGATATGATATTCTATTTACCTATCTCTTGCCTTAGATCTGGTTTGGTGAAGTTGTGCATGATAGCATTGTCTGAAGAATAATCTTCCTCATCCATTATCCTCTTTTATAAACTTTTTTAGGAAGTTTTCATTGCTTTTTAAAGGATCAAATTAATTTTATACTCTGAACCTCTTCTATGAAATACTTATTCATATCTTGATCTTAAGTTTATGTGATATAGTATTATCTTTAGCAGATCTAGTATGGGTTTAATATTATCAGAGTCTCCCCTTTAAATTTGGTGCATCACCTAGTTAAAATTATTAGGAGCCTTTATTCTCCTTAAAACCCTTTTCCCTATGAATATTTTAACTTAGCATTAGTTTAGGTGAGCATCAAAGAGGAAGCCAGCCTACTCTAGAGGTTTAACCCCAACTTAGGTTACCCACAACTTGGGGTTGTCCCAATATTATAGCTTAGTTAGAGAGAGCTTGAATAACCCTCTCCAAGCATACAAATTAATCTTATAATAGGTGCCCTAGAACATATGTAGTCAATATGTCCCTCCTCAAAACCCTTCACCTCCCATAAGGAAATCTAATAAACCTAAATGATATGACATCATTGATTAACCAAATAATACCCAAACCAATATTTTTATCCTTGAGTTACTAAAGAAATAAAGTGTTTACAAAAACATCCTATATGATGCCTTGTGATACAAAAATATCCCCAATGATACACAATCTACATAAATTTCTTCTTTTATGAATACATTCAAGGATATCAAATAATTCATCAACTTCGACAAAGAAGACTTACCTATCTAACACATAATTGAGAAACATCTACAATATTCAATCAAGTTAAAGTGTAAAATAACATGGTCAGATGTGTGTTGATAGATAATAGATCTAGATTAAATGTATGTAACATTACCTTATTATAATAATTGTGGATGAATATGTCTATAATTCAAAAATTAGATTAGAGCATAAAAGGATTTGACAACACTCTACATCAAATACTTGGGATCATATCATTGGATATAAAAGTAGGTCCCAATATAGACCTACTACATTCCATGTCATGCCTAATTAGTAACATTACAATATGCTTTTGGGGTTGCCTTAGATACATGCTATGGAATGAATACCATTAACATTACATAGACATGCATCAAATGCATTCGTGAATGCTTCTATTACACATAACCAATAGATGATAACCCTTTGAAATATTACAACATGACCCAATATACTAGTAATTACCAATCATAATAATAATTTTAAGAAAATTCAATACTTCCTACATCACAACCCATTCTAGTAGCTCAGTTGCATACATATGAGGTGGGTGAATCAAGTTAAAAAAATGATAAATAATCAACTATTAAAATTAAATAAAATAAAAAAATAACATTTAAAGTTTCCATATATAAAGAATAAAAAATCACAAAATTTACCCTTTTGGTCAATTCTGAAGATATTAATTACATAGTTATAGATCGGTATTGATATGCAAGATATAACAAATGATTTTTTAAAAATCTTAATTACAATATTATTAGCCCAAATGAGTACTTGTCTCATAAAATGTTCACACCCGCTGGTCTAAGAGATTACTAAGATAATTCATATAATAATAACGTTAAAGTTTCTACTTAAGAATAATCTACAAATGACAAAGTAAAAGATAGAGTCCAAAATAATCAACAGAATCAGAGTACAAAAAATTATTATAGTATTAATTATCAATAGAATAAAAATTAAATTCAATATACATGTCTAAAGGTTACATCACTTTAATAAAAGATTGCATGTGTTAATAACCCTAAGCATGATACTATTAATTTCACCTTTTCTTTCCCATTACATAATTATGTGTCTCAAAAAAAATTCTCCTAGGCATGGGTTCCAAAAAATAATACACCTATAGCTAATTTATCAAACAATTTACACAAGGTGAATAAGAATCTAATTAATTTTTTTACGAGATAGTATTCAAAACAATCTCATCACATTACCTCGTGTGCATCCCACATAAAATGTTATATATTATTGTGTTTATCATCGATTGCATAAACATCATATAAATAATTGTTGGGAATTATAATATAAGATTCAAAATCAAATCATGGTTACAGTGAGCCAATAAGCAACCAAACATGATATAAATAATGTCAATATAATTTCACAATGAAGGAAGTTAATACTAATTTATTCTAGACCCACTCATATATACCCTAATTCGTTCAAAGTATAACATATTATACATAGATTTTTTATGATTTCTTGATTTATTATCCATTATATTATTATATTTCAACATAAATGCACTCATGTGAATTTAAATTGACTATTTTTATAACCCTTGGCTTTGTTTTCATTTGGAAATTTCCACTTGATTGTTATCCTTATCCAAACATCCATGAAACTTATCTTGCAATGATTTAAGTTCACTATATTTTATCTTATATTTAGATTACATGATCATATACATTTATATCTACATATCACATGAATTAATATCACTTATTTCCCACTAGGGGCATGCAAATCCTTATCTCCATATACACTATCAAGCTACATTTTTGTAATTCACATATATAGTGGGGGGCATATTTATGTCTTTCAATTTCTACACATAGCCATGTTATCACATCTAGTGCACACTATTCATTTACACATGTTTCATATTATTTATAACCCTCCCATTCCTCTAGTTTATAAACCATTTACACTTGGCCTTACTTGAATAAATTTTAAATATTTCAAAACAATATATAAAAACTTTCAAAAACTAAAAAATTAAGATTTTAGCATGAAATGATTACTATATTAAACCATTTCCATATGTTATTTCTCTCATGTTTGGTATATGGCATATTATTTTCATACACACATGCATTTCAAAATATGTGATTGCAATGTAGGACATATAAGTTACACATAGACATATAAATGTTAGAATTTATTATACCCAGTGGCCATGCATATACTAGGGGAATCATATTCTATAAATTTCACTATTACAATTTATATTTTTCTATAGCCTTCTATCATGTTGGGTTATCTAGATTTATTACACACATCTTACTACTTACTCATATCTTACATAATTCTACATGTATATACTATTATACTATGATATGACATTGATACATATGGAAATTATAGACTAATATTATATGTTATATTCTTCATTGATGTCATTACTCTCTTACATGATAGGCTAATTTATGTTTGTATATTGTGTGTGGCCTCTTGGACTTGTTTTATGTGACATATTTATGTCCCTTGTTTGTGACATCTTAATGTAATTTACATGTGTCGCTTGGCATTTTTTTGTGAGATATTTGTGTCCATTATATGTGTCCCTTAGCCTTATGTGTGACACTAACTTTTGAGATTGTTGTACTTGTTGAGATTGTTGACATTGATTGGTGCCATGATCAATATCATGAACCATTATTTCATAGTATTATTCAATTATATTTTCATTAATGGTTACTACTACATTTTTCATTCATATATATATATATATATATATATATATATATATATATATATATATATATATATATATATATATATATATATATATATATGAAACTTACATACCTTACATTACACATGTTACATACATTCATTGATCAATGTTTATATTACTATGATAACATGCTCTCCACATGTTCACATGGATATGCATGATGCTCTCTATAAACATGAAATGATACACATAATTATATGAGTTCCTTAAAAGATAAACCCCTCATCTTTAAAAAGTTGCATTATAGAGGGATTTACATAGAAACATAAGATTGCATAAGCATGATATTATATTACAGTACAAAATTTAGAGATTCAAAATGGTTCAAATATCAAATGGTTTAGTTGTATGACAAATATTGGCATATAAATACAAAATTTAGGGGCATATTCCATGCATATGCACTCACATTATAGAGACATAAGATTCATACAAAGCTGGGTGCATAATAATGGACATACGTGCACAATTTAAAGGGAAATAAATTATAGGTTTCCACATACACATATATTCAAGATAAAGGTTCTCAAATTCAACATATATACTAGTTAATGTACATATACACACTTTCATATTCATGATTCATGATACTAGCTCATACATATACATGTTATGATAGTCTAAAATTGGCAAAATTTCAAAGGGGCATGCTACCAATTCATGCACATGCAAAACAATTTATAGTTGAATGACAAATGGTCGTCATTCCAATTTATACTTATCGACATTGAGGTATTGATGGGGCACAAACATTTTTATCTATTTTTTGATCATAAATTTATACTAAATTTATCTAACTTGAGTGAAATTATAAAAATAATTATAAGGTCATGATGGTGATAGGAACATTGTTAATTATCTTTCAATCATTCATTGGTTTTATATGGAGAGAACTTGAACAAAAATATAAAATTTAATCTATAATGCACTTGTAGTGATTGATATAATGTTACTTATAGGAAAACCATCATCTGATGCCCATTTTATTATAATTAGTTACTTATACAAATACATTATTTATTCCTCCCTAAATTAATTAGGGTTGGGGTAAATGTTTTTCCCAACCCATGGACTTGCACGGTTACATAGATTTGGGACATAATCAACCCAACTATCCATGTGATTTATTAATGAAGCATAATTTATCCAATGTTTCAAAAAGGAATAATCATCTCCAAAAAGTTTTAAGGGAAACATTATTTTCACCAAAAACTAGGTATACTCCTTCCTTGCTATTTAAAGTTTCAAAATTAAAGTTCACTTTAAAGTTATCAATCTAGAGGCATTGGATACTACATGGGTATTTTAAGTTTTTTCTATTGACCTGCACAATTGGAGCTTCCTACCAAAGACAAAGTGAGTTTTACACACTTAGGTACATATTTTTCATTTGACTCTAGGAATTTCATTATTAGAATAAAATGGGTACATTTGTAGACATTAAAATTTGGTATTAAGTACTTGAAAATGACAAGCTTGACATACATTTACCACACATGACTTGAATGAAAAAATATGGTCATAACCCACCATTATCTCACACCTACATGAAAGCTTATGAGTTTGATCCTTATATTCTACTATTACACACCTACAATATCCTCACTATTTATTATAAACCTAGTTACTATCGTACACAAACATCTCCACACCTTAATTTCAGTCCTCATGTACATGAATATGCAATGTCAGACTAGGAAATATTTTTTAGTAAATACTAATTGAAGCTTGAGAATATTGACCCTCTCCTAATAATAGATAATTTTCAAAATCAATTCTTTCCTTAAGGTTAGCCAATATTCTTAGTGTGTCACAAACATGATAAATTATTTAATTGGAATCATATATATTCAAATCAATGCCTCACTTGATATGGGACTTGGTACTTATCTGATACACATATATACACTACTTCACATTGAGAAAATCTACCATATTCTTCCCCAATTATAAATTAGTCACTAAAATTAGTCAAAAAATATGTTTCAAGCACATAGAATCCAAGTCAAAGTAAGAATTATCAAGTATAAAATCTAATTGATTAATTGAATTCATATAGCAAAGGTGAATAATTTCATAATCACACTAAGTGGGAGAACTAAGTGTGGATTGACTTTCCTCCTCAGAGTATCAGATACATAGTTATAGGTCAATAATCAATGAAGGTGATTGGGGTCAACTCAACCCACTATAATTTCCTAATTTTTATAGGTTTATAGCCCTAAAACACACACATAGGGTTTAAAGGTGAAGGAGACTAATTTATTAAGTTACACACATAATCAATATTTGGCATCACACATATAGATATTCTAGAGATAGACATAAGTGACCATATGGTCACTATTTTATCAAAAAATGGGATTTATGAGATGCTAAACCCTAATTAGATAAAATGAATTGAGATAAATCATGATTTAAAATATATGCATAATTTAAGCATTCACTAATTATTAATTTACTATATTTTGAATGACAATAAAAGGGGAAGTAACAAAGACAAATTACTTAGTTGGTAATCTAATAGTGAAGGATTAAGACAAAAACTATAAAACTGATATGAAGCCTCTATGAAATTAATGTGAATCAAGAGCAGGGCTTTCATTTATCTCTAAAAAAGGTTGTTATATTTAGATATGGGTGAACTTGAAAAAATATTATGCAATACAATATATATGCAATGATCTAGATGTGAGTTAATAAAAAAAGTACAAAAAGAATATATAAAACATAGATGTAGGTGGGAAAACTTCAAAATGATGTAAAATATACAAAGTGATTATTAAATATTTGAGAAATACCTCAATACATAATTCCTCTTCTTCTCATTCCTTATTAGAAAAACCTTCACAAAACTCTTCTTAGATCAGTATTTGTCACACACAAATACAAATATATTCTTCACAAAACTAGTGAGAATCAATGTGTTTGAATGACATTTACCAAGGGTAAAATGTCTTTAAATAATGGGGCATGGAAGTAGGCTATTGTAACCAACATGGCCAACTTCTCCCTGAGGAGCCAACGTAAAATATGTTTAATTTATTTACACGAGGTTACCTCATGTTGATAAATTAAAATTTATTTATTTATTTACTAACCATTGAATAATGTTAAAGGTAAATGGCCAACTTAAACATTATTTATTTAAACAATCCTCCTTAATGTTAAGTGGGGATACATGCCATAGTCACCTAAATAAAGGAATTATAATATGTATGAATTTTAAGGATTTAAAAACCTTCATCATGCCAAAGTAATCTTTTAAAACAAAAGGAATTATAATCTTTAAACTACTCAAGTTAAATTTTAGGCTAGTATGATCATGAGATTAAATCTCATAATTTCTCATGAATAATCAACTAAGCATATTTCAATCTTTTTATAACATAAAGATCTCCATTACAAAGTATGATTTAAAATATTTGGGTACAAAAGTAAAACTTCCACACAAAGTTTAACTAAATTAAATAGCTTCCACATAAAATTTACAATGATTTACAATGAGCATAAGTATAGAGAAGAAGTTGTAATATATGGCCATTAGGAAGTAGCATTATCATGCACACTCTCCCTCAATGTCAACTTTGAGAGGCCCAATATTATACAAAACTAAAAAAATTTGGTAGAACCAAGTGGTTTTGTAAATAAATCTACCACTTGTTTATCTATTGGATAAAATTGTAGATCAATATCACCATTAAAGACTCTCTCAAATAAAATGCATGAACTTTAATATGTTTAGTTTAATAGTGTTGCTTTGTATTTTTCACCAGAGTTAAGAAAGTGTGGTTATCACAATGAAGGATGGTAATGTGAGAAAAATCTAAATTAAGTTATCCTAATAAACGTTTCAACCACATGGATTCTTTAGAAGCTTCCATATAATATCTATACTCTGCTTCAGTATAAGAGATAGAGATATTAGGTTGTTTTTTTTCTTCAAGTGATAACACCTACACTAAAACATATATCCAAAATTATATTTTTGATCTATACTATCACCATAATCATCAATATAATAATTAGTATTATCAATGGAAGAATAAAATAAACCAAAATTAATTGTTCCCTTGATATAACAAAGAATACATTTAGTTGCTATCAAGGGTAAAAAGCTACGTTATTAACTATAATTTAGTAGTAAGAATGAATACTATATTTTTAAACTATGAAAAATAGATGACAAAAATAAAATAACTAGAGAAGAAGATAAGCATGATACCATGAATGATATTTATTTATTTACACAATTGGTTTACTCTTTCCACATCTATACATTGGTCTATAAAGGATTTTCAACTTCCTCTCACATGACTCTTCCTCTTACATGACTAATTGACTCCTTGTTGACACCTCATATACATGTCTTCTCATTTTATTTATAATAAAATTATAAAATAGGTATATGAGGTGTCAACAAGGAGTCAATTAGTCATGTAAGAGGAAGAGTCATGTGAGAGGAAGATTAAAAGCCTTTATATGCTAATGTATGGATGTAGAAAGAGCATGTCGATTCTGTGAATAAATAAATATTTTCATTGTTTCATACTTATCTTGTTATCTAATTATTTGATTTTCATCATCTATTATTCATAGCTTTCAAATCTGGTATTCATTCTTGCTACTAAATTACAATCAACAATGTGGCTACTATTAAAGAGTACATAGGTCTAAGATATGCATCAGACAAAGATTGAGGTTTCGAATATCATCATTAGAATTTTTTCTCCATGGGAAATGAAAGATTATATTGTTTTTGTATTTTTTCATGAATGGGGTTTTCAAGAGTCTCTAGTATTAATTTTAGTGAGGAGGATAAAATCAATCTCTGAAGTTGAATGCCATGGCTTGTTGTTTAATTTGATCCAATGCCTAAATTGAAAGCTTTTTTTTTTTTTTTAACCATGGAACATATGCAAAAATGTTGCATATGAATTTTTTTGTATTGTTTTAGTGTTACCTCTATTCAGGCAAATAAGAATTAAGTGTGAAGGGTATTTAGTTGTAAGGATATATCTAACCCCAAAAATCACTAAACATATAAATAACATAAAATGACTCCTTTGAAGCCTAAAATGTTTACCATTGAATTTTTCTTCCCATTCTTACCTATAATTAAAAAATTCATTCCTTATTATATTTCCAGATCATAGATTTATTTTTCACTTTGTCATTTTTCATTATAACTTGAGAGTTAGTACAATTTAGTAAAATCAATTTCAAATTTTATTGGTGGAAGAATATCAATGAGATAGATGTTTTTATTTTCATGTAGCATAGATATTAATGGGGGTGTTTCTGAGGATTATGGAGTGATTTGATAGCTATAGTGTGATAAATATTTTAGCATAAGGTGAAGCTCAAGAGATGATAAAATTTTTGGAAACGTATCTCACAAATCAGAACATACATTTATTTTTGGCCTACATACTATATCAACTTGGGAGTTATCATTACTTAGTGAATACTCACTTTATAAATATTCATACAATAAACCAAGTAGTTGAGCATCCACACTTGTGTGAACATAGAAGGAATTGGAAGCACAAATAAATTATGGGAGACTAAAATTTAGGAGTATTTTTCACATGGTTTTCCTAGGTCTAAAAATAATTCAAAGAGCCTTACATTCAAGATATAAAATAAATAGATACATTAAGGGGGTGCATTAGTATTACTAATATGTATAATAAAAAATTTATTTTCATGGACATAATGTGTTGGGGGTCAACTGGGTAAATTTTGGCATGGATGGAAAACATAGTCAATGTAACCAGTATAGGATCAAGAGGCCTTCATTAGCTTCATTAAAAATCAAGAGTAAAAATTGGAAAACTCTTTTATTGGGTGTGGGATCCATGGTAAAAATAAAAAATGGGCATGCAATCACATACATGGCACAACATAATAGCTCAAAATGTTAACATAGAGTAATGACTCAGTTGGCATCTACATATGAAACATTAATAGCTTAGCTAACACCCACATATGACTTTATATTTTGTTTTTTCATAGAACATTGACTTCATTGAAGGCATCTTCTCACTAGAAAACTATGGCCAACATATGACATAATTATTTCTATGATTTCTTATTCAATTTTATTTAAGCATAGTTTTAAGACAAGTATTTATAATTCTATAAAGTTGTAAATTTATTTGAAGGTGTTTAGAGTTGTTAGTGTAGAAGAGAATGGAGATCCAACATGAGAGGCCATGAAGAGTAAGATTATGATTAATTTAGTTTCTCAAATGCATTTTTAATGGACCAACCATTTTAAAAAAAATATTTTCTAGGGCCTTTGTGTTTCTTGAGACAAGACATTTGTTTAAGTCTAGGTGAGTGTTAGCAAGGGTAAAGGACAATAATATTTAGTATAATTTGTCATTATTTGCAATAAAATGATAAAATAGGTATATGAGGTGTTAACAAGGAGTCAAATATTCATGTAAGAGGAAGAGTCATGCGAGAGGAAATTGAAAGACCTTTATAGGTCAATGTACAAATATGAAAAGAGTAGGCCAATTGTTGAATAAATAAATATCCTCTATATTCTCATGCTTACCTTCTCTAATTATTTTCTTTCCATCATTTATTATTCATAGTTTAAGAATATGGTATTCATTCTTGATACTAAATTACATTCAACATTAGCTAATTTATAATGATCCAAATATGGGTCTTGCATAAATCTAGATTTAACACTAACAACATAGGAAATTAGCCTAGTAATTGTTAAATAAATCAAACTAATAACAAGTTGTCTATATAATGTAGGGTTAGTTTTTTCACATGTAGGTTTTGGATTAAGTTTTACACCAATTTCAATGAGATTATATTTATATTTACAATCAAACATATTAAAATTAACAAGAATATTATGTGCATATTGAGATTGTGATACAAAAACTTGAAATACAGGCATTCCTAAAAAATGATGTAAAATGCCTAAATCAATACTCAAACATTTAACTTAATTTATCCTTATATTTTTTAATTAAACTAGTTAGATCTCCAATAATTAAAATTTAATCAACATATAAAATAATTAATATAACATGACCATTTTCAACTTTAACAAAAATAGCATAATAACAATTAGAGAAACCTAGTTCTTTGAAAAAGGAATTAATTTTAGAGTACCAAGCTTGAGGAGCTTGTTTTAAACCATACAAATATTTATTTAAATTACACACATAATGCTCTTTGTTAGGGTCAGTCAAACATTTAGGTTGAGTCATGTATATTTCATCTTCTAAATCACCTTTTAAAAAAACCTTCTTGACATCTATTTGGTGGATAACCCAATAATTTTGGACTACAAAATCATTTAGTAATATAATATTACTCATTTTCACTATAAGAGAAATGTTTTTAACATAGTCAAATTTGTGTTTCTGAGTAAACCCAGGAGAGAATAATCTTGATTTAAACTTGTCAATTTTACCAATTGAATGATATTTAATTTTATAAAGCCACCTACAACTAACAATATGCCTTTTAGGTGGAGGAGGGACAAGATACCATGTCTAATTTTTAATTAATGATTTTAAATCAGATTGCATAGAAACATTACATCTATCATCCTAAATGGATTACTCAAAATATTTATGTTAAAATTCATACATGATCATTAAGGCATGATAATAATGTTGACTCCTTGTTAATTTAATAAGATTATCAACTTTAGAATATTGTATTAGGGATTCTTCCCATTTAGGTCTTTTAGATTAAACATGAAATTAAAGAGGCTCCTCAAACTCTAAGTTATCCAAATATGGATCAAATTCCTATAGGGTATCTATTTATTCATAAGGAGAAATAGGATAACTAGGTTCATCAAAAGAAGAAAATTGAAGAGGTTCCCCAAAGGGCTCATAAAAAGATTTTTTGAGGATAAGGACATTATTATTCTCAATGTTGTGTCTTTTATATGGATCATATAATCTTAGGAATTTAGTATTACCTCCATAACCTAAAAAAATAAAAATAATATGAGGTAGGATCAAGATTATTTATTTTAACCAAAAGAACAAAGATAAAAGTATGGATACCAAAGATCCTAATATGATCCACACTAGGTTTATTTTTAAACCATAAGTATAAAGGATTATAAAGATGCAAAGCTTTGGTAGGGTCTCTATTCATAATATGCACAATAGTATTCATGGATTTATCCCATAATAACTTACGAATATTTTTAGAATGTAACATTGATCTACCCATTTCTATAAGGTGAAAATTTTCCTTTCAACAATACCATTTTGTTGATGGGAATAGGGAGTTTTTAATTCCCTTTGAATACCATAAAAAATGAAAAATAAACTCTTTACTAATGTATTCAAAACCATTATCAAATCTTAATCTCTCTATATAAAAACTAGAATTATTTTCAACAATAGCTTTAATTTATTTGAATTTGGACAACACTTCTGATTTATTTTTAATGAAATATGACTAGATCATTCTAGTATAATCATATATAAAAGTAACATAATACAAAGATCATTAAGAGATACAACTTCAATAGGTCCTGCAACATCATTATGAATTAATTTTAAATGATGAGAAGAATTCACATCATGATTCTTGTGAAAGGTATTAATATGTTTCTTACCACCTAAGGAACCTTCACAAGTTTCATGATGGGAAGAGATATAAGGTAAATAAAATAAAATATTATGAGAAGACATATCATATAAACTTATAAAATTAACATGTCTTAATATTTCATGCTATTATCAAGATTAACTTTTACTATGTGATGAAAGTAAACATTTAGAAGAAACAATGAAATTGTATAAGCCATTATTTTGAACACCTTCAACAATCAGATAACCATATTGATTTATAATGGACCATATCTCTTTAATCAATGTTAAAATGAAATTATCATTCTTAAGTTGAGAACAAGATATAATTTTTTTATTAAGTTTATGAACATAGAAAATATCATTAATAATAACAATTACAAATTTTGGCTTTTCTTAGTTGCTTCTAAAAATGAATTATCTCCTAAATAGATAATTTCATAGATACCTAATATATATATATATATATATATATATATATATATATATATATATATATATATATATATATATATATATATATATATATGGTGTGATGCACCACTATCTGTAATCCATTCATTCTCATTTGAAGCAAATAAAACAACATATAAAGCAATAATATTTGGATTTTGATCTTGATTATTATTCTAATGAGGGTTTTAATTCTTATGTTTGTTTTGATTAGATTTATTACCTTTATTATTTTTAAAAGATTAATTCTTAACTCTATATTTTTTTGAATACCATATTTACCTTCTATGATCAAACTTTTCACATAGATTACAATTCCCATTAAACTTAGCTTTATGATCCTTATTACTAGATCTCTTGTTACCATTTTTTATTTTAATATAATTAGGGTTATGTTTTTGGTTTCTTTTATTCTTATAAATAGTGTTGAGAGTGAGAAGTGACTTAGTGGCATTCTATTTAGAATCAAAATTAGACATCAATTTCTCTTATTGAATTAGAAGAGTTAATAGAATAGTGAGGTCTGGGATATCTTTCTCTATTTGATACTTTGAATTTAGAATTGATATAAAATTAAGAAAAATTTCATGAATTTTAAGATGAATAATAAAATAAATCAATTTATCTTGAATCAAATTACACTTACAACCATCTAACTAAGTTTTAATATTCTTAAATTTACCAATAAAATTAACAACCTTTTCATCACCTTTCATAGGTGTAGTTGTAATCACCTAAAAGTAGTATTTGAGTGATAAGAGTGATAATTAAAAGTACCTATCACTATATTATCCCTTGACCTATCAGAGAGCCTATTATCACACTTATCCAACCTTTATGTAGCCTAAATCAGTCCCAGACCTTTATTCTTGCATCCTAGCCCTTTGTGCCTAGTGGTATACCACTTGGACACTAACACCATAATAAAGAGAATATCACCACATGGTGATAGTGTCCCAATAATTTCACTAATATATTTTCCCTTTAATTTTCATAAATGAATATATATTTAAATCTAAAACCTCTTAGGGTTGGCCTAGACCTCTTTTAGCACCTGCACAAGCATTATATTGGTATATATACATGAATTTTATCCCTATAACCACTATATGATTTTGGAATTAAAACCATTGAGAGGGGGTGTGAATCAATGTGAAAACATTTCATTCAATTCTATTCATCATTCTTTAATCATTCAAACTAGCACAAAGATATAAAAATGCATAAAAGAGCAATCACATAAGTGTGAATCAAGATATCAAAACATGAACATAAGATCTATGTGGGAAAGCCTCATGGGGTATAAAACCCAATATCACACAACTTGTAATATTGTCCTACAAGCAATGAAACAATATTTAGTGAGGCGACAACCCCATAAAGAGCACCAACCCCTCACTAATTTGGCACCAATTGAACTATTTTCTTAGTAAGATCTAACTTGAAATGAGGATATAACCCCATAATCAACTTAGAAACAACCCAACCAATTCAAATAAACTTATATAAGATACAAATTTCAGGACAACTCCAACACCCTTTTTGACTAACCACCAACCTAGCCAAGACAAGCTTGATCACCTAAAGACACCTTATTACTCTCTCAATTCATGGTGACCTCTTGTTTATATCTTATATATTTTATATCCTAAAATACACTCTCTTTCATACACCTAGAAAACACTTATCATCAATATATTAATGGCCTCTCACCTCATTCATCTCAATTCAACCTTTTACCCCTCTCAAATAACATTCTAGGATTACTCACTCAATATGCTTCTTATAGACTCATTACGTCCATTGACCTTGGAATACACCTATAGTAACCCTTCACTTCACCTAGCACACCTAGAATAGTCATTGTAGCTTATGAAACAGTCATGGTGAACATGACTTTTAACATATATATGATCTCTTAATTTACCTTTAAACAAATTTGGATGATCCTCATAAAAAATTAGAACCATTTAAAGTACAAATTTATAGAGATCAAATGACATATATGAACATATAGATCAAACTCTGAAACTTACTCTTTCACTGTCCATCTCCACTCAGACAGGCCATCTTAAGAGCACTTTCTTGCCTATATGTGAGCATACTAAAAATTTATAAACTAGGTTAAAATTAGTTATAAGTATTTAAAAAATACCCCAAATATTTTTATACTTACCTAATCCTCTGTAACCAATCCCTAATCTCTTTCTCACTTTGACTATTTTTCTCACTATTTTCACTCTTTGCCAGTTTAGCAACAAGTCAAATTGGGTGAGAAAATTAGTTGAAATAGAAGATATAAATTTCCAAAATAACACCATGAACATAAATAAGAAGTCCTAACCTTCAAAATCCATCCACTTGCATGCATTGACCCAGTCCACCCTACCTGGAGCATCATATTCTTTAGAAATAATGGTTTTTCTATAGGTTTCACTTATTGCTCTAACAAACCACTATCACTTGGAGATGAATAATGGATTACTATACCATATTTAATCATAAAAATATCCTTTACAATTCATTGTTGGACATTTCCAACAAAATTTTCACCATTGGGTCACTTTGAGGGTTTTAGACCAATTCTGGTGTTAGTGATTGTTCATATAATATTTCCCCTCAAATTCCAAGCTAATGATTATATATGTAATCCATGATAATTACCCATATCTCATAAAAATACTTAGTAAACCATGAATATTTTACACATGCCAATGAGCATCAATAGTTATTTCTCAGGTTTGGAAACCTTATTATGTGAGCTGGAGACACTTCAAAACACCATTTCATGCATATTACTTATACTCAAGACCTAAAAATTCATGATAATTATTAAAAAGAACTATTACACATAAATATATGCTCAAATATGATATATTACCTTGTAAATTACCTTTATCCCTCATTAGGCTAACTAGGTCTCTATACTTGTTAGACCTTAAACTGCTAGTCACATTTGGATATTGAATACACTTGGAAACTTCTTATATTTTAATCAACACTTCATCCTCACGTAAAATTAAATAATAAAAATATCAAAATCTACCATACTTATTAACACAAATCTCATACTACTTATCTCACCATGCTATCAAGCTTGTTCCTTCACATTAGGTCTCTTATGCAAGGACTAGACCTCAAACTTAACCTTCTTACCACTATAGATGAACCTTCAACCTTATTCACATGTTCAAACACATTCTCAAATGTTATATTAATAATATACATCCTTCATAAGGCATGCTAACATCTTATCACCCCTAGTTTGATTATTCAAAGTTAAATACTAGTTTATTTGCATATTAGACCTATAGGTCTTACCTCTATAGTCATACTTTGAAACACACCTAGATGCTTAAATTATTAAAATTCATGTTTAAATGTCCTCATACATCCTCTTATGCCTCTGTGCATTCATCTCCTAGAACCATCATTCTCCTTATTGTACCAAACAACATATCCCATGCTCAAGCCTTCTCATCAATGTATGACATCATCCTTCATCAAGGATTTGTAACCACTCATTTAATCATTCCTCACTATGAATCATAAGAAATTAAAATGTATAACCATACCTTATTATTATTTTGACATCAATGATAGGATCATACATATGACATCAATGACAACTTACAAAATCTCTCCCTTTATCATTGATGTCAAAACACAAATAGACTGATCCAAATAACTTCTCCATAAATCTGATCTCTCTCCCCCATTGACATTAATGACAAAGGATCTATAAAAATACCTCTATTATTTTCAATTCAACTCAAAAAAAATTAATAGATAAAATACTTACCTTATAGTCATTGAATTTTTGTCTCTCAAATTGACCAATTTCTTATTAGCTTGACATATGACTATCATAACTCCACAAACCTTCCTTGAAACCTAATCCTTGGACCTAAAATTGATGAATACCTACTTAGAGATCTCTTAAATGCATACATGAGCTTCCCTTGACTTCATTCTCATCACAAGACATTGAATTTTATAGGTATACATATATCTCAAAGCTATTTTCTTCATTACTCATATATCCTCAATATTTGCCCTTGTATGACTTTGAACACATGTCAACAACAGATGTTACTTGACTCAGAATTTTAAAACAAGGTTAGAATCTCCCCCTTTGATCTCTTACTATGTTCACACTATTGATCTCCTTTTGAATAATCCAAATATATGCTCACCTTAGGCTCATATCTAATTAAGTAAACAAATTCTTAATCATAGTCTAAAAAATCTCCACCTAAGATCATGCTCTCCTTTCAAGTTTGTCCAAAAACTCATAAGCCTTCATGAACACCATTCTTGCTTGATATCTGGTAACACCTGAAGAAAAAAATCCTAATTTTTAGAAATCATAATCTTGAAACCATCTTCAATTTGATCTTATATAGACTTACACACACTATACATGTTTGAAAATAATAACATTGTTATAAATAAAAATCTTAGTAGTCTAAACACATGTCATAATAATAGATTATTCATGCAATAGTCTATTCTCTTTTATGTTTCACAAGCCATCATGGCTCACACCATCTCAAAATAACTTCCACATATAAAATTGTTAGTTAGGTCTTATAATAATTGAATATCTATGGAATAAACTTGTCAAACCATCATAATACTCTATCAAGATTATTATATCACATCAGACCTTTGAGTAAGAATATTCTAATCAATCTTGTAATTCACACACTTTATCAAGATCCTCATATAATTCACTAAATTTTTATTGTCTCATTGTCCCATAAAGTATTGAAAACCTTATAGAATTCAAGTTATATTATTCAAATATTTGTAATAACACCCAAAATTACCATGTCCACCATTGATCATGTTCATAGGATACAAGCATCTTCTTAGGTCTTTCAATCAACATGTGCACTCATGATTTAAAAGAAATCTTCATTGGATCTTAATACCTTAATGAATACATGTTTACCTAACATACAAATATAATCAAGGATATATATGTTCATAAATTTATACATCATGAAAGATAAAATAGACCTCAAATAAGTCTTAATAGCATACTCAAGTTTTTAACAAAACCTTTGCTCATCCATGACAACTTCATAGACTCAACCAATTCGTCTAGCTTGATGATCAACTCATAGCATCTTCATGGAAATACAAGGTTAAAAATATGTTGGAGAATTGTTAGTGATGTATTTTTGATGTCATTTAGGTGTATTTTTTAGTGGATGAAGTGATTTGGTAACCTAAGTGACAATGATAGAGTGTGCAATGTACTTGTCCTAGTGTGCTTAAAGTTGACTTGGTTGATCTTCAATTTTGTCAAGATTATAGATGTTTAGGGATGAGTATGGTGGTTAAAGAATTGTAAATAGGTCCCTAAGATGTTATATATGTTTTGAGATCTTTTATGAATAAGTGGAATTCATCTGGTTTTTCATAGTTTTCACCTGGACAGTTTAGGTCTAGTGGTAGAAAATTTGAGTAGGCAATTTAATGACATCACCATTACCACATGGGAATGAATCAAGGGGAGTTGGTCATATGGTTGTGATCATAGTAGTCCCTAGTTTTTATGAAACATATCTCAAGTCATTCATTAAAGTTTATTAAAAAATATAAGGTCAAAAAGTTGGCTTATTAGACAAAATTCACTATTTTCCCGTACTTAGCCAAATTTGCAATATGAGTTGAAAGAACCGAGTAAGCAGTTTGATGATAAAATATTTTTCATGTGTGGATATTTCAAGAGAAGGTGATCATATGCATTTGTTAAATTTTGGCAAATTTTTATTTGTGATAATTTTTATATCATTCAATGAAGCATGTCAAAATATATGCTTATGCAAAGTTGGGCTCCCAGGCAATTTGATTATGTTTTTCCATAGCCAATTTTGCAATGTCACAAGAAGATCTGAGTGAGAATTTTGATGGTGTCTTATCTTTCATGTGTGTAGGTGTTAATATAAACTAATCATGTGGTTTTTTTTAATTTTAAGCATAGATTATTCGTGCTAAATTTGAGATCATGCACTAAAGTGCAATAAAACTTATGTAGAAGCAAAGTTGGCCTCTCAAGAAGGTTTTTGACATGGTTGGCTCTATGATAAATTTTTTTGAGAATTCATTTTAATGGTGATATATCTCACATGTATGAGGGTTTAAATATTTATTTATTATATGTTTGTATTTTCCTATGTGAATAAATCATCTAGTCCAATTTTGAGATCATGTGAGTAAGCACATAAGAACTTATTAAGGTTCAAAAATGGCTACTCAGGCATATTAAAAGAGTTCTTATACTTAGTCATTTATACAAGAGTTAAAGCTTGATCAATATGAATAGTGCATATTTCTCTAGGATGTTATGACGAAGTGAGATGAGGATAAGTGCATAATGTTTAAAAATTGAGCAAAGGTATAGGATAATGATCTAATGACAAGTGGGTGTTCATACAGATTGATTGAATGGTGAGCATTGATTGTTAAAGACCTAATTAATCCACAGAGATCAATGGAGCAGACGAAGTCAAAATTTTAAGGATACATGATATGTGGTCAAAGTTATAGAGGATTAATGATTGAGCATTAGTGATTATGTGTTAAATATTGGAAGAGATTAATGGTGCATATTCGATCTAAGCAAAAAGGACACGAGATGATTGTAAATTATTTGAAGTTTAATTGTAATCATTTGTATTTGAATATTTGAAATTACCAAGGGAAATACTAATGTTTGGTTTTTGGATCATATATTTTGAGAGAAGATGAATTTACTCATGTAGTAAAACTAAAATATGTAGAGGACTACAAGGAACATATGGAAATATGGATTTGAATATCCAAAAGTGTGTGTAGATAAAGATATTGAGCTCCAAAGTTGACTATGTTTCTGTATAAGTTCTTCAAGTGACCCGATAAGGATATTCGAGCTCATGTAAATGTTGTTTTGATGTTTCATAGTGAATTGGGTATTGGGGAGTGTTTTAGACTTTATGGGGATGCTCTATGAGTATTTTGGAGGTGTGATCAATCTATCTTGAGTATGAAAAATGCTTAAGAATTTTATTGTATGCTTGTTAATGGTGTTCATATATATAAGGTCTCTATTTGAGTTTATTGAGCATATGTAGATGTGAGTAAAAATGCCTATGATCATTTTTGGATGTCCTAGGGGACATAAGGAGTAGACCTAAGTGTTTGTGAGTGGTTATGTGTTCTTATTATGCTCAAAGAAGTGTCAAAAAGTTGAATTGGTCTCCATAAGACCTAAAAGTGACTTAGGCCTATTTTGAAAGGGGATTGTGCTTAAGTGTGACCCATGTGAGATGCCTTAAGGGTGAATGCATGTATTGTGACCAACAAGGAAATATTGTGAGCTTGTTATTTCATGATTTCTCTATTTATAGTGAAACTAAATGAGTTGGTTTTTAGACTTTTAAGACTTGAATGTAAGAGTGCCAATGTGGAGCCAAGTGAAGGAGATAACCTTTGAAAGTGAAGGTACATGTTAGTGAGGACTAGTAGAATGGAAAGGAGATCAGACATGATAGTCTAAGAATGGTGTTAAAGATGATCACATAGGTCATTAGACCTAATAATCCTAAAAGAGATAGGATGGGTGAGTATGCTTAAGAGTCTATTTGAGAGATGCTTATGTGTGAATTATAGCGAAAAAGAGAGGTAGAGTGCCTTGTGGATGATTTAAAGAGCATATTAGTTTGAGGACTATTTGTGTGACCTATTGGTCATAATTATGTTAGTAGAATAGTGATCTTGCTATTTAAATGTGAGTAATGGTAAGGTGAAGACTATGTAAACTTAGTGGTTGATTTAAGAGGCATGTCAATGTGTGTACTATGTGTATGACAATCCGATCATGTTATTGAAGTTATGATAGAGTTGTTATTGTAAAGGATACATTGAGTATGCAAAATTGAAGAGTGGGATTATTTGGTATATGTAATGTGTCCTAATTAATATTTATATGTTGTTTCAATTATGTAATGTGCTTTGGCCACCATAGTGTGTTGGGTGACATAGTTGTTTTTAAAAGGTGAGAAGAGTGATATACAAAGATCTATAATCAGGGGTTAAAGACATTAGTCCCAAGGTTAAAGTGTTCTTTTTCAGGAGGGTTTAAAGGACTTGATATTCCTTATGGGTAATTACTCCTTATGAAACAAGGTTTCACTAAAGAAATTTTATCAGAAGGACTTGATAAAGGTTATAGGTCAGAAGTACTATACCAAAGGTCCCTGATTAGAAGGACTTGATAAGTCTCTTATTTATGATCATATTTTAGGATAGTAGTCCATGTGTTTTCAATATCGAGAGTGGGTTTTATTCCCCAAGAGGGTTTTTAACGTATATCTTGTGTTGTGTATGTGATCTTGCATTATGTTCCTTGTTCACTATTATGAATGATCTATATGCTTCATGAATGATTGTATTGTATGCTTAAGTTTTTGAAAGTTTTTTGAAAGTGAATTGGATTTTTTTCCACCATTTATTCATCCCCCTCTTAGTGGATTGTACCTCTAACAATTGGTATAAGATTGGGCCTTTGGAAGAATCTTAACAATTTGAAAGAGATTATAAGTGGTACAAAGATGGATAAATAGTTGAAGAAATAAAATATTGAGTTAAGATCAATGGTCAAAAGTCTTGAAGAATAGTTAGTCATATTAAAGAGCAAGCATGTACGATGATGGATGATGTTGTTAAATAATCTAAGAGGGATAAAGAGACTAACCAAGCTCATAGAATATAGATGGAGGTTGATTGTTCAAACATGAAAGCTAAAGAAGTTTAAATTGATGAATTAAAGACTAAAAGTGTTTCCCAAAAAAATGAGTATGAAAAAGTCATAATCAAGATAAGAAATCCTAATGAAGAGCAAAATAAATCATAATATGTCAAAGGAGAGGAAAATAAACCATCAATCTCAAGTATCATTTAGGGGTAGCTAATGTAAATCTAAAGACAAGAGAAGAAGAATGCAGATAATTTAAGACTTAGAAAAATTAAATGTCAAAATGAGTTAAAGGCAAGGTGATTATGATGAGATAAAAACTAAGATAAAATTGTTGAATAATGAGCATGAGCAACTCGTAGACAAGTTAAACAAGCTAAAAAAGGAACATGAGAAGTCTGAGCAAGTCAAGGAGACTACAATCTTGAAAATCAATGAAAGAAGGCCTATTAGACAACCAAATGTCTCAAGGTATGCTAGTTTATTTCATGGTCATTATTTAACATGTTATAAGTATGGTCATAGATCTAAGGAATGTAGAATGAATTCAATCAGGAATGGACATTCATGGAGCTTGATATAAGGATTTTTTAGCCAAAGATTGATCACAATTCAAATCTGTCAAAAGGTATGAATGATGGTAATTATTTTAATTTTCATAAGAGTGGACATATTGATATATTATGTCTAAATGGTGTTAATAGGTCTTCAAGGTATGTAAATGGATATAGATCTCCTAGAAGGTTTAAGAAAGAACAAACTAAATAATGGAAACCAAAGGTAATCATTGACAATTCATCTAATCATAAGGTTAATAAGAAATTTTCTCAAGAAGGTTATGTTACAAATCATAATAATCTCAAGAATCAAGTAGGTAAAATGGATACAGAAGATAAGATGATTCAAACCATGGTATGGAGACCCGAGGTAGTAAAGGCGAATAAGACTAGCCCTATTGAGTCCAAGAGTCTTGATGGATTGTTTGCCAAGGTGGAAAAATAATCAAAGATAAAGGAGAGTCAAGATTTTCTATTGATAGGATTTATTGAAAAATATAAAGAAAATAATGAAATCAAGGATTCAGTTAAAGTCAAGAAATACTGCAAGTCAGATAAAGATATGGAGATATGGGCATCTCCTAAGTTTTGGGATTTTTAATCTCACTATGTCAAAAGGGTTTCTCTATCTAGGCTTCAAAAAGACGTGTTAGTCAAAGGAATATTAGTGGATATCATATAGTGTTTGATAAGATTATATGTAAATAATTATTTGAAGACTTATTGAAGTTGTAATGTTCCTAATGAAGCATGGAACTAGGATGAGTTTTATAATAGGTAAAGTTTTAGGATTATAGGATTGAGTAGTTAAATTTGAGAAATAAGGTGTGGAGAAGCAATTTTATGTGTTCAAGATGATAATTAAAATTAGATAAGGTCTTTGGTTAAGGCAGAGTAATAACTTTATAAGATTACCCTATATATTTGTGAAGGAGATATTTTACAAGGTCAGAATGGGTATATCTAGATGGCATAATGAGATTGATGAAATTTCAAGAATATTTTGATGCTCAGAAAGGTATATACACTTATTTGTGATGTGCTCCAATCTTTTTATGGTCTGATGATATGTTGAAGCCAAATTTAATACTTTTGAGTGCTTTCAATTTTCTTAGTTTTGGCTTAAGGGCAAGCAGGCCTAAAATGGGTTATAGGAAGTATGGGTTCCCAAAGGCATGGAATCTCAAATTTTGGTCTAGAAGTGTGTGATGGGTGTTTCTAGGTGTTTAAAAAGTTTTAGAGATGTGAGTTGAACAAAAGGAGGTTTGTTGACCCTATTTATTTTTAAGATTATAGGGTTTTTGGGCTCTACTATAAAAGTGGTTTTACTTGTGAATTAAGGTCTAAGGCTCCTTAACATGTTGAATGGGTCAAATGGGTGGTCAAATAAATATTCACAATGATTTCAATGTTTGTGGTTCTCAAGTTATTCATGTTTTTGTCAATATAGAGGGCTAATTAGCTAGTAGATTTGTCAAGGAATCATGTTATAGAAGATGAGATTGGTGATGCAAATTAGTGTGATTGAGTGGGAATATGATAATGATATAGATATGAATTTTCAATTCTTGAAGATGTGTCTACTGAAAGTTGTGGGCTCTAAAAGTTTCAGGTATGGCTATAAGGTGGATAGACAAGCCTAGTAAGAAGAGTGTTTTTGTTCAGTTTCTCCAAAAGAGAAAATCATTAATATTTCAAGGTGAGTTATAAATTTAGTTTAGAACAAGTTTTATAATTAAGGAGTGTTATGATTCTCTATTGATGGTCATGGAAGTGTCTTGAGAGAGAAGGCTAGTAAGCTTATGTGGTGGTTCTTCATGATGTGTGGAGATTTGAAGATGCTCAAATGGTGCAATGGCTCAAAAATATTAGGACGGGTCCCTCTCATATGTTTCTTGGTGAGTTCCATCATATTTCAATGTTTTGTGTGTTCTGTCGTCATTAGTTTTTGTGCTTGTGAAGAAGAGTGTTGGCATAGAGCAAGAGGAAGTTTGTCAAGGTAAGGAAAGGTAGGGTCAAAGTAAGGGGGAACTTTGTATCATCTTTATAAGATGGTATTTTAATATTTATGGTTTTTTTAGGTCATTAGGATCAGTTAGTACCCAATTTTTCATTGTTTCAAAGGGGGATAATGTTTATGTTGTGGGAATGTTTGAAGAAAGAGAAGTTGAGCTTTATATTGCTATATATGATGTTTGTTAACGTCAATGACAAAGTGGGAGATTGTTTGAGAATTATCAATGATGTCTTGGTGATGTCATGGAGGTGTCCTTATGAGTGGATGAAGTTATTTAATAATTTAGGTAACAATGACAAAGTGTGTAGTGTGTTGTTCGAGTGTGCTTGAAGTTGGCTAGGTTGATATTTAGTTTTGGCATGATTAGAGATGTTTATGGGTGAGTATGGTGGTTAGATAGTGTCAAAGAGGTCTCTAAGATGTTATATATGATTTTGTATCTTTTATTCATAAGTTTTATTCATCTTGTTGTCCATAGTTTTCATTTGGATAGTTTGGGTCTAGTGGTAGAAAATCTGAGTAGGCAGTTTGATGACGTTACCATTGCCATGTGAGAATGAGGCAAGGGGAGTTGGTCATATAGTTGTGATAAAAATAGTCCCTAGTTGTTATGAAATATATCTCAAGTCTTGTATTGAAGCATGGTAAAAAATATGAGGATGCAAAGTTAGCTTCTCAAATAGAATTAACTATTTTCCCATACTTGGCCACATTTGCAATATGGCTAGAAAGAGTCGAGTAAGATGTTTGATGATAGAATATATCACACATGTGGATGTTTCAGGAGAAAGTGATCATATGGGTTAATTTATTTTTTGAACTAGTTTATTTTTAATAATTTTTATATCATGTAACAAGCACATCAAAATATATGTTTATGCAAAGTTAGGCTCCAAAGTAGTTTGACTATGTTTTTTTATACTTAGCCAATTTTGCAATGTGGCAGGGAGAGCCAAGTAAACATTTTGATCATGTTATATCTTTCATATGTATAGGTTTCAAGAGAAATAGATCATATGGGTTTGTTTAGTTTTAATCATAGATGACTTGCATTAAATTTGAGATCATTCACTAAAGCATGGTAAAAGTTATGTACAAGCAAAATTGGCCTCTCAAGAAAGTTTTTGACATGGTTAACTCTGTGATAGAAGTTTTTGAGAAGGCATTTTAATGGTGATATATCTTGTGTGCATGAGGGTTATAGGATCTATTTTTTATATGGTTGGATTATCCTATGTGAGGAGATCATCTAGTCCAATTTATAGATCATGTAAGTGCAAAAGTTATTAAGGTTCAAAAATGGCTACTTAGGTATATTGGAAGGGTCCCCATACTTAGTCATTTATGAAAGAGTTAGAGCTTGAGCAAGATCAACAGTGCACATTGTTCCAAGAATTTAGGAAGTAGTGATATGAGAATGGGAAAATGATGTTTAAATACTGAGCAAAGGTATAAGATAAGGATCCAATGGAAATAAAACATTCATATAGATTGATTGAATGGTGAGCATTGATTGTTAAAGACCTGGTTGATCTATAGAGATTGATGGAGTGCATGGAGTCAAAATTTCAAGGATGCATGAGATGTGGTCAAAGTGACAAAGGTTTAATAATTAAGAATTGGTGCCTATATTCTAAAGATCACAAGATATTGGTGGTACATATTCAATTTAAGCATCAAGGACATGAGATGATTACAAATTGTTTGAAGGTTAATTGAGATTGTTTGTATTTGAATATTTGAAATTGATAAGGGAAATACTAGTGTCTAGTTTTTAGGACATATCTTTTCATAAAATATGAATTTTCTCATGTAGTAAAAGGAAAATATGTAGATAACTCTAAGGTGATTTTGTAAATATGGATTTAAAGATCTGTAATTGTGTATAGACAAAGATATTGAGCTCCAAAGTTGATTATGTTTTTGTATATGTTTTTCAAGTGACCCAAGAGGGATATTTGAGCTCATGTAGATGTTTTTTTTATATTTCATATGAATTGGATATTATGGAGTGTTCTAGAATCTATGGGGATGCTCTATGAGTATTTTGGATGTGTGTTCAATCTATCTTGAGTATGAACAATGCTTAAGAAGTTTACTCTATGTTTATTAATGGCATTCTTGTGTATAAAGTCTCTATCTGAGTTAATTGAGCATATGCAAAGGTGAGTAAAAATGATTATGATCATGTTTGGATGTCTTAGGGGACATAAGGAATGGACCTCGTATTTTTAAGTGGTCTTATGTTCTTATTATGCTTAGAGAAGTGTCAAAATTTTGAATAAGTCTTCATATGACCTAAAAGTGACTTAGGCCTATTTTGAAATGAGATCTTGCTTAAGTGTGACCCATGTGAGATGCCTTAAGGGTGAAGACATGTTTTATGACTAACAAGGAAATATTATGATCTTTTTAATTAATGATTGTTGTATTTATAGTGAAACCAAATGTGTTGGTTTCTAGACTTGTAAGACTTGAATGTAAGGGTGTGAATGTGGAGCCAAGTGAAGGAGATAACCTTTGAAAGAGAATGTATAGGTAAATGAGGACTAGCATAGTGCAATGAGGATTAGACATTCTAGTCTAAGCAAGGTACTACAAATGATCACATAGGTCATTAGACCTAATAATTCTATAAAAGTTAGAATGCATGAGTATGCTCAAGAGGCTATTTGAGAGAAGCTTATGTGTGTGAATCATGGAGTGGAGGAAGGGTATAGTTCCCTATGGATGAGTTAATGAGAAGATCAGTTTGAGGACTATTTGTATGACATGTTGGTCATAATTATATTGGTAGAATAGTGATCTTTCTATTTGAATATGAGTGAAGGTAAGGTGAAGACTATGTGAACTTGGTGGTTGATCTAAGAGGCAAATCAGTTTGTGGACTATGTGTATGACAATCTAGTCATGTTGTTAAAGTAGTGATAGAGTTACTATTGTAAAAGATGCATTAAGTGTGCAAAATTGAAGAGTGAGATTATTTTGGATATGTAATGTGTCTTAATTAATCTTTATATATTGGTTCACATATGTAATGTGATTTGGCCACCATGGTGTGTTGGATGATAGATTTTTTTCTAAAAGGTGAGTAGATTTATATCTAGAGATCCACCATCATGTGCTAAAGACATCAATCCTAAGGTGTAAGTCTTCTTTCCATGGAGGGTCTAAAGGACTTGATCTTATTTAGGGGTAGTTGGTCCTTCTAAAATAGGGTTTCACTAAAGACCTTTGATCAGAAGGACTTGATCAAAGTTGTATGTTAGAAGGATTTGATTGAAGGTTCCTAATCAGAGGGACTTGATCAATCTCTTGTTTGAGATCATCTTATAGGATAGTAGTCCATGTTTTTTTAGGTTTGAAAGTGGGTTTTATTCCTTAAGAATATTTGCCACGTAGATCTTGTGTTCTATATGTGATCTTGTATTATGTTCCTTGTTCACTATTGTGAATGATCTATATGCTTCATGAATGATTGTATTGTATGCTTAAGTTTTTGTAATAGTTTGTAAATTGAATTAGATTATTTACCACCACTAATTCAACCCCCCCTCTTAGTGGATTATACCTCTAACAACATACCTTATTTATAACTCCTAAATAAACATTATACATGACACCTTGATGTCTTGACATGTACCTCTCTCTCAACATGTATTTAGAGTCCTTCTAAATTATCAATCTTGGGTTTGATATTTGACTTAGCTTCCACATAATCATTATAAGCTGATAAATGGTACCTTTAACATTCTTTCAAATTTGAATGATGTCATATAACAAAACAAAAATAATATTGGTTGAAGTGTTGATCAAGCCTCATATTAACATCCTTATTCTATTTAGACAACTCTGTCAGTACCATAATTATTTGATAGAACATTATTGTAAACAAGATGAACATTGCCATCATCACACTTTGTGATTTTTAGGATCACCTATAGGCTATCAAGACTCCCCCAGATGACTTACTCTGATACTAATTATTAGAATCATAACCATTAGTGGGGTGAATCAATTTGAAAACATTTCATTCAATTTCATTCATCATTCTTTAATAATTCAAATTATCATAGAGATATATCAGTGCATAGAAGAATAATCACATAAGCATAAAATAAGATATCAACACATGAACATCATTTCTAAGTGGGAAACCCTCATGGGGGATGAAACCCATTGTCACACCACTTTTAATATTTTTTTATAAGTAATGAAACAACATTTAGTGAGGTACCAACCCTATAAGGAGAACCAACCCCTCACTAGTTAGGCACCAGCCCAACTAGTCCTTTAAAATTCTCCAACATACATGGAGGATCCAAACCCCTAAGTGACTTGGCAAAAGCCCAGCCAATTCAATGACACTTATGAAATATCCAACCTATAAGTCATTTCCATCTCCATTCTTGACTAAGCACCAACCCATCTAAGATAAGTTTGATCACCTCAAGATGCCTTATTGCTCTTTCAACTGATAATGACCTCTTCTTTAGATCTTATATCTTATCTATATTAAAATAAATATCATGATATTTAATACACATATAAAAAAATTCTCATGAATTTACTAATGTTATCTCACCTCATTTATCTCACTTCAACCTTTTACCCCTATCAAGCAACATTCTAGACTAACTCACTCACTATACCTCTTCTAGGTTCATTAGGTCCATTGAAATTGTCATCCACCTATAAAAAATCTATTAGATAATAATTAGGATTTATCTCTTATTTTTATGGGCATGAATGACCTACTTCTTCTCTTCCAATATTTGTTTTCTTTGCTTCTATTCCCATTTATGTAACTAGCTCAGATAGGCCAATTAGGCCTCACTTTTATACCAAACACTTTCTCTCACTCATCTTGGTTAGAAAATAACATAGACACACTTTTATAATAATTGGAATAGGTCCATAAACATGTTACACAAGTGATAAAATCACTCCATATGTCAGTCATACCTCTTAAGGTCCAAAACCTCCATTAGACCTAATGCAATTAGGTTTGTCTTAAACACACATTACACTTGAGTCATCTTGGAAAAAATTTATCCTCCACCAATGATTGAAAAAATTAAAAACATTATCATTAGACCCTTGATAACATTATCATATTTTCATGCCATTTTTAATTTCAAATCACCATTTGAACCATGTTATTAGGCCTACTCACCTTTAGCCCTTCATACACAAAATAGTCTACCTTACACAACTAAAGTATAAATTTGATTTTTCCACATGAAAATATGAAAAAATATCATAATATATCTTTAATTACCTAAAAAACCATCACTATGTCCATTGGAAATCATGATTTAGGCCAAAAGTCCTCAAACCCATTCTTACAATATGACCACTCAGAATGGTCAAACACTGCCAAAGTACAATCAAGAAAATTTGATCACCAACATATGCATATTCACTTATGATGAAGAAAAATACATTCTCATGAAACTTTTAGACTTATATGAAATCCTAATATTTAATATATTCTTCAAATATAATCAAAACACTCAAAAATCATCTCTATAATATGACCACTTAGAACTACCTATAGCTCCAAAAACATAATCATATAGAAGTTTGTCTTTATCACTTGAAATATAACTTTAAATACTTATAATTCACATGAATACTTTCTATTAGTCTTATATATCATTCCAAAATGGATATATATATTAATATCTAGTGACAACCATTGGTCTTATAGACCAATTTATCAAGCTACTCTCTCATAGTCTTCACATAGTCTAACAAGCCATTTTGGCTTTCAAATATAAACACCTTAGATATGTCTCTCCATATTATATGAATAATTAATAGTTAATTTCTGTCTCAAAAAACATCAAAATTTTCATTATATAAATTTACTCTTGTCATAGATTCTCAAATAATAGAACAATTTAAAATACAAATTTATAGAGATCAAATGACATATATGGAACATATAGATCAAAATTTGAAACTTAATCTTTCATTGTCCATTTCCACTCAAACAAGCCATCTTAAGATCATGTTATTGACTATATGTGAGTATATTAAAACTTTATAAACTAGGGGAACATGAGGTATAGGTATTGAAAAAAGACCCATAATATTTGGATCATTGCCTAATCCTCGATAACCAATCTTAATCTCTTTCTCATTTTGATTGATTTTTCTCACTATTTTCACTCTTTGATAGTTTAACAATAGGTAAAATTGGGTGAGAAAATTAGATGAAATATATGTTATAGATTTCCCAAATAATGCCATGGACATAAATAATAAGTCTTGAACTTAAAAATGCATCCACTTTCATGCATTTACGTTGTCAACCTTGCTTGTAGCATCAAATTCTTCATAAACAAAGGTTTTTATGTAGGTTTAAATTACTAATATAATAAAACACTACCACATATAGATTCATGATGGAGACATATATCATATCTAATCATTAAAATATACTTTACAATTCATTCTAGGCCATTCCCAGAAATATTTTCACTATTAGGTCACTGTGAGGGTTTTGAGAGGGTTTTAGACTAGTTATAATGTTAGTAATTGTTCATATAGTATTTCCCTTAAAATTAAAAATAATTCTTATATATTTAAGCCATTACCTTTATCCATCTCTCATAAAATTCTTAGGATACCATCCAAAGTTTACATGTGCCAATGAGCATCAACAGTTCCTTCTCAGGTTTGGAAATATTATTCTATGAATTAGAGAGAATTTAAAACACCATTTCATACATTTTACTTCTCCTTAAGACCTAAAAATTAAATATCATTCTTAAAAAAAATATTACACATAAATCCATGCTCATATATTCTCTATTACCTTTGAAACTCACCTTAACCCCCCATTAGGCCACATTAGGTCTTTATGCATGTTAGACCTTGAACTACTAGTCACACTTAGATATTGAATGCACTTATAAAATTATTAAATTATACTCAACACTTCATCCTCATGTACAATGAAATCATACCAAGATCACAAGATAACATCCTTACTCACATAATTCTCACACCATGCTATCAAGCTTGTTCCTTCACACTAGGTCTCTTATGCAAGGACTAAGCCTCAAACTTGACCTTCATGCCATTATAGATGAAATTTAAACCTTATTAACATGTTCAAACACCTTCCCACATGTTATATTAATACACTTAATCCTTCATATGTCATTTTAATGTTTTAGGACCCCTATTTATATTAGTTAGAGTTAAATACTGGTTTATTTGCATATTATACCTATAGGTCTTACCTCTATAGTCATACTTTGAAACATACCTATATGCTTCAATGCCTTGAATTCATGTTCAAATGTACTCAGATGTCCTCTTATGCCCTTTCAAATTCATATCCTAGAACCATCATGATCCTGCATGCAACAAACAAGATATCCCATTCTCAAGCCTTCTCATCACTTTATGACATCAGCCTTCATTAAGGACATGTAACCACTCATTTCATTATTCCTCACTGTGCATCATCAGACATTAAAATCGATCACCATACCTCATTCTTATTTTGACATCAATGATAGGCTCAACCACATGACATCAATGATAACTTGTAGCAGATGGAAATCAAATGGAAAATACACATTCAAACTTAGAACAAGTTATGCAAAATTAAGGTTATCAATCCCTATTTACCCTAATTTTGAATACTACCATATACAATAGTCCTAAGCTTATATTACTTAAATTTATAATATCAAGCACATTCAAAGAACTCTATTCCACTATCATACTAGTTTCAATTTCACTTGCACTAGCACTTAGGTGAGAATAACTACATCGAGCTTGATCCCTCCTTAGATTAATGGTATGTAGGAAACTTAGATCACAACAAGGTATTGAGGATGTCTATCCTTCCCCACTAATAAACAAAATTTTCATATTATATCAACTATATTCCCTAAAAATATAGAGGATTAGGGTTTTCTCACAAATTTAATCAAAAAAATAAATATATAGGGTTTTCAAACTCATGCACATAGGAATAGAGCTCAAAGATCCAGTCAAGGTGCACCTAGAAGCTCAAGGTAGTCCTGCATATAGAACACTACCACCACATTTCTAATAATGGTGCTATTATCCAATTAGGGTGCTACTATACATGATGGATTTTGAAATTGGTATCCTAATTTTGACACTCATGCCATCTTCTACCTCAGTTTGTAGCCTTTAGATCATCCATCTCAATCATTTTATAGCTAATTTATAATGTGGACTATTTATTTCTATTTTTATAAGGATCAAAGTTAGTCAATTCTATAAAAATTTAGTGGATGTATTTATTGAATATTATTACCTTGATTTAGTCTACTCAACTATTTAAAAATCATATGATTTACATTCAATAAGACCTAAAAGGTTAAAAATTTGGTGAACCCGACTTTATTCAAACATTACTCAAACCTTAACCCTAGATGATCTTAGGATTTGTATCCTTTTTGTTTCTATGCTCAAATATTAGTTCTAAAATATCAAATTTGTTTCAATATTTGATTTTTTTAATCTTTCATAGATTAATTTTTTTAAAGGTTCAAAATATACAACAATTTATTTTCCTACTACCCAAACTATAATGGTTTAATTCCACAACCAAATTGGAGAGACTGTTAAAAGAACATTTCAAGATTTTATTTACAAACATTTAAATATGTAAGATGAACTTATAAATATTATCCATGAATAACTTCAAAAATCAAATAATGGTTAGTATTATACTCCCCTAGATAATAACATTGTTACACCTACATTAGGGCCAACTTAGCTAACACAATAACCAATTATAAATCAACAATCTTTAGTGACAACGACACCCTTTATAACTAGTTCCTCCATTCTAGATGTAAAATCCCTTATGCACGAGGTTCATACTCTATAGGCTAAGGTGTTACATCTTGATCAGGGATTTATATACAATCATAAATGTATCAAGTCTATAAATAAATCCTAACTTGGAGAAGATAGATCCTACTTACACTTCTAATTGGGGATACATTAGATAATTGATAACATGAACAATATGGGGATCTACTAGACCTAATTAAGGGATATCTTATCATAATAAATCATGCTAGGTTGTGTTATAAAGCCTATAGTCAAACACAATCATGTAATAAACCTAACTAGGTCCTATGTTTTATATTCACTAAACTAATAACAAGTAAAGTAAAGTTTAATATAGTTCTCACCAAAGCTTATGGCATAAAGTGGGGGTAAGAAACAACAAAAGTAAAAATTCATAGAAGACAAATACTCACATAAATGTATACAAAATCCTAATGGATGGAAGAGAACTATAATTACATAT
The DNA here is from genome assembly GCA_037957365.1 of Torreya grandis. Classification (NCBI taxonomy): domain Eukaryota; kingdom Viridiplantae; phylum Streptophyta; class Pinopsida; order Cupressales; family Taxaceae; genus Torreya; species Torreya grandis. The sequence goes on along the minus strand of JARHVA010000504.1, from coordinate 1,575,608 downwards.
CTATCTACTGTTGAATATGAACCAACTGAGACTCAATCTCTCCCTTGGCCAAGGTGCTTCGTAAGAGGTTATTTTGGTATGTAATGATGACAAAGATAAATCAGATCTAGGCTACACAACCTATCAATGGATCCAAAAGACTTCTCCACAAGATAAAATCCATATCTTAAAATAAAGTATGAAAACCTAAGCTTGCTCTTCAAGTAAAAATGTGCATAAGTAGATGCACAATAACTCTTACTTCTTCTCTTCTTTAAATAGTGGAAAAATGATCTTGTATATATAGGAAGATTTAACCCTAAGCCCTTCTAAAATTTTGGGATGCTAGGGTCAACCCAGTTGACCTAGTACATTATGGATAAAAAGTCATTAGGTCATAGGCTAGGTTAGCCAAGAGCCAACCTAGACCCTAAATAAATTTTACCCAAAATAGTGCAGGGCTGACCCAGTTGACCTAGTATAGTGAACAATCAAAAGGGGATTAAGGATAGGAAAAGATTGATAAAAGGTATAAAATTATTGAGGAGTGTGTCATAAATAATAAATACCTTAGGGGAAAGGTTTTCAAGAGATAATTGTGTAGATAACAAATGGAAAAAGGGAAAACAATCTTGTGAAGCACCAATGGTCTACCCACCCCTTTCCTTGTGTACCAATTAGAGCATGCACTCAGAGAGATTGAGACTCAATGTGTTCCTACAAGATAGAGAGCATCAATAATTGATAAAATTTTAGAAATATTGTGTATAGATATGCCCCAATTGAATCTCATCATGTGTCACATGAGTGCAATATGAGATGGTGCTTTGGGAATAGAACATGATAACACATAATGCTAATGCTAAGTAAAGTGTAGTAAGGAGAAAATAAGATAAATGAAAGGACACACTTGAAAAATACATACCTTTATTTACCTTAGTGTTATAGATAAATAAGGATACTGAGATTTTGAAGGCATCTAATGTGAAGAACATTAGGTGAACCTATAGAGATTAGTACAAAAAATAGAGAAAAATCATTTTTTTAAATATAGACATATAGTAGTGGAAAATATTCTCTATAACATCATGATTCCATAACTTTTTATATTTTAAAAAATGGGTTAGTAAAAACAAAGATATGATCAAAATAAGGAATTTGATGATAAATATTTGAGGGGTAAAGAATTGTTAAAAGTAAGTTTAAATAAGCTAAAAAGAAAGTCATTTGCTTATTGTTTGACTTTTTTGGAGATAAAATAGATCTTTGAGAAACAAAATGAAAGGTAAGAGAGCTATGATGGTGAGGAGATGACAATCGAGATGAGTGGGATGCCCAATAACCATAATAAGTGCATAACAAGTAGGCAACTAAGAATTTCAAACTTGTTTTTGAATATTTTGTTGAAAATTAAGTGGTTTATAGAAATTTTTACTTTAATCTAATTATATAAACCTAAATTAACCCCAAAATTTTTTTAAGGGTGCTAGAGACAAAATAGGGAAATGGGTTGAAACGAATCAAAGTAATAATTATTAAAGGCATTTATTACAAGTAATGAAAGGAGTTAGTAATTAAAACCAACCAGGTCAACCCAATTGACCTAGTAGGCTGAAAATTTGAAATCAATACTACCAACTTAGTAGGTATAGGATGACTTAGTTCATTTTTAAAGCTACTGACTTAGTACCTTATTATCAACTTAGTAGGTTAATTCACTCTACCAACTTAGGACCAAGGGAGAAAAACTAAAGGGTTGAATTAGTTTGTTAAGTCAACTTGGTCAAAATGAGGATAATTTGGTCAGCTTAGTGTTTGACTAAGTGACCAAAATAATATAAAAATGCATGAAATAGGCCAAAATAGTACTAGAAAGGTGTAGAATGCTTGACTGATTATTGAAATGGCCAACTAGGCTAAAAATAGGTCAAATTGGTCAAAAATGGATAGATTAAGGTAAATTATGTTAGTTTTTGTTAAAATTTAAAAATAATGTATTTGATTATAAGTGGCATGGAGGTCTAATACATCTTTTTTTATTTGATGGTTGTAGGGGAATTTGAGATTTTGCATTTGGTGGATGCTGATGGATCCCAAACCTTTTAGAGTGATTGATAGTTAAGGATAGATCTAAATTAGTCACATAAGGTCTAGGAGGCATTATGGATATGTTTAGAGTCTCATTGAGTGTTGATGTGGTAGTCATGTTCTTGGAAGCCTAAGAAAAATTAACTAACACTTTTATATGGGTGGTGGATGGGGATACCATAGAGTTTGGTATCACGTTAGATGACATCCATGCTATCCTTAGACTCTTGATAAGAGGTACACCTATGATCATAGGGGTACCAGATATATGAGATGAGAGGTGAGCCTTATCCATGTGGGAAATACGCTTGTTTAGGATATATCTCAAGCTAAGAGTTAGCCTCTTTGACATATATAAAACTCAAATTCCATATATCTAAAAGGTAATGATAGGACTTGTGATAACATAGGTGCTATGTCACAAGTCATATGGCAAGGTACCATTATATGCAATAGCATTATGCCATTCCATTTTGCAGTAGGGTAATTATATGATCTAGGCTCTGTCATCTAGGTCTATCTTATGCATGACATGTATTGGATGATATCTAGAGGGTAAAAGACCATGGGGCTAGTGATTTTTCTAAGTTCATGGATAAATGAGAGGTTATCAATGTATCAACTAGTTGGGTTGCCCCATGTGGTTGATGATCAGTTAACTTAGGTATAGAGGTAGTGATAGGATTAGGTATCATGGGCCATATCCCACATGCTATCACTATAAAAATTCATATGAGTATACATTATGTAGTAATCATATGGGCATATTGTGATAGTATGGCCAAGTTGGAGGATAGTAGCATTGGTATTAGCACAAACATATATTGTAGGCCACTACACTTGGTGTATAGAGTCACATATAGTGGAAAGTGTACTAGGATAGTTTGGACTCTCTCATCTAATATATTTAATAGTGGTGCCCACATTTTGGGATAAGCATGTGAGAGCATTGACCACAACTATCACAACTTACATGTCTAAGGTACCATAACCAACACCATAGTAGGAGGAAAAATGAACACCTCAAAAATGCTAGTTGTGAGAGAGAGTATAGAGGAAGGCTATCCCAGATGACCCATTAGGTGGCACAAGATAGAGTTGGGTGATAGAGGTACTATTGAGGTGTAGCTTCATATGGGCATGAGTGGTGACCCTTAGATTTGCATTAATTAGGTGGCATCTAATGGATGAGGTACTCAAAGGATGAGCTAATGGAGAGATCATTCTTGCTAGTAGTTTAGATGAGGATATGATGATATATGTCACTACGAGAAGTAATAAATGGTTTTATTTTTTCATAAGTATTTTGAGATAGATTATAGATAGATAGATTTTAAGATATATATGTGATCTAATATCTATCTGGTGTGAATTATATATATATATTATGGAGGAGGAGACTAGGTGAGGATCCCTAGTGAGGGGATTACTCCATGTGATATTTAATGAGGCACTAATGTTGTGTGAACCTAATACACTAAATGTCCTATGATACTATCTACCCCAACTTAGGGGAGCTAGTATAGACTAGTAGAAGAGGTTGTAAGGCAAGTATGATTGCACATGGATGAGTGATAGCCACCAATAAGGGTGGTAGTGGGAGAGTATTAGGCATGGTAGGATTTGGTCTAGAAGAGAGACATGTATATGGATACCATGACCCATATATCATAGGTATAGGCCCAAGTGGCCAACCTATAAGGACACACACACACACACACACACACACACACACACACACACACACACACACACACACACACACACACACACACACACACACACACACACACACACTTTTGATAGTTAAATGTTATATTTTATGTTTTTCTATTATGGTTATGATTGTGGAGTCATGAATATGTTTCTTTCCATCACATGTATTTAGCTTTTTTTGTATATGCTATAAGAAATATATGAGTTGGAGGTTTATTTTAGAGTATTAGGTAAGACACATGCATGGTTAAAAATAAATAGGCAAGAGGATTTAGATAAATATAATCAATCAAAAACAAATATACTACATGCTATTTCATGCTAGTAAATGTGTAATAACTAGAAGATTACTAAGTATAAGAAACCAAAGAGTGGTAAATAAGAGGGGAAAAAAATGTTTTTAAACCAAAAGAAAGACTGGCACCAAATTAAAATAAGTAAAATCACACTAGATCATGTTAGGAGTATGAAATTAATGTAATAAAGTGGAAAACATGTAAAAGAACAAATAGTATAAAAACAAATCAGTTGAGTCAATCAATCATACTAAATCTTGTTGGGAAGTATAAAAGAAAATCAAAATTGGCAAAATTGGTCATAAATTAATCACACTAATTCAAGCTAAGAAGTATGAAAAACTCAAGAAATGGTTAGATTCTTACATGCAATCAAAAATAAGAAGATAAAAGTGAAAGAATAATTAATTAAGTGTAAAACACACTAAATCAAGATGGGAAGTATGTCAATGATGTGTAACTTCATGATCAATCACATCTTATCTCATATTTGACACATGTAATTTTATTGTGACTTGGATTATTAGAAAATTTTGTGAGGAAGGCCAGGTCCTATCCATGGTATTACACTAAAACTCACAAAAATAACACCAATGAGGTAAAATTAATGTGAAAATTAGGTAAAAAATGGATGTTTAGAATGGTAATGTGAAATTTTTGGTGATTTGTCAAGAAGGCTAGGTCTTATCCATGGTCTTACAATGGATCTCAAAAATGGAATCCATAGGGGAGTGATCACTGAATAAAGTAATATTTCTCAAGGGGAAATATTAGGGTTTTAGGGATTCAAAAATATAATTTAAAAATCATAAATTAGGCATCTTATGAGAAGACCTTAGGAGACATGAGGCATACTAAGGACATGAGAAAAAATTAAGTGACTAATGAACATCAATGTACAAAGGAGACCTATTCACTATAGACATAAATTTGTGTATTCAAATAAGTGTGTGATTATTATAAAATCATAAAGGTAGATTGGTACAATAAAATTAAAATAGACCTACCTTCCCATGATGTGTTCCCCATTCCTTAGGACCCCTTATAGAGCCATCGGTCTACTATGAAGATTGGGTACTTACATGAGAAAGTAGGTAGAACTAAAAAAATTATTATTCTTTTCTAATCTAATAACTTATTATACCCTAATGGACCTCATCTCTATTGTGAGGCCAATTGTGGAGTTTGATCTTTGACTAGAAGAAGGAGATGTGCTTTGAATCATGTCTTTTAATGTGATTTGACTTTTGAGAATTTTGAATGTTTTTCCTTTTGTATCATTACCTTTTTTTAAACAATTTTGATTTTGAATATTTTGATGGATTTTTAAAATTCCTCCTCCATATGGACTTGGAATGAGCTTTAGGCTTAGTCTAGAGGAAGCTATGTAACCAAAAATGAGACTGACTAGGACACTTAGGCTTAAAAATAAACCAGCATGTTATCACAAGTCTCAACCATGTATATGCTTAGTTTATGAAAGTTAATAAAAGGGAAAGAAAGGAGATCCAAAGGGGACTGGTAATAAGATATTATAATGAGATCAATTATTTACTAACTGATCACTTGGTAAAGAAGGAATGACTAAAGGGAACACATTTTGTATAACCAAGTCATAATAACAATTATTTGTGTTTATAGAGATAAGATATCAATAATGAGGAAAAGAAAACAAGGGATTTTTAACAAATAAATTAAAGAATAAAAATAAGGCAATGATAAATAACAAATCCATAAGCAAACATAAATGACATTATAAGCAATATAAAGTGTGAAATTAGAGTCACCATGTAAGAAAACAAAAATTTAACTCAATGCCAAATAATATAACAAATTGATAAAGATAAAGTTTGAGTACACATCCAATCATAATGAAAATGTAAGAAAACATTGCATGTGAGCATAAGTACTGATAGATTTGCCCACACACATTATCTAAAACATCTAATAAGTCTTACTGAAGTTGAATGTGAATTTTATCTAATGTCTCATCTATCTTCAATAAAAATTGGGAAAATACTTCATGTATAATCTCCTCAATAGAAAAGGTAGGAATGTTTCATAGATCATTCTAAGAAGGGATATCATGAAAGGGATGCTTAGGATAATGCATGGGAGTAGTGTCTATAGGAGATGAAGGGATTACTAGCAGGGAAGGATCCAAATGTGAGGGAGTCATAGGTGGGTAAAGATCCATAGGTGAGGGAAGATCCATGGGTGACGAATTTATGGTTGAATGAATAATAGGTGAATAACAGACCAGAAGAGAAGATGGAACCAAAGGAGATGGAACCATGGGGGAAGAAGGGGGAACCTTCTTGTAGTAATCACCTATGAGAGTAATAGTAGGTTCTATAATAGTTAAAATATGATCTTTAAGATTCTACTGAAAGATGTTACGATGATCAATGTGATGGGTATAACTTTGGTGCCAAAATTAATACACATCACTATACTTAGGAATATACTCATGTATAACCTTTAGGGGAGGTATGCCTTATCTAAGGACTGATGGGTATTAGGACACAAAGTATCAAAATATTATTGTTAAGCATGGGATATACTTAGGGGGGGTGAATCAATATATCATATATCTTATGAATCTTTCACTTAATCAAGTTCCACTTAATTACACATTCAAGATATGAAATAAAACTAAAACAATAACATGCACCACACAAGAGAGAGAGACACTAGATTTTTACGTAGAAACCCAATGAGGGAAAAACCATTAAGAATAATCTCAAGTATATGAATGAGTACCAAATCAAATTATAAAGTTTGCAAGCACCAATTTTTAAGAGCACCAACCCCTTTATTGAGCACCCAAAAAAATTATTTGTGAGCACCAACCCCTCTTGTGTATAAAACACAACTATCTCTCAATGTTGCTTTCTCAACAAATGATATAGCTCTACTATATCTCTTTATATTATCTCTTCTTCTCTAATATAAAACAATTAAAAACCATGCATACTCTTGCATATATAAAATGGCTTCCCAAGCCTCCTTTTATAGATTTCCAAATGACCTTTGGCATTCACCCTTTGTGACTCTTCAATCCACATGGAAAATGGTACCAAACTTGCATGACCCTTTGAATCATTTCATTTAAAAATACACATTGTGATGCTTCATGAGAAAATGCATCTTTTTCACTTTTGTCTTTATTTGGAGACTCTTCAAATTCCTCAAGGTGATTCTTAATGGAAAGATGCACCCTTCCTTCTTTTGTCTTCACTTAGTGACTCTTTGAATTCCTCAACGTGACCCTTCATGGGAAAATGATTTCTTTCCCTCTTTTATCTTTATCTCATGACTCTTTTGACTTCTTCATAGGATCTCTTTTGGCTTTATGCAACCAAAAATATATTCATTAATATTTAATTACTATCAACATACTTTAGCAAAAATATGATCATTAAAAACCATCTTTAAACAATAAATTTTATGGGGCCTTTGTCACCAATAATGTTAGATCACCAATAATATTAGACCTTTGACATCAATGACAATATTTCCAACAATCTCCCTCTTTGTCATTGATGGTAATCTCAAACTAAAACAACCACATATTGAAACCTATACTACACATGCCAACCTACACATACTACCAAAAAAAAAACATATAATAACTCCCCCTTACTATACCATCCTATACCTATTTTTGTATTTATCCCCCTTTAACATCAATGGCAAAGGGTCTATCCTAGAACTAACACTTAGCTCCCCTTAACTAATGCTAAACCTCAATGATAGGAAGTAATATAAATTACTCCTAACTTCTCTCTAATGATACTTGAATGTGTTATTTGGTAGTGCCTTTGCGAAAATATCTACAATCTATTTTTTTAGTACTGATATATTCCAACTTAACCTACTGATCTACAACCTACTCTCTCAAAAAGTGATATCTGATAGGAATATGTTTTTTTCTTGAATGCATCACTAGATTCTTATAAATATTAGTAGCTTTTATGCTATCATAAAAAATAGAGATAGGTTCATCATATTTTACCTTGATGTCTTCTAAAGTTTGCCTCATCCAAAGCACTTGAGTACAACACAGTATTATTGCAATATATTATGCTTCAATTGTATAAAGTGATATTGAGTTCTACTTCTTGCTTAGCCAAGATATTAAGCTATCATTAAGGAAGAAAGCTCCTCCACTTGTACTCTTTATGTCATCCAAACAACCTTCTCAATTTGAATCTGTATAAGCAACTAAAGTGAAATCTTTGCCTATGGGATACCACAATCCATAATCTAATGTCCTCTTCACATATCTAAATATTCTTTTCACTAATTAAACATGACTCTCCTTCAGGGCTACCTAATATCTCTTAACCATGCCTACTGCATGCATGATGTTTGGCCTTGATGTTATCAAATATAAAATGATACCAATCATAGATCTATACAAATATTGATCTACAATAGGTGAGTATTCATCCTTACCTTGTTCTCTATACACATTGGTGTGCCAACTAGTGCATAATCCTTAAAACCAATTTGTTTCAGAATTTCCTTGGCATATTTATTTTTAGATATGAAAATTCCTTTATCTGACTAAAATATTTGTAACCCTAAGAAAAATGACTATTCTCCAAGCATAAACATCTCAAATTATTTTTTCATATTATCAAAAAATTCTTTTGTCATTTTTTCAATGTTACCTCCAAATATTATGCCTTCAACATATACCACATCAATCAACTATTGCTCACCTTCTATTTTGATGTAGAGATTATTGTTAGTAAAACCTCTCTTAAAATCTTGATCCTACAGGTACTTATCAAGTCTTGCATACCAAGATCTAGGATCTTATTTCAGTCTGTATAGTAATTTATTCAATATGAATACATGGATACTATTATTTGAGAGAAGAAATCCCTTAGGCTACTCAATGTAGACATCCTCTTCTAGATTCCCATTTAGAAAAGAAGACTTGACATTCATCTAAAACACTTTGAAATTTTTAAACACTGCATATGCAAGAAACATTCTAATAGCCTCTATCCTTGCCACTAGTGCAAAGGTTTCTTCAAAATCTAAACCCTCAATCTGAGCAAATCCTTTACATACTAACCTTGCTTTATTCTTAGTAACTTCACTATATTCATTCAAATTATTTCTATATACCCATTTTGTTCCTATCACATTTTGATCTTTTGGTCTAGCTTCAAATTCTAAAGTATCATTACTTTCTATCTTATTTAATTCTTCATCCATTTCTTTAACCCAATGCTCATCACGTCTAGCTTCTAAAAAAGTTCTAGGCTAAATTTTGGATAACAAGGAAAAATTAACTTGGTCATATTCACTTACCATCATCCTTCTGGTTTGAAATCCTTCATTTATTTATTTTTGGTGTCACTCTCATTATGATGTATTTGGACATATTTGTATGGGGTCTTGGTGTCCTTTTTCTCCTCATCTTCATCTGATTCTTCAAAATCTTCTTCTTCAATGATTTTAGAAGTGTCTATTGAATCACTGGCTCTTTGTGCTACATCTTCATTTATCTTGACACTTGCACTTTCAACTATATTCTTGGTTCTTTTGTTATAAAATTTATAAGCTTTAATTTTTCAAGAATATCTAAGAAATACACCTTCATTGTTCCTAGATTCAAACTTACCCAATTTTTCATTGGTTCTCTTTATGAAGCATCTACTACTAAAAACTCTAAAATAATCAATAGTAGTTGGTTTGTCTTTCCATAGCTCATAGGGAGTCTTGTCATTATTGACTCTTAATGATGCTCTATTATGGATATGCACTATTGTGTCTACTACCTCTCTACAACATTTATCTATTATCTTGGATTCATTTAGCATCATCCTCACCATCTCTTGAACTATTTTATTTTTCCACTCAACTACTCAATTTTGTTATGGAGTTCTATCTGCTAAATAATGTCTCTATTTCCCATGGTCTTCACAATACTTAATAAACTTAAATGACATGAATTATCTTCCTTAATCTAATCTTAGGCACTTAATCTTCAAACTAGTTTCATTCTCAACTAAAACTTTGAATCCTTTGAAGTGGCTAAAAGCTTCTAATTTTTTCTTCAAAAATATCACCCAAGTCATATGTGTAAAATCATCAATAATAAACATGAAGTATTTCTCACCTTGATTACTTTGAGTTCTAGTATGTCCACATAGATTAGGATGAACAAGCTCTAACATTTGAGTGGTTGAGTATTCTTTTGTCTTAAACCATCATCTAACCTACTTATCATGTTGACATGGTTCACAAAGTGTATTGGAGGGCTTTTTAATCTTTGGAAGATATCTAACTTCTTGCTTCTTGTTGATGTTGACAAGATTGTCAAAATTTATATGTCCCATTCTCCTGTGTCATAGGAAACTTTCCTCAACCTGAATCAAACAACATATTTGGCCTTTGATATATGATAACATATATAAATTATTACCTATCCTCTGAGCATTTGCAATCAACACATCTGAATCTTTTGTCATAATTTCAAAACCTTCTACATACAAATTTAATGTGTCCTTGATCGTACATTTGACTTACACTCAGTAGATTATACTTAAGACCTTCTACATATAAAACATTTTCAGCGTTAGTTCTACCATTATCCAAACTTAATGTACCTTTTTAAAATATTATAGCATTGGTATTATCTCTAAATTTCACTGTGCCACCATTGATCTTATTTATAGTTATGAACTTGCTCTTGTCTCTTGTCATGTGCCTCAAACATTTTCTATCGATGAACCATGGCTTTTCTTCATTTTTTGCATTCAAAATTGTCTAAACTAACATAGACATTTTAGGTTGTTTCTTCTACCATGAACCTATCTAAACTTTCTTCTTGATGAATAGATCCTTGAAACTTTAGTCCTTAACTAAATTGAATATTCTTCTACAATTCTAGGCTATGTGTTCAAAATTATTGCATTTGTAACATACTATGGCCTCTTCATCAAAGCCTAATAGAGGAGCAAACAATTTGTGGCTTTTACTTGACTCTACATGAGTTTCTTTCTCCTTTCTTCTAAAATTATTAGCTCTTTTCCAACAATCTATTTTCTTATGACCATAACCATTAAAATAAAAAAATAACCATGAAAATAGAACTATATTGATTTGTGTATCTTTGACTTGGTTGTCTTTTGTATCTCTATTCCTTCCAACCTTCTTTATTTGAATTGTCATCTGCATTATTAACTTTTTACTTTTTAATTTCCTCTTTTGTAAGAGCTTCATCATAGCTCTTTTTATTTTCAAATCTGATACATGTCTTATCTAATATTGATATTTGAATTTCTAATATCTTATTCAACATGTTAGTGATATTCTCAAATTTTGAATCATTAACAACTTTATCATTGACTACTTTATTTATTTCCTTGATATATTCTTTTAGAGAGGCAATTTCAATAACATACCTTTCACATTCTTCACTTACTTTTTAAAATTGAGTTGTTAAATATTCTTTAGTATTTTTGGCTTCTTTTATGTGTTCTTGTAGATCTTCAATTCTTTCCTTTGACTCCTTTTCATTTTTCTTGATTTGGAGCTTCAATCTTTGATTCTTCTTCTCAAGATCTTTTAATTATTCTAAGGTAAAAATGAGTTCTCCTTCTAGATTCACCTCAGCTTCATCATGTTCTTCTTGATCATCTATAATTTTGCTTTCAGAGGCATCTTCACTTATGGTTATGAATGGAATATCTTCTTCATCTAAGTCATTGACTCCACTGTCTTCAGTTGAGCTAGGATCTTTAGAATATAAACTCTTCTTCTCAAATCCCTTCTTGTATTTGACTTTAAATTTTTCTTGTATGTAGACTTTCCTTATTCATTGTCACCATTATTCTTATCTAGCCACTTAGCTATAAAATATCTAATTTTACCACATTTAAAACATTTAAATGGTAATTTTTTTTGATATTTTCATGTTCCCTTTTTAGGATTGTAGATGAATAGGGATCCATTGTCATCTTATTCATCACTAGAGTTGTCACTTGATTCTTGAATCTTAGCCTTGTCTTTCATTGATGTCTTAAAATCAACTTCCCTTTTTGAGGTTTTCTCTTATTCGGTTTGTATCTCATATATAGTAAAAAAACCATGTAGTTCATCCATCTTTAGTTTAGATAGATCCTTCATCTCCTCAATTGTTGACACCTTTGCATCATATCTCAATGGTAGAGATCTCAAAATATTTTGTACCACTAATAACTCTTCCAATTTTTTCCAAGGCATTGTATTTGATTAACTATTTGATCAACCCACAAAAGATAACTTTCTATATTTTCTTCCTCTTCCATCTTCCATCTTCAAACTATCTTCTAAAAGTTTGGAGCTTAGCTTGTTGAACCTTTCCATCACCTTTGTGTATATTCTCAATATTTACCCAAGTCTCATGAGCAAATTTGCATTACATAACTTTAACAAATTATGATTCACATAAACCACATAAAATAGTATTTAAAACTTTAGCATTATTTTCACTTGCCTTCTTTTCTATAGGAGTAGTTACAAGTGTTTGTGGCTCTTCATATTCCTCCATCACTATTTTCCAAATCTCAAATCCAAGGGACATCAAGTAAGTCCTCATCCTTATGCTCCAAAAGGCATAATTTATGCCATCAGACAAAGGTGCCTTATTTATAGAAAAACCTTCATGTGATCTAGCCATCATGCTTTCTTTGATCTACCTGCAAGCTATTATACTCCTTTTAGAAAAACTTGATCTGATACCAATTGTTAAGCACATGATATATTGTGAGGGGGGGTGAATTAGTATATTATATATATAATAAATCTTTCACTTAATCAAATTCCACTTAATCATACATTCAAGATATGTAATAAACTCAAACAATAACATGCATCACATGAGAGAGAGAGAGAGAGAGAGAGAGAGATCAAATTTTTATGTGGAAACCAAACGTGGGAAAAACCATAGAGAAAAATCTCAAGTATATGAATGAGAACCAACTCAAATTATAAAGTTTGCAAGCCCCAACTTGCAGTAACACAATAATGATTTGTGAGCACCAACCCATAGGAGCACCAATCCCTCTTGTGTATAAAACACAACTATCTCTCAATGTTTCTTTCTCAAAAAATGATAGAAATCTACTATATCTCTTTCTATTCTCTCTCCTTCTCTAATATAAAATAATTACAAACCATGCACACTCTTTCATATTTAAAATGAATTCCCAAGCCTCCTTTCATAGCTCTCTAAATGACCTTTGGAATTCACCCTTTGTGAATCTTCAATCCACATAGAAAATGGTACCAAACTTACATGACCCTTTGAATCATTTCATTTGAAAAGTCACATGGTGACCCTTCATGAATAAATGCATCCTTTCCCCTTTTTTATTTATTTTTTGACTCTTCAAATTCCTCTTTTCCTTTTATCTTCACTTGGTGACTCTTTGAATTCCTCAAGGTGACCCTTCATGATAAAATGCATCTTTTCCCTCTTTTGTCTTTATCTCATGACTCTTTGACTTCTTCATGGGCCCTTTTTTAAATTTATGCAACCAAAAATATATTCATTAATATTTAATTAATATCAACATACTTTAGCCAAAATATGATCAGTAAAAAAAACCTTTAGACAATAAATGCTATGGGGCCTTTATCATCAGTAATGTTAGACCTTTTACATCAATGATAATATTTCCAACAACTATCATCGCTTGTGACAATTCATGTATAAATGATTATTTATATTGTGGAAGAAATAGATACACTTTTGAGTCATCTTGGTAGGTGTACTCATAGGAGGAGGTGTAATAGAAGTGGAAGTAACTTGGGAAGACTCACCGACCCATTTGGTGGGAAATGGAGCCAACTATGGTAAAATAAGCAAAAAATCACTAATATAAGGTGGTGTTGGTGGAGAGATAGGGCAAGGATTGATAATAAAAATGATAGGATTAGAAGTAAGAATAGACTTAGCTAAAGTAGGCTAAGAACAAGATATGAACTAGTATTTATTGAGGGAGTGGTGGGGTCTACTAAAAGTTGAAGGAGATTTGTACACATTTTAGGGATAAGTAGGCTATAGGGGTCATAGTACCTAGAAAAATGATAGGGCCCAGTCATAACATGATCCATATGCATACTCCTATAAGGATATTCAAAAATTGGAGGTGTCCACACCATCTTTACCCTAAAATAAAAAGGAAAATTGATAAAATTAGGAAGGATATATGATGGAACATGAGAAGATATACAAAAATACTAAAGCAAAGAGGAATGATAACAAATAATCTCAACATTACGAGATAGAATTAGACATTATTAGAATGGATCATCTAAGGTATAAACATCATCATAATCAGGCATGTGAAGATCAATGATGTAGGTAGGGATGATATTTTCATCTAATGAGGTGTGATGAATGGAATGTTGAGTCTTATTTAAGACAATGGGGATGTCATCATAAGGTGGTTTTCTAGAACTAGGTTGTAAAGAAGAAAGAAGTTGAGAGATGAGATGAGGTGAGAGATTGAAATTTTTAATCTTGAGATTAATCTCATCAGGTTCATCATCATCAGAATCTAAGAGGTTTGAGGATATTCCAAATGAGTTTAGGATGACCATTGTAACCTACAATAGAATTATATGGAATGTTGAATCATTGAGAATCATGAAATGGAACTCTTGGAAATGGTTCAAGGGTAGGGACCTTGAATACACCCTAGTCTTAGAGCTGTTCAAAATTCCAAGGGTTGGTGTTACCCTGAATCCTATAGATGGATCCATTGTAAGGGAATTTAATGCATTGGCAAGAGGAAAAAAGTAACTACTCTCATAAGATGAGTCCATGTCCTACCAAGAAAGATGTTGTAAGATAGAGGAAAGTTAAATATCATCACCTTCATATGAATGATGATAGGTGGGATGGTAATGGGGGGCCACACACAACCTAAATGATTCATTTGCCCTCGATAATATCCTTGATATGTGTTATTTATGTATTTGATATTTCATTTAGAATATCCAAGATTTTTGATAAAATCAAGAGAAGTAACATATTTTTTGTAACTCTCATCAATCAAGGCATGTTTAACTTAGATATCACCAATTTGGACACTAATGAAAAGAGGAGGATCATCTGCATGAAGTAGATTCTCAGCAGGGGTTATGGAAGCAATGGGAAATTTGAGGGAAAGATAAGTGTCCATTATTTCATCAACATGGATGGACATCTCTTTGCATTATTATAATATGATATCTTCAAATCTAGATAAGGTTACTTCATGTCCTACTAGGGGAGGATGAGGGATGTTCAATTAGAATAAAAGTTCCATAAGATGGTTTGGATGATGTGGAGAGGTCCTCATAATATAAATAAATGGGATTTAGGATGGGATATTAGTGAATATTTTTATAATATCCCACTCATCATAACCTATAAGAAGATTGTTAGAAATAGGTACACAGTGTTAAAAGAGATCCTCAGAAGGAGGAGCTGAAGTAAATTAATTTTTTTTATAAAAGGTAGAAGGTTTGGTTAGAGGATAAGTTGGTAGATTATTTTGGAAAGATGAAGTAGTTGATGTAGGTTGGTTTTGAGAAGTTTTAGAAGAAGTGTTAATAGAATCTTGAATATCATTAGTTATAGGTAAAGAAGATGGAAGGATGGTAGAAATAGAATGGGAAGTGTTATCCAGGGGAAGAGTTGGAATTGGTTAATAAAACTTTATAAGGTCATATTTCCCCAACTCATTTAAGTGAGTTGGAGAATAATCTTGGATAACAAAAAATGTGTGGGACAATGGAGTTGTGTAGATAGGTTCAGGATCAATGAAAGTAACCACCCTTTACATATAAGTCATATTAACCACATTCTCTTTAGGATTTGGATCAATAAGACTATCAACATTATTGGTGGAAGGATTGGGATTGTCTTGCCTATCTTGGTGATTTGGAAAAGGATATTTATAGATGGCCAAATGAGCATTATCTTGATTCAAAGCTTGATATTTAGTGTTTGTTTCATGGGATTTTAAAGCAATCTCATAGGCTTGTTAGCATTTATAAATGATAGAATCACGGTCAAAATTGGGACAAGGAAAAAAATACATAGCCAAATTATGAAGATGTCTACAGATCTCATTAGAATGACCCCAACTAGCATGAAACCAACAAAATTTGTTGGGATCATACCAAGATATCATAGGATGAGTGGGATCAAATTCTCATGGTAGAGGCCTAGGTAAACATTTTAGTTATTCAAATGAGGATAAAGGTTTGTGAACATTGATGTTATTAGGTGAAGATAAATTAGGATTGGTAAATTATTGAGAAGGGGAAGCTTTTTCCTAAGATTGGTTAGGAATAATATCTTGAATAGTGTGAATGGTATCATAAGAGTCCATGACACCATCATTGGTAGCATGATAATTATTATTTTTGAGATATAAATGAGGAACTATAAAGGTTGGGATGGCTCAAATATATGAATAAGGAATTGTTGATGTTTAGATTGATCAATAGTCTCCTCTAAGGTATGTGGATAAAGAGTTTGAACCCAATTTTACAACTTGGGAAAAAGAGCATTGGTAACGGGATAGAAAAGGTTATCATCAGCCATGCTATGTTCACATTTGTTGGACAATGTTTTCTATCATTTAATGAAATCTTGGGTAGTTTTAGTTTCAAGTTGCTTACAATTGATAAAATGGGCCAAGGTATTCTCAAGAAGATCACTAGTTTAGAACTCCTAGACTAGAGCATTTACTAAATCTTCAAAACTAGTAATAGAATGAGTTTTAAGTTGGTTCTACCAATCTAAAGCATCACCCATGAGACTTTTACATAATATCTTGGTAGAGGAAAAGATATTTAATTTGACACAATATTTATATAGATTTATAAAGGTTTTTAGATGAAGAGTAGGATGAGTTGACCCATTATAAGAAATGGTAGGAGTGATACCTCTTATATCAATATTAACAATTTAAGATGTAAGAGGCTCATTTTGAAGATGATTGATTATGTTGTTGACAAGAGGATTTAAAGGTATGATATTATCATGGTAATCCCAAAGAGGAGGTGGAGGAACATTTTGATTATGTGTTCCCCATGACATCTATTGAGGGTGGGTTTGAAGGTGGATAAGGTTATTTTGCATTTGAATCATTTTATTTGCATTAGTAGCTTGAAAATCATTCATTTGGTTAATATTTTGTAATAGGATTTTATGGGTTTGAGTTTCATTGTTGACATTATTTGAAGCATTAGAATTGGAAGTAGTGGCTTGGGTACCACTATGGGTGTTAGTAGGAGCTTGAGAATAATTTTTAGAATGTGAGACATTAATGGAAAAAAAATTATGTGGCAAAAGATGGAATCGTAAATGGATGAAAAGATGAATCACTAGAGGAATGATTACCATGGGTATCAAATAATGCACTAGTTGAAGAATTAATAAGAGTGGGTCTTGGAATAGGTCCACTAGATGTAGAACCTACCATGTTAGTAGAGATACTAAGTATGGAGGTAGAGGAAATCAAAGAGGAAGAATTCATGGTATGGGAAGGGTTCAAAATAGAGGGAAGATACTAGGAAGCAAAGAAGTTAGTATCTATAAATCCATGTGAGAATGTGAGATAAGGTGAATGAGGCTCTTCATCTTAACTAGTAATCATGAGATGGCAAACGGAATAAGGATCTTTTCATTAATGTTGAGGAAATTTAGAGATAAAGAAGAGCATTTCAGGTGTATACTCTAATTAGGTTGATATTCAAGTGAGAAGAGCGGATTATGAAGTGAATAGGAATGATAAGGGGTCTCAAAGTTTATTTTTCAAGTTCCTATATTAAAATTACTCTCGGCCAGGAGAGAAGCTCTAATCTTCTTATCAGAGACCCTATGAGGGTTGGTAAAACTCATCATATCCATTATATGCAACTTAGTGTTGTCTTCAAAAAATAAGTTCATGATGAAGGATAAGGACTACAAAAGGAAAAAGGTGATGAAAAATCAAGGAAATAATAAGAGGTAGATAGGAGTATAGAGTTGAGTAGGTCAACCTAGTACTAGAAGTAGGGACTAAAAACTAAGAAAATAAGAATATAAAGTCAATAAGGTCAACCTAGTTCTATAACCTGGGTAAAAAATAGATATAAAATGATATAAAGTTGATATGTTTGATCTATTATTATATATTGAGAGGTATAAAATAATATTGTGTTGATAAGGTTGACCTAGTATTGCAGGTAGGGGAAATAGACAATCTGTAAGAGATTATGTCAAGTAGAATGACTGTGTACTGAAACAAGAATTTTTTTAAGTAATTTTATAAGCAATAAGTGAAAGGAAACACACACTCAACTAGGTTAGTGAGGATGATCTAATTGAGGCATAAATCACAAAACCTTACACCAATGTTGACCAATATAATTTTTTGCAATACAACATATAATTGAGCAAAGAACAAGTAGTCAACTTGGAAAGTAAATGCTAATTAAGTAGTCATCCTAAATGTTGTTAAATTATTAGATTATGATTTTAAGTGTGATAGGAAGTTTGATGTAATTAATGAACTATAAAATAATCTATGGATGGTTTTAGGATGTTAAGGCTAAGAAGGATCTATGTTGGTAATGATATTGGCTTTGTATTTGGGCCTATCACCTCACTTCACACACCATAGTGATAAGGGTGTTGGGAGAAATCTCATAGGCTTGTTAGCATTTATAAATGATAGAATCATGGTAAAAATTGGGAAAAGGAAAAAAATCCATAGACAAATTATGAATATGTCTAAAGGCCTCATTAGAATGACCCCAACTAGCATGAAACCAACAAAATTTGTTGTGATCATACCAAGATTTCATAGGATGAGTGGGATCAAGTTCTCATGGTAGAGGCCTAGGTAAACATTTTAGTAATTGAACTGAGGATAAAGGTTTGTGAACATTGATGTTATTAGGTGAAGATAAATTAGGATTGGTAAATTATTGAGAAGGGGAAGCTTTTTCCTAAGATTGGTTAGGAATAATATCTTGAATAGTGTGAATGGTATCATAAGAGTCCATGACACCATCATTGGTAGCATGACAATTATTATTTTTGAGATATAAATGAGGAACTATAAAGGCTGAGATGGCTCAAATATATGAATAAGGAATTGTTGATGTTTAGATTGATCAATAGTCTCCTCTAAGGTATGTGGATAAAGAGTTTGAACCCAATTTTACAACTTGGGAAAAAGAGCATTGGTAACGGGATAGAAAAGGTTATCATCAGCCATGCTATGTTCACATTTGTTGGACAATGTTTTCTATCATTTAATGAAATCTTGGGTAGTTTTAGTTTCAAGTTGCTTACAATTGATAAAATGGGCCAAGGTATTCTCAAGAAGATCACTAGTTTAGAACTCCTAGACTAGAGCATTTACTAAATCTTCAAAACTAGTAATAGAATGAGTTTTAAGTTGGTTCTACCAATCTAAAGCATCACCCATGAGACTTTTACATAATATCTTGGTAGAGGAAAAGATATTTAATTTGACACAATATTTATATAGATTTATAAAGGTTTTTAGATGAAGAGTAGGATGAGTTGACCCATTATAAGAAATGGTAGGAGTGATACCTCTTATATCAATATTAACAATTTAAGATGTAAGAGGCTCATTTTGAAGATGATTGATTATGTTGTTACAAGAGGATTTAAAGGTATGATATTATCATGGTAATCCCAAAGAGGAGGTGGAGGAACATTTTGATTATGTGTTCCCCATGACATCTATTGAGGGTGGGTTTGAAGGTGGATAAGGTTATTTTGCATTTGAATCATTTTATTTGCATTAGTAGCTTGAAAATCATTCATTTGGTTAATATTTTGTAATAGGATTTTATGGGTTTGAGTTTCATTGTTGACATTATTTGAAGCATTAGAATTGGAAGTAGTGGCTTGGGTACCACTATGGGTGTTAGTAGGAGCTTGAGAATAATTTTTAGAATGTGAGACATTAATGGAAAAAAAATTATGTGGCAAAAGATGGAATCGTAAAGGGATGAAAAGATGAATCACTAGAGGAGTGATTACCATGGGTATCAAATAATGCACTAGTTGAAGAATTAATAAGAGTGGGTCTTGGAATAGGTCCACTAGATGTAGAACCTACCATGTTAGTAGAGATACTAAGTATGGAGGTAGAGGAAATCAAAGAGGAAGAATTCATGGTATGGGAAGGGTTCAAAATAGAGGGAAGATACTAGGAAGCAAAGAAGTTAGTATCTATAAATCCATGTGAGAATGTGAGATAAGGTGAATGAGGCTCTTCATCTTAACTAGTAATCATGAGATGGTAAATGGAATAAGGATCTTTTCATTAATGTTGAGGAAATTTAGAGATAAAGAAGAGCATTTCAGGTGTATACTCTAATTAGGTTGATATTCAAGTGAGAAGAGCGGATTATGAAGTGAATAGGAATGATAAGGGGTCTCAAAGTTTATTTTTCAAGTTCCTATATTAAAATTACTCTCGGCCAGGAGAGAAGCTTTAATCTTCTTATCAGAGACCCTATGAGGGTTGGTAAAACTCATCATATCCATCATATGCAACTTAGTGTTGTCTTCAAAAAATAAGTTCATGATGAAGGATAAGGACTACATAAGGAAAAAGGTGATGAAAAATCAAGGAAATAATAAGAGGTAGATAGGAGTATAGAGTTGAGTAGGTCAACCTAGTACTAGAAGTAGGGACTGAAAACTAAGAAAATAAGAATATAAAGTCAATTAGGTCAACCTAGTTCTATAACCTGGGTAAAAAATAGATATAAAATGATATAAAGTTGATATGTTTGATCTATTATTATATATTGAGAGGTATAAAATAATATTGTGTTGACAAGGTTGACCTAGTATTGCAGGTAGGGGAAATAGACAATCTGTAAGAGATTATGTCAAGTAGAATGACTGTGTACTGAAACATGAATTTTTTTTAAGTAATTTTATAAGCAATAAGTGAAAGGAAACACACACTCAACTAGGTTAGTGAGGATGATCTAATTGAGGCATAAATCACAAAACCTTACACCAATGTTGACCAATATAATTTTTTGCAATACAACATATAATTGAGTAAAGAACAAGTAGTCAAATTGGAAAGAAAATGCTAATTAAGTAGTCATCTTAAATGTTCTCAAATTATTAGATTATGATTTTAAGTGTAATAAGAAGTTGTATGTAATTAAGGAACTATAAAATAATCTATGGATGGTTTTAGGATGTTTAGGTTAAGAAGGACCTATGTTGGCAATGATTTTGGCTTTGTATTGGGACCTATCACCTCACCTCAGACACCATAGTGATAAGGGTATTGGGAGAAATCTCATAGGCTTGTTAGCATTTATAAGTGGTAGAATCATGGTCAAAATTGGGACAAGGAAAAAAATCCATAGCAAAATTATGAAGATGTCTACAGGTCTCATTAGAATGACCCCAACTAGCATGAAACCAACAAAATTTATTGGGATCATACCAATATTTCATAGGATGAGTGGGATCAAGTTGTCATGGTAGAGGCCTAGGTAAACATTTTAGTAATTCAAATGAGGATAAAGGTTTGTGAACATTGATGTTATTAGGTGAATATAAAATTAGGATTGGTAAATTATTGAGAAGGGGAAGTTTTTTCCTAAGATTGGTTAGGAATAGTATCTTGAATAGTGTGAATGGTATCATAAGAGTCCATGACACCATCATTGGTAGCATGACAATTATTATTTTTGAGTTATAAATGAGGAACTATGAAAGGTTGGGATGGATCAAATATATGAATAAGGAATTCTTGATGTTTAGATTGATCAATAGTCTCCTCTAAGGTATGTGGATAAAGAGTCTAAACCCAATATTACAACTTGGGAAAAAGAGCATTGGTAATGGGATAGAAAAGCTTATCATCAGCCATGCTATGTTCACATTCGTTGGACAATGTTTTCTATCATTTAATGAAATCTTGGGTAGTTTTAGTTTCAAGTTGCTTACAATTGATAAAATGGGCCAAGGTATTCTCAGGAAGATCACTAGTTTAGAACTCCTAGACTAGAGCATTTACTAAATCTTCAAAACTAGTAATAGAATGAGTTTTAATGTGGTTCTACCAATCTAAAGCATCACCCATGAGACTTTTACATAATATCTTGGTAGAGGAAAAGATATTTAATTTGACACAATATTTATATAGATTTATAAAGGTTTTTAGATGAAGAGTATGATGAGTTGACCCATTATAAGAAATGGTAGGAGTGATACCTCTTATATCAATATTAACAATTTAAGATGTAAGAGGCTCATTTTGAAGATGATTGATTATGTTATTTTCAAGAGGATGTAAAGGTATGATATTATCATGGTAATCCCAAAGAGGAGGTGGAGGAACATTTTGATTATGTGTTCCCCATGACATCTATTGAGGGTGGGTTTGAAGGTGGATAAGGTTATTTTGCATTTGCATCATTTTATTTGCATTAGTAGCTTGAAAATCATTCATTTGGTTAATATTTTGTAATAGGATTTTATGGGTTTGAGTTTCATTGTTGACATTATTTGAAGCATTAGAATTGGAAGTAGTGGCTTGGGTACCACTATGGGTGTTAGTAGGAGCTTGAGAATAATTTTTAGAATGTGAGACATTAATGGAAAAAAAATTATGTGGCAAAAGATGGAATCGTAAAGGGATGAAAAGATGAATCACTAGAGGAATGATTACCATGGGTATCAAATAATGCACTAGTTGAAGAATTAATAAGAGTGCATCTTGGAATAGGTCCACTAGATGTAGAACCTACCATGTTAGTAGAGATACTAAGTATGGAGGTAGAGGAAATCAAAGAGGAAGAATTCATGGTATGAGAAGGGTTAAAAATAGAGGGAAGATACTAGGAAGCAAAGAAGTTAGTATCTATAAATCCATGTGAGAATGTGAGAGAAGGTGAATGAGGCTCTTCATCTTGACTAGTAATCATGAGATGGTAAATGGAATAAGGATCTTTTCCTTGATGTTGAGGAAATTTAGAGATAAAGAAGAGAATTTCAGGTGTATACTCTAATTAGGTTGATATTCAAGTGAGAAGAGAGGATTATGAAATGAATAGGAATGATAAGGGGTCTCATAGTTTATTTTTCAAGTTCTTATATAAACATTACTCTCAGCCAGGAGAGAAGCTTTAATCTTCTTATCAGAGACCCTACGAGGGTTGGTAAAACTCATCATATCCATTATATGCAACTTAGTGTTGTCTTCAAAAAATAAGTTCATGATGAAGGATAAGGACTACATAAGGAAAAAGGTGATGAAAAATCAAGGAAATAATAAGAGGTAGATAGGAGTATAGAGTTGACTAGGTTAACCTAGTACTAGAAGTAGGGACTAAAAACTAAGAAAATAAGAATATAAAGTCAATAAGGTCAACCTAGTTCTATAACCTGGGTAAAAAATAGATAGAAAATGATATAGAGTCGATATGTTTGATCTATTATTATATATTGAGAGGTATAAATTAATATTGTGTTGATAAGGTTGACCTAGTATTGCAGGCAGGGGAAATAGACAATATGTAAGAGATTATGTCAAGTAGAATGACTATGTACTGAAACAAGAATTTTTTTAAGTAATTTTATATGCAATAAGTGAAGGGAAACACACACTCAAATAGGTTAGTGAGGATGATCTAATTGAGGCATAAATCACAAAACCTTGCACGAATGTTGACCAATATAATTTTTTGCAATACAACATATAATTGAGCAAAGAACAAGTAGTCAACTTGGAAAGTAAATGCTAATTAAGTAGTCATCCTAAATGTTGTTAAATTATTAGATTATGATTTTTAGTGTGATAGGAATTTGGATGTAATTAAGGAACTATAAAATAATCTATGGATGGTTTTAGAATGTTTAGGCTAAGATGGATCTATGTTGGCAATGATATTGGCTTTGTATTGGGGCCTATCGCCTCACTTCACACACCATAGTGATAAGGGTGTTGGGTGCTTTGCAAATACATACCTTTAATCACGTGTTTATATTTGTCTAAAACTTCAAGTTAGCTTCCCACTTTGTGATGAAATCCAAGTAGCTAGGCCTTTGATAGAGAAATGTTTAAATGCATTTTAGGATACTGTGATTTGGTAGTGTGTGTAAGAAAATAGAAAATAATGAAATTAAATGGTATATTGAAAAACCACCTAATTAGAATATGTGATCTATTCTAAACATGAAAGTAACTAAAAATGAAAATGTGAGCTAACTACTAGTATATAAGTTTTAGTTCAAATTTTAAAACATAGTAAAGTGTTAGATCAAATGATAGTGTCTGCAAAGATTATAGAAGAGATTCAACAGTGTTGTTATTATAATATGGAAGCAAGGGTCTATTAAAGAACTACATCGATAGTGTCAACATAGTCTTCCAGAGAAAGAGAGAAAGAAACCTTGGCGGGTTGGAAGATGTAGAGGAAAGTGAGATTGTTATTGAAGTGCCTTGATTTTTACTTACAAATTTTACCAACTGTGTTGATTGGGTTGACCTAGTTCTAAAATTCTCTATTTATTGAAGCCTATAAAGAATATTATGCCAGTAGTGTTGACCTAGGATGTTTTCTAAAAGTTTGTAAGTGTATTGTGTCGATAAGTATGACCTAATAGCCTATCTAAAAGTGAAAAATTGTATTGTGTTGACATGTTTAACCTAGTAGCCTTTATTTGATGAAGACATATACAAATAGAATAAAGTTGTATTGATGTGACTGTGTTAAACCTATGTACTAAATTTGGAAACTATATCAAAATTGTTGATCCACTATTGTAAATATAGAAAAATAATAAATAAAATGATAAGATAATAAAAAACCTGAGATAAAACATAAAAGGGTTAGATTCTCATCAAGTTAACTAGGATGTATGCTATTAAAAAGGTATCAAGTCTATAAATCAATCCTAACTCAGAAAAGATAGATCCTACTTACACTTCTAATTGAGGATACATTAGATAATATGGAATATGACCAATATTGGGATCTGCTAGAACCAATTAGGGGATATCTTATCATAATAAACCATGCTAGGTAGGTTTATAAAGCCTCCAATCAAACACAATCATGCAACAACCCTAACTAAGCCTATGTTTTATATTTATTAAACTAATAACAAGTAAAGTCTAATCTAGTGCTCACAAAAGCTTATGGCACAAAAATGTGGTTAAAAACATCAAAATTAAACATGTATAGATGATAATACTAAAATAAATGTATATGAAATCCTAATTCATGGAATATAAGTACAAATGCATATCTATCTACTCTTATAAAAAAGGAACAAAGTTAGGAATACTTACTTTTGAAGAT
The DNA here is from genome assembly GCA_037957365.1 of Torreya grandis. Lineage (NCBI taxonomy): Eukaryota > Viridiplantae > Streptophyta > Pinopsida > Cupressales > Taxaceae > Torreya > Torreya grandis. Next base: position 1,550,151 of record JARHVA010000504.1, on the reverse strand, counting down.
GAAACATTGAGCCTCAATCTCTCCCTTGAACAAAGTGCTTCATAAAAGGTTGTTGTGTTATGTAAGGATGGCAAGGATATATTAGATTTAGGCTACGAAACATATCAATGCATCCAAAAGACTTCTCCATAAGACAATATCCATATCTCTAAAGAAAGTATCAAACCCTAATCTTGTTCCTCAAGTAAAATGGTGGATAAGCAGATGCATAGTAGCTCTTACTTATTCTCTTATTTAAATAATGGAAAAATGATGCTTTATATATAGGTGGATTTATCCCTAATCCCTTTCAAAAAAATTAGCTAATAGGGTAACCCAACTAACCTAGTACAATTATGGACAAAAATTCACTAGGTCAAAAGTTAGGTTGGCCAAGAACTGACCTATACCCTAAATGAATTCTACCCAAAAAAATACATGGTTTAACCAATCAACCTAGTATAATGAATAGTAAAAAGGGTCTTAAGGCTAGGAAAAGGGTGACAAAAGGTATAAAATGACTGAGGAGTGTGCAATAGAGAAGAACAAGATTAGGGGAATGGTTTTCAGGAGACAAATGTGTAGATAACAAGTGGCAAAAAGGACAATAATCTTGAGAAGCACCAATGGTCTACATGCCTCTTTCATAGTGCACCCTTTAGGGTGTGAACTTAGAGAGATCAAGAATTGATGGGCTTTTACAAGATAGAGAGTGTCAATAAGTGATAAAATTTTGAAAATATTATGTGTATATATGATCTAATAGGACATCACATACCTTGGATTCTCATTTTATTTTACATATACCTTTAGCACACCACATTTCAACACCTCCTTTTCCATCTAAAATAGTGGAACCTAATATTACATTATATGATGGTAAGGGTGACCTTGATAACCACCTATGAGCTTTTCATGTAGCATATTTGGACTACTTGTCCAATGATTGACTCCTCACTAAGTTGTTTCCACACAATTTAAATTATTATGCCTTATGGTGGTTTTATGATCTACTAAATTAGTCTATCATCTTGTTCAACCCATTGGCAGACATGTTTTTAGCACGCTTCTCAATAAACATCAATGACAAGATCTCATAGGCTCAAGTTTTATAATTGAAATAAAAATTAAATATGCCTATTATAGAATATGTATTTTGATATAAGATTATGTTGGCCAAGTTGGCTATCCCCATGGTAGATAAAGAGCTTCAGGATATCTTCAAATAAATTCTTATAACATCATGAAATGAAGCTATATTGTTTTAAAAGTTTCCAAACTTCACATTTTTTATGCCACACAGTGAAATAAAGAGATTTCAAGCATCTATCTATGGGAAAAGTGAAATATACATGTGGATTACAATTAATTGCTAAGAGTTTTAGTAAGTATTCATACAAGGTAAGGGCCACTAAATATAAGAGTGATCCAAATTCCATAGTTAATATAGCTTTAGATCCATCTCCTCACCTGGTTTTGTCATATCTTCGATGAAGAGTTTTTACCAACCTTCTAGAATCACCAGCATGTGTTTAACAATAATTCTTGGAATATGATGTCATATCTCTCCCTCTCATCAAAGAGGTTGATACTATAGAATAAGATTAAGAGACAAGGCTAGATCATGTGTTAGTTCATAAATATATAAAATAAGCATAAAGACTTAACTTATCAAGACTACTCCATCAAGGGGTAGTGTTAATGACTTTAAAGAGCTAATTATGAAAGCAAGATGATGTTAAACCTTCCAAGGAGCTATTTTCCCTCAAAAGTGGCCAAGAATCATGTTTTCCCTACATTTGGTGTTTCAAGTCTTTGCCAATGAGGTGTATAATGAACCTCCATCATCTCCTAATTCACCAATGGATTAGGTTCTTAGATTTGGTCCAATTAGGTGAATAAATGAAGATTTTCTATAATAATTTATGCATAATAAATTTGCATAATTGAATATTTGTGAAGATAATTCTACATAATAATTTTAAACAAAAGGATCTTTAAAATGATGGATTAGACTCACTTATTTATAGCTTTCTAAAAATGTTTAGTATCAACCGTGACCATTCATCTTGAGATCAAGATGTGTGGTCATGAACTGATTCAATCTTGGAGAGATAAATAATAAATAATGTCATTAATATTTGGAAGAATGGGACATTGATGAGGCATGGGAGGGCTTAATTCTGATATTTATCCCATTAATGGCCTATGGATGCCACACTATTGATAATCTCATAAGATGATATAGGATTGAACAATGAATTTATAGTAATTAGATAATTAATAACTTTCATGTATTTTTTACTTAAGCTCTTAATTTGGTTTAATTTATTTAATTTAGTTTGATTAATTTTCTATAATTCTTTGGAAATCTATTATCAACTTGGTCAAAAATGTCATTTTACTAAGTCAAAATTTTATTGGAGTATAATTTGAAGGTGTTAGTTGCATATAGGATAATACCCTAATTAGGGTATTATATATGCAAAATAACACATCCACATGATGTGTGTTGCCAAATTAGAATAATTCATTGGTTTAGGACATAATTTACATGGTCATAATTTAATGTGTAATTATTTGAGAAAATATAATAATCACATAAAATGCATTGACCCATTCATAAATACATTAACATAAATCAACACCTATACATGACAAGTTCAAATGATTTAAAGTGTTTTAGTGATTTTGGTCCAGATTGTGCATTATCACAAAATATTGTTTAGATTGGCAATTTAAGCAGAATAGTGATAAGAATTAGATGTCTACATTTTTAACCTATTTTATAAGGCATGGAGAGACATTTCATCGAAGTAACATATTTTCAAAGAATAAAAGGTAACTATAATCAAAAAATTAATTTCATTTCTATTTTCAATTAAATTTTTCATGAGTGATGGAAAAATAGGGTTATAAAAATGCCCCAAATATAATTTAGGTGGCCCATGATGCCTCCTTGAAGGAAAGACATAAAAAATGATTTTTTTGATGGGTTGGCCCTCAATTAGAAGAAATAATAATCACATTTATTTTAGTGAAAGAGGATAAAAATAGAGTAATTAAAAGAAAGTGAGAGGAAAAATAGATAAATTGGGCTAAAATAACAACCCAAGAGAGATAAAATGGTTCAACTATAGGCCTAGGGGGTGAAAATTTTGAAAAATCTACTATATTTTGACATTGGGGATAAAAATAGTTCATTGACACCCCTAGATATAGTAGATTAGAGCTCTAAAATTTATGCATGAGAGAGTTGAGAAAGATGGTTAATATCCCAACCAATGTCACATTGGAGAGCACATGAGAGAGTATTAGAGGCCATTGAGGAGCAAACCATCAATAGGTACCCTTTTTTGGTATTTAATTTTTGAATTTATGGTATTTATTATGAGTAGGAAGTACAAACTTTGGTGATCCCACCAATTACCCAATTTTACAATCAATGGGGTCACCTTTGATAATTATAGGATTGCCATGAGAATAATAAATTCATTATCCTTTCACTAGGTTTATGAGACTAAATGGTGAGTTCACCACTTCATCAGTGAATTCACAATTTTGGTTAGAAATCTCTAGTCAAATGGCAAATTCTCTTGGTCAAATGACAATTTCACAAATAACAGCAAGATCTCCTTGTAATTTGGTGAGAACAACATGCTCTTCAGTGGAATTGATAAAAATGGTCAGAATACTCTGTAAAATGGTAGAATCATCTTGGTAAATGGTGTAATTACCATGAAAATGATGACATAGCTAGAAGAAGGAAGGATGGGGCCCATAGGAGATTAATCCAAGCCCAAAATTAGAAGATGAGAGGGTGAGGCCCATAGATGATTAGTCTAGGCCACAAAATTTAAAGAATATAGGTAGATTGGATTAGTGAAAGGAAAAATAATTGACCTAATTCCCTATTTCTTACTTGCAAGAGTGATTAAGATTTATCACATCATAGGATAAACAATCATGGGTTCTATGATGACATGGGATCTAGACAAAAGAACTCATGGGTGTCTTGCAAGTCATGGAGCTATATCACCTAGCATAATTGTAATTTTTTTTTGTAGATAGGGCCTAATCATCATTAGTGGTAGAGAGGTGGCACTCAAAGACATTGATATTTCATCTACCAACTAGGGAGGCCATGGTGACAATGGAGGATGTGTGCCATATTTTACGGCTACTGATATGAGGTCTCAAGATTACCTAGATGTTGGTGGGTTGACATGATGTTATAGATATTTTTTTAGGTGTGATTATAGATATGGAATTCATAGATGTAAACATTGATATAGACACACTAAAGAACTTGGCCTAACCTCTAGATGATGAAATAAGAGTAGGACAAGGATAGTTACCCTAGAGGTGGTGATATTGATGGCTCTTATCAGTGGACATATGTTGCCTAAAAAGAGTTGATAGTTATTTCCTCTTGGTATGATCAAATTTATTTAAGAGATGTTTGAGTGCTTGACTTTGTTTTTATGGGGTATAATTATATTAGCCCAACTATACATACATTTACATATGATAGCTTACTGGTGAAGTGTAACAGAGGCCACAACACACTTCTCTAGGTCTAGGCTTGGGATCACATTCTTATCGAGCATCTAGTGGGTCCAATATACAATAAGAGACTAAAGGATCTAGTTTTTTTTGGATGGCATTTTATAGGGCCAGGATTATAGGGTAATCTAGGGGACTTGTCTTATTATCGATGAGATATAGATGAGATGGAAGATGAAGACTTTATTTAGCACTCCTATATAATGACATAGTGGAATTTTATTGAAGAATTATTCCTCATCAATTATATAATCACTCCTTGTTGTATTAAAGTTCACCACAATTATGTGGTGGATAGATATAAGCTAGATAGAGTCTAATGATAGTTTGGCATGCAATAGGATATCCCACAAGGTCTACAATACTTTGCACATGTGACTAAGGAAATTAGGGAGTGGAGTCCATCAGTGCCCCTTACTAAGGTGTTTATGGAATATGGTATGGTTCTTCATGTGATATGGGATTATTTTAGATGGGTGTAGGGAGAGATGACTAGGCTATAGGGTGTAATTATATCTAGAGATACAAATATTTCCATTCTATGAGGGAAAGTAGTGTAGTTTATAGGATTTCAATCTTAGTTAGCCACACAAGACATGGATTTATTGATAGTGGTTGGTGAGAAAGAATTCACTTAGGTGGATAGGGAGATATTGGCCTCCCAGATAGAGAGGCTCAAAGAGGAATGAGATGAGGATCATTACACTGGGATAGATAGTAGAGCAAGATTATATAGAGGCTTGCCCAATGTGATTACAACTAAGGATGATTCCTTACATGTGAAGGATGATGTATTATAGGTCAAGGATGAGATAGATTAGTAAAAAAATTATATGAGCTAGTAACCCTTATGGAGAGGAGATCACCTTCATATAGATATCACATGAGATCCCAAAAGACCAGTCAAACCTCCACATCTAGACATGATACTAAGTCAGAACGATCAATGGTATAACCAATAACATAATGAGTAGTCATGGGGCCTCCACCACCACATCCACCATCATCACCAGCTTTAATGATGGGTCAGAGCTTCTAGTAGAGTCCCCCTAGGGATGACCATGATTAGAGTTAATTTTTCTAACTTTATATTTTTTTACTATGAGATTTATATATATATTCACATGATTTATAAAACGTGATTTTGATACATACATATACATATACATATATATATATATATATATATATATATATATATATATATTTGTGTATGTATGTATGTATGTATATATATATGCATGTATATATATATATATGTATATATATGTGTATATATATATATGTATATATAGATATATGTATATATAGATATATATATATATATAGATACATATATACATATACATATATATATATATACATATATATATATATATATATGTTGCATTTATTTTGGTCCCATGTCTATTTATACATGGAATTTTAATATTCTTTTATTGTCTCATGGTGTTTACATTGATGTTTCAGATTATGGTAAAATAAGTTTTTAAGGGACCCTGAAACCCTTTAATAGAATCAAGAAAGATAAAGCATTAACAACCACCAGGAAAAGCAGTCCTGAAACATACTAAAGAGTAGCATCAAAATCAGGTTTTACAGGGACCTGAAACCACAAACATAGTCCAATAAAAGTACCCAATTTTAACAAGGACCTAAAACATCAAAGAACTTACAGCATAGGGTAAAGAATGATAAAAAATATATATCTTTAGCATTCTTCCCTGGCCAACAATGCAATTTGCCATTGTAATAAACAATAACAAAACACAAGCATTTATCAAGGCATTAAAATTCTGCAAAATATCTTTGGTTTCTTTGTCCCTTTGATTTGATAGAAACACCATCAGATTTAATAATAATGATAGTCGTAGCCATATTGATAAAAAGGCCATGCTCCACCAAACCCTCAAACCCTAAAATCACACTCTCAGCCATTAAAGATAGGTGGCTTGAAGTTCCAATCTTGCCATGGGAAGGGTCACCTAGATCTATCACCACCTCATGTGCACGAAGCTCGTTATTTCCATTATAGTCTTAAGGCACTCCACTCAACAATCTGGTCTGAGGCTACGAATCCAAGCACCTACTCCATATAAAATGTTTGTACCATTGAGAAGTCGATAACTCTGCCTCCTGTGCTACATCAGGAAAATTGACATGCATTAACGATCTTGTCCTCTAAATATTTGTACCTTCATTAGCATTCACCTCTTGCAAGGACAAAGAAGTAGATCTGGCATGAGATTCGATCTCAGGATGCCACCATGGAACTCCTCATGCATTAAACTCTTCGACCCTGGACTCAAAATGAAGAAGGTGAAGAAACCCCATTACATTGATGTTTCTCTTGTTATGATATGATGATATATGCTAATGTTAGTAGATGTACTTCCTTAGTTATCATATGGATGTTGACGTATTTGTTTCTTTATTTCATGTATGACTAGATGTTAGAGGATAATTTAGGAGATGCATGTTCCAAATTAATCATATAAATATTCAACTAGACTTAATGTGAATGCTAGGAGATGCATGTATTGCATAGAGAGTCTTGTTTGTTTCTATTGTTTGGATTTTATACATCCTATTTAGGTATCAGATATGCAAGATAGTTTGTTCAAATATGTTCTTTGGTGCTACATTGAATTTTATAATTTTTAGAACTTGGTGTTTACTTTATCAAGTTGAAATTATGCATCATAAGTATAAATAAATTATAATAACATTTCATTTCTTTTTACATTTGATTGTTTTAAATGTGAATACTTATAACTAAGGATAATGAAAAAAATTACCAAACCTAGAGTTACAACTATTTACATTTAAACACAAAAATAAAATAAAGAAAATAAAAATAAAATACAAAAATGTAACCTAACTTAAAATGAAGATATGAATGATCAAGAGTTAAGTAGGAGTTAAAATGTATTTAAAATATAACAAATAAAAAAACAACAAATTGTTAAAAAAACTTGGAATCAAATTATAAATAATCAAACCAACATGTTAACAATGTGTACTTGAAAATAACAAATAATAAAACAATTTTAAATTTAAATGTAAACAAGTCAAGCCCAAGTTAAGTCTAGACTCAAAATGTTTACGAAATGTATTAAAACACAACAATAAAAAATCAAAATAACATAATAAACAAGACAAAATAGTAAAATAAAAGACAAGAAGAAAATCATAATAAAACACCAAGAAAATAAATAAAGACATAACAAACCAATAATGAAAAGAAACAAAAAGTACAAAAAAACACCAAGAAACAAAAAACAAAACACTAATAAAAATGAACGAATAATAAAACAACAATAAACAAAATAATAACACAATAAAATACAATAAAAAATGTACAAAAAAATACCAATAAACAAAATAACCACACAAAAAAACATAAATATAAACCAATGAATGAATAAAAAAACACCAATAAAAATAAATTTAGAGACAACAAAGCACAACAAAAAAACAATAAAGATCAAATAAACACACATAAACAATGGTTAACCATTATGTTAGTGTAGAAAAAAATAAATTGTTCATGCACGCATAATAGAGGCATTATGTTCTATAATAGGGTGAACCCTAAGATAAGTGATAATAATACTAGTAAAAAAAATAAGAACAATGGATATAAAGTTGCCCCTAGATGATAGGGAAACAATGACACAAAATAAACAAAAATTGCCCTTAGGCTAAAAGAGGTCATCGAACAAACAAACAAAATAGGGGGAATGAAAGAAAAGGAAGGGGTAGCTGAGCTGACTCTAGATGAATGAGGTAAGTGGATGCTACCTATATAGTTTTATGGATGTGGTATCCAACATGAACTTCAGGCCAAATGTAGTTCTCCTAGGATATGAGATGGAAAAAAATTGATGATAAAAATAATTGATTAATGTGTAAAGGAATATGGGGATGGTCTCACAAAATAATGAGTGCATGGAAAAGAGAGCATGGTTTAGGCTGAAGCCACACTAAAAGATAAGAGCTGAGTAGACACAAATGAACAAAATTAGGAATTTAGAGTGCATATTACATCTAAGGTTAAGAAAGTGAAAAAGTTCATAAAATAGTGAGAGCATAAGAAAAACCAAGAGAATAAGAATGGGTATTATTTAAATGAATAATGCACAAAAAGGTCACTAATAAAATGGAGGGATCATGGCTTTGGTTTCTCTCAAAATAATGAGATTACCCAAGATTAGAATAAACAAAGGTTCAATGCAATATTTTTAATCTTTTATCATATCAGTTTCTAATTTTTTTTGTATTTTTGGATAATTAATAGAAACAAAATATTAACCAAAGTTATAGGAAACTACCTAACTATGGAGATTCACTTACATAGGTAAGAGTTCAAACATCTATTAAATTGGCTACAATAGGGAGGCATGAATATAAAAAATGATACATGAAACTAGATAACTAAGGAGATGCATGTCTAAGGGTAGGAGGTCCAATTACATCTAAAACTAGTTACAATGGCCCTGATAGCTAAATTGGTTGTAATGGTAATTTTGATCCTAGTAAGGAAAAAATGCCTACCAAAAAATAGTGAAAAAGGTATAATATGTAGTATAAAATAAATCCTAAGGAACTATTCAATAGGAAAATACCATGTGCTGACATATATGTGTACACTTGTTTGTAAAAGAGGTTTAAATGTTGATCTAACTAAAATAATTTGTATAATGGGTGTTGAATGTGTCCAAAATGCCTTGAATCATTTTTAGAATCAAAATTGGTTATTGGGTACAATGGCCTAGGTTACAATAGTCCAAAATTAAAATAAAATGTAATCAGTGGAATATAAATGATCCAAGTGACAATGGTTTAGGGTCACAATGATCTAGATGTGAAATGGAAAATTAGCCCAAAGGAATATAAACAATTAAAGTGACAACTATTTAGAGTTACAACAATCCAGATGGTACAATAGTCTAGGGTAGTGTAGTTACAATGGTCTGGAGTGGAATAAAATAGAGTACAATGATCTAGGGTTGCAATGATCCAAAATAAAATGGTACAAAATTCTAATGGTGGGATAAATGACTTTCACACAAGTTTCCACTAAGTAAGAGATATTATAGACAATGATTCAAAATAAGGTTGTCAAGCATAAAAATTATTAAAGTATACAATATTCATGGGTTACAGGAACTCTGTGACATTGGGAGTAGACAATCTATATGTCCCCGATCTATAGTTTGCTATAACCACATATGGGCCTAGCCAATTAGGATGGAACTTAACCTTATTTTTACATTCAACATTAGTGTTCTTTTGGTTTTCATTCTAGACCAAGTCACCAAATTCAAACTTTCAAGGGAGGATGTGCTTGTTATATATGTGATGCAATGTGTTTTGATATGCTCTCAAGTTATCCATGGCAACAAAACACTTGCCATCAAGGAATTCTAGTGCTTGTAGCCTAAAAAATATATAATCTTCATCATCCAAAATGTTTTTCAAGGATACCATAATGAAGGTACATCAACCTCAATTGGGATAATAGCCTCTGTGCCATAAACTAGGGAATATGGAGTAGCTCCTGTGGGGGTTTAATGACTAGTGCAATAAGAACAAAGGGCAAGAAAAATTTGTAAGTGACAATTATGGCCAAAATCATTGAAAATATTCTTGAGGATTGAAAAAATGGTTTTATTAGATGCCTCGGCTTGACCATTACCTTGAGGTTTATATGAGGTGGACTTCTTATGCTTGAGTTTGAACATGATGCAAAGAGATTTAACATCTCTATTTATAAATGATCCACCATTATCAGATATATTATGGAATTGGATACCATATCAATAGATGATATGGTAATGGATAAATTTGTAAATCTTTTTCCTAGTGACGTAAGTGAGAGGAATGGCCTCAATTCACTTAGTAAAAATACTTGGTATTAGTGAGAATGTGTTTATGGAAATCATAAGAGGTTAGTTTTATTTTCCTGATGAGATTGAGACCCCATGTAGAGAAAGGCCAATGGTTTTAGTTCAAGGAAGGTGTATATATTAAATCACCATGATGATAGAAAGTAACACACTTCTTGAAATAATTATAGGAATATATATTCATCTTAGGTCAATAATAATCTATTTTGAAGAGATTTTTGGCTAACACTACACTGTTGGTGTGGGCATCACACATTCTTTCATGAACCTCCTAAGTTGGATTCTCCCAAAGATAAACAAGAAATAAGTTTTCCATCATAACCCTTATAATAAAATGTGTTCCTAAGGAGGGTATAATGGGTTAGGAAATGGATGAATATTTTCTGGAAATTGTGTGAAAGGTCAAGGGTAAAAACTTGGTCATGGAAATATTTATAAATGTCTTAGAACTAAGGAAATTCAAGTGGGGGATTGTGATCGACAATTATGGATACCCTCTATAAATATGGTAATATATGAGTAGGTTGTAGAATATTATTGATGATAAACTAATACTCTTTGATCCTACCAATAATGTGTATCATGGAACTAATTAGGGTAAAATATTGTAATCTTGAGTCTAATATTGATCTATAGTCTAATTAATGATCAATTGAGAATCACCATAGACCACCAACTATTTTATATCCCACTGTATTATAAGAAGATATCCCATAATAAGAGTTTTAAACTTGGCCATATTATTGGTGCAATTAAATTTGATATGAAAGGCCTTGGGAATGAGGTCCTCTTGTGGTGTGACTAACAAAATATTGGCCCTAGATCCATGATCCATGGGATTTAAAGGTCCCATAAAAGTATAAATTCCAATATTAAAGGTCATGAGCCACTTCTATCATCATGATAAAATCATCTAGAAAATCAAATGTGAGTGGTTGAGTATCAAAAATAGGATCTTCTACAAGTTGATTTGTAATGATTTGTCCCCTAATATCCTTTGGGATCTGGTACTAACATCAAATTCACTCAAGATCATGACCCATTTATCCATTCATATTGTAAGAGTTTCCTTGGATAATAATTATTTTAGAGGGTCCACTTTAGCAATAACACTAGTTTTATTATTCAATATGTAATTTCATAACTTTTGGGAAGGAAACACCATTACTAAAAATGTATTTTAAATAGGTGTATAATTATTCTCATATGCCATAAGTGTTTTAATTAAATAATATACCACATAATCCTTTTCTTATTCATCATGTTGGGTAAAGAGTGCACCTAATACATATTCTATGGCAGGAATATAAAGTAATTGTTGTATAGGTATTGGTAGTCTCAAAACTAATAGGTTGGTTAAGAATGCTTTGATTTTTGAAAATTCTTATTAACATTAAATTTCCCATTGAAATGTGACAAATTTATTAAATAGGTGCATGAAAGGATGACACTTTTCTATTAGTTTTGAAATAAACATACAAATAGACTGAATATTTCCCTCCAGGCTGTGGAGCTATTTCAAATTGGAAGGAAGATGAATATCCATGATAGCCTTGACCTTAGTAGGATCCAATTCAATTCTTCTTTATGATACAATGAATCTTATAAATTTTCTTTAAGTTATGCCAAAGATGCACTTCTTATGATTTAGATGAACCTTCTACTTGCAAAGTCTCTCAAAGATTTTCCCCAAAATGTCAAGATGTCTGGTGCATGTTATTGATTCTAATAGAATATCATCAACATTGTCCTCAAAAATATCATGCATCATGTCATTGAATATGATACTCATATAATTTTTATAGGTGTCCCTAACATTATTAAAAACAAAAGACATGACTTGGTAACATAATATTCCCCACAGTGTGGTGAATGTGATTTTGTGTTGGTCCTTTGGATCTATCTTGATATGATTATATCTAGGGAAGCCATCCATGATGGAAAAAATCTCATAATGAGTACTAGAGTTGATAATCATATCAATTTTAGGTAGAGGAAAATAATATTTAGGAAATTATTTATTGATATCTCAAAAATTAGTATAAATGCATATGCCTTGTGTCATTTTGCTTGAACTATATTTGATATCCATTGAAAATAGTCTAGTGGTCTAATGAGGCAAACTTTCAATAGTTTTATAGATATTTCTCTACTAAAATAAAAAATGCATGGATGCATATTTCTCAATTTTCACTTGACTAGTTTGGCATATGGATATATAATAAGGTGATGCATGACCAAGTTAGGGTCTAATCTTGGCATGTCTGAATAAGACCATGCAAAGATATCAATAAAACCCCTCATAATGGTGAAAATGTACTCACACTCTTCATCAATGAGGGATTCTCCTAAATAAATTTTTTTGGATCTTCATAAGTTCCTAGGTTCACTTTAGTGGTGTTTTGTACAAGGAGTTTAGAACCATCCTCTAAGATAGTGGGTAGTGTTTGATCTTGATTCTCTTCTTCTACTTTAGTTTCTAGTTGTTCATCCAAAAACTTAGGATAGTGAGATGAATCTAAGTCTAACTGTTTAGGTAGTGGCCAACTAGAAAATATCTTTGGAAAGTCTAGAGTAAGGTTCTCACAAACTTAATCCTAATTAATAGTGATATTGGCATTGGATGTTGAGCTAGAACTTAGTTAACATTGTGCTTCCTTTAGAGATGAATAACTTTCCCCATCTAAGAGTGCCTAGAATAGGTTTTCAATCAAGGGCTTGCCTTTTTATTTAACTTTTACCTAACTAATGAGTGCCTCAAAGAGGTTTTCAACCAAATATCTTGATGTTTTATATTTCATGTGACAAATAAAGATTGCTTGCTCTCCAAAGTAGGCAAAAAAAATCTAAGGAGAAGTCAAAGCCTTGTTTGTGATTACCAATGAACAATCTATCTCTAAGGCCTATGAACTTAGAAATATACTCCTCATTCTAAACTTTCTTGATGGGGTATGATATAATATTTGTAATCCCAATCTATGAGTTTGAGATGGTAAAGATTAAATAGATAATAGGCTTTAATGGTCATAATAAAATTATAGTCAAATAAGTCGACATTAGATAGCTCATCTTAAGCACTATATTGGGAATTTATGTCACTATAAGGAATCTTTCACTATCGATATACATGAAGTTACCCATAAGTGGTATAAATTTTGAGACCTTGACTCATAGTAGGCTTACTAACTGATAATGGTTCTAAGAAACCTTGTTCTCATGACCCTAAGACATTAACTATATAATCCAAGTTATCCATGATTTGATTAAGGATAGGGTACTTTGGATTTTGAAAATAATTAACAAGGTTATTAGAGTATAACTAATCTTCTTCAGTAAAGGATTCCTTATCTTGATTTAGTGATGTTGTTGATATAAATGCCACTGGTGGTTTCTTCATGTTTTTATTACTTTACTAAATCATGTTGAGCCTGGAAAGGGATGAAATTTTTTTAGGTATTCCATAATACTTAGGATACTTGGGTAATTTTTTAATATGAAAGTCATATTTGAGATGGCATGTGAAAATGCTTGTGTCATCAATAGTGAGTCAAATTGTAAATGCTACAAGAAATGGATTAGTTAAAGTTGAATCAAGATCATTTGGGTCAATATAATTAGACTTGGGTGGTTTTGAAATTATTTATTTTTTATTATTTGCTAATAATTTAGAACTAGGGAAATATAGTTGTAAAATCTAGCCTCTAGATGTCTACAATATTGATAGGACCACAAATCAACATAAATGGTAACCTCAATTCCAACATAGGAGAACTTGAGGTATTGGTGAAAAGTAGTCAAGGTAGTCTATACTTTATGGATCCAAGGATGACCAAGAAGTATATTATATGGCAATTTAATGTCCATGACATGGCACAAATTATCATGGGAGACATACCCAACAATGATTGAAAAATAGATAGTTATAGAAGATTCCTTTTCAATGTTGTTGTATACTTGATAATGATTATCTTGGGTTAGATATCTTTGGTAGTATAACCCAATCATTATATCAACTTGAGCAACACATTGTTTAGCCTTGAACAATTTTCTATAAGAACTTGCTTGATTTTATGATTCTCTATAATGACTTCAATATACAAGGGGTTATTTTGGCTTGAATTGAGGGAAGACATATCTCTTTGATCAAATGTAATTTGTTGGCTTAGAGGTAAATAACCTAAAAGTGTTTAAAATTGGTTAGGGTTGATATCTTTGGGTATAGTAGATCATTGAAGGAAGTCATTTAGTATAGTTATGTGGACTTATAACATATGTAAAAGGTCTAAGAAAGAAATTTATGTAGGGTTTTTTCTTAGCTAGTCTTGGATACTGTATGGCTTCTCAGTGAAAGAATGAGAGGGTTTGGATTAAATAGTATAGTGTTTAGATTTGGATCATAAGGCATAATGTTTACATTTTATCTAGAATTAAAATAAGGCAAAGAGCCTTCAAGAGTTACCTACGAGCATCGAGGTGTGATTATGCAATCTAGATTTGACAAGGAATCATTATAATTATAATATGAAGGTGAAGGAACTTAGAGGGTAACTTTTGATTGTCTAGTTGTGATTGTGTAATTTTAAGTTGACAAGGAGTAATTGTAATTAGAAGATGAAGGCAAAATATCTTAGAGAGTAACTTATGAGGATCTAGTTATGATTGCACAATTTTGAGTCAATAAGGAGTCATTATAACTAGAATAAGGGGGTGGAGGTTCAGAGATAGTAACCTATAGAAACCAAGGCATAATGGAAATACTTCGAGTTGGACTAGCATTACTTAAAGAAGAGGGTATTAACCCTATCATACTGGGTTTGATACTTTGAGAATCATTGTATGGTTCATAGTTTTTAATAGTAATGATGGTATTGTGATTTGTAGAAACATGTCCCACAATGTTATTATAATAATACAACATATTATTGTAACCTAGGTTATTAGTTTTGGTATTATGATCTTGATTATTATTTTGTTGATTAGGTTTCTAACCTTGATCCTGTTGACTTTAGCCTTGACCTTTATTTTGATTATTTCTATGCTATAGTTGATTATGTTTAGTAAATGGGTATTTTTATATCCCCATGTCTTGGTTATTGTTCTATGCTATTTTTTTTACTTTGATTTTGACACTTTCAATCAAATCCTCAATAATATGTCTTAATTATATGCATTGGTAAATGGTATGGTTGATAACATGATGCAAATTACAAAACTCATATTCTCAATACTAATTGGGCTTAGGTTGATCATTTAGAAATAACTTTAGTCTAGGACACACAATCAAATGGGATGCCACTAATTTCTAGAACACTACCTCAATAGGCTCTCCTAGTTTGCTGAATGTTATATATTTATTAAATTCCATGTGTGGAGGATCCCTTTGCAAAGTGTTTGATTGATTAGGTTAGGTTTATTGTGTATTTAGATATGGTGGATATTACACCATTTGCACATGTTTGGATTTTATCACTCCATTTCCCATCATGTTCTTGTTCTTTTTTAAAAACTTATGTTTTTATTTAGTATTATCCTAAATAGGTGGTTGGGTCTGATTAGATGCTTAATTTTATGAATAAATATTTACAAGACCCTTAGTAATGAGCACATTCTTAATTTTGACACCTTTTTCAATGATTTTATTGAATATGTTGGCAAAAGTAGGTTGTAGATTATGAGCTACTTCAACATGCAAGTTGTGTGCAAAACTATCAGCCAATTATTTATCTAGAAAGTTGTGTTGAAAACATCTACATAATTCTCTCCACCACTATAGGTATGCTATGAATCTTTCTCCACTTATTTGTTTTTTGTTGCATAGTTCAACCACTATTAACTCATGATAAATATTATAAGATAAATGGTTAAAACATTTCTCTAATATGTTGTTCCAATATATCATTGATCCCTTAGGAAATTTGAGGATCCAATCTAGAGCTTGTATAGCCAAACTTCATGGAAACAAGCAAAGCAAATTAACATTGTTATAGTCTACATCTTGGCATAATACAAAAAAGGATTGAATGTGCTCCTATGGATCACCCTTCCTTTTGTATTTGTCAAATTTGGGTGCCTTAAAGTGTGGTGGGAAGGGGACTTAGATAATTCTTAAGTTAAATGGATAAGGTCATATCTGATCAAACTTATACTTATTAATTTGGTTTCCTGTCTCAAACCTTGAGACTATTTCCTTCATCGAATTTCACTCCTACATGTTTTGTGCATTTTTTGGTGGAATATAATTTTTTTGGGGGTGGAATGTACCCCTATGTGGTTATATTAGGAATATGAACCCTATGTATAGAAGTTTGGTTTAGGTTTACTCTTTGATTTTAGTAGGTTTGTTGTTAATTCCTAAGTGATTGATATAAAGTCCCAAGAATTTGTCATTGTGTGTTATATGAATACTACAACTTTTAGGGTGTCATTTGTTAGTTTACCAAAATATTTATTAGTTGATATGAAATAACTATTTATTTTTGAACAATACCCCCAATCTATGATGAGTCTTTCATTCCTTGCAGTTGTGAAGGGGTGAAAGTCCCTGATTGTTGAAAAATGTATGCTCCATATCAAGTGAAACATGTTGCAAGGCATATAAATATTTGTTTTGTTTATAAGTAACTCTAGGATATACCATAGATGTAGGATCAAATTAGGTACATAACATTTGGTCAATCATATGTTCTTATTCTTTAGAAGTGGTATTATCAATTGAAGTTACAAGTAAAGAACTTGTTAGGTCTCTGACAAGTTAGTTTACATAATGTTGACTAATTTTCTAAATATTGGTATCAATATCCTAATTGGTTGGAGAAGACTCTACAATTTTTCCTTTTATCTTACTAGAAGAATCAATGTTGGTTTATGTAACATGAGTAAGAGGTTTTTGTATCTATTACTCCTCTACTCAGATAAGTATGTGTAACTATTCCATTAGTAAATCTAGTGGTAATATTACATTTGATTCTATCAATATTAAAAGGGATTCATCTTTTTCTTCTAAAGGTTGGCACTCATAATAACCCTATTTAGATTCTAATATTGTTATGATATGATCAAGCATAATGGAGTGTTCTTCTCCATCATAAAAATACTCTTCCTCATAAATAGGGCCATAAGATCTTTTACTATGAGTATACCTTTATGTCATGCTTGAATATGGTTTTATACATTTGATAAGATGTGTAATATTGTTCTAAATGTTAAAAAGGTGTAATAGACTCTTTAATCAAATAAAGACTATGTAAAATGAGACCATAATAAAAGGAAATGGAAAAGTGCCACAAAATTATAAGAAAGAGGTTACAAAATTACTCAACCTTGGTTGGTTGAAATTGTCAAATTAGAATAGGGTAAAATAATCTTGAAACATAGAGTGCAGGCTAACACACAAAAATATAATTTGAAATTATGTCAATACTATAAAAATCTAAGCACAAATACGGTGAGTCATGGGTTAAAGAATCTATAAGAAGATTTTTCTGATTGAGAATAATAAAATGTGAATTAATAAGCTCAAGATGTGAATTAACATAAGAACTACTACACATAAATCCAAAACTAAATGATCATCACAATGAAGCCACATGGAAAAGAAGGTAGAATGGTCCATGAACATAGAGCATGTGTGAATGCAAGATAATCTAATTCCAAAATAAGAATATAATGAAACAAGAGTTTATACAAAATGATCTTTAATCTAAATGAAAAGTCCTACCCAAGTTACTCAAACCAAGCGTGAAAGGTAAACTAAAGTCTTTTTGGAGTAGAACTTAGAAAGCCAAGATTTTAAATTAGGATTAGAAAAGAAAGACTTTAGATTTTCAAAGCGGTGAATAGTTCTAGACTCAATGAACAACATAAAAACATTGTTTTATAAATACAAACATAATAATTTGATTGAAATTTTGAACAAGGCAAAAAAGGTGATTTGGATTTGACCAATGTAATGCCTCTTTATTCAAAAGAAATGGGTGTATAATAAGTTATTGGATTTTTACATGTTTTGGTTCAGATAAATATTTTTTATACTAAAAATACCATGTAAATAAATAAGAAAAATGAAAACATCAAAGTGTCCTATTCTACCAAACTAACAAGGTGGCTTCATATGCTTAGATTCCATCTATATACTCCTTCTTGAGAGGAATTAAATTGTAAATATAATAAAATTAGATGCACATGATAAGTAAGGTTTTTATGCCCCCTATTATCTCAAGAGATTATATTATAAACTATAACTTATGGATAGTCATCCTACACCAATAATATTCTATGTCGAGTAATTTGTTTTTAAACTATCAGTTTTCATATGTTATAAATGGTCTCATATGTGTTATTAACACTAGGGCACAACATATCATTTGGATATGAATTAAATAGCTTTTTATGAAAATTTATTTTCCTTTTCATAACCACTACATTCATCAATTTCTTAGTGTGGTGTTATGTCCAAGTTAAACTTGCATTCCGATGTAGTCTCTTACTTACAGAGCTTATTTAACTACTCAAATAAGTGTCCCAATAAGTTGACGTCAATTTATATACCCCTAACATGGAGTGAGGTTAAAATGATGTTAGGATTTTACTTCTTAGATCAAAACTTCCTTATAGAACTAATGGGGATGTTATGAACTCCTGCCCACAAGCCAATATGCAAGAAATATAAATTGTATAATGTTTTTAGGGTTGTTTTGTGATCACCCAAATCACTCAAATTTTGGGGAGTGCCTTAGTAAATTTCATTCCATGATTTAGACAAAGTGACAAAATAAATAATTGAAGTGTTTTTGGATCACCCAAGTTACCTAAAGGGGATGGGGGAAGAGCATACACACTACACTTGTTTTTTGAGATGAACACATAATAACAATAAAAAAGTAAAATCTCTTAAGAGCACTTAACTAAAGTTTGAGTTTTTTTCTAGAACACCAAATAATATATGAAGTGAATTTTGCCTTTGGTTATTGTAAAATGAAAACTAAGTTTCTTAAGATCTACAAACAAATTGTTAGAAGTCTAAAATAGGGTCGTATAATATTCAAATATACTTGTAACTTACTATTTTAGCTCTCTATTTTTTGACACAGGTCGATCCTACCATTCTATATAGCATTTTCACCATTTAACAAGATGATTATGCCATTTGTTAGGATGATTCCGTTGATACACAAAGACACAAAAAAAACTATTTTGATATCCCATTGATTATAGGATGATGTCGCTAATTAGCAGGGTGATTATGTCGATAGATAGGGTAAACTCATTGAAATGATAAAAATGATAGAAATGAAAAATGCAACTACCTACAAGTTTTGGCCTATGATGATCTCACTGGTATGTTGGCAAAGCCACCATTCCATATGTTGAATCTACCAATATCATGGTCAATTTTTCCATTATGTGAAAACACATTGATAAAAGTAGAAAATATAAAAATAGATTTCACCTTTCACATTGATGATCTCGCTATTACAAAGGGTGATTTTATCATTCCATAGGGTGTTCTCATTGATATTCAAGTTGAATTCACCATTTTATAGGTCAAAACTACCGATTGGTCTAGATGTCATAAAAATTTAAAATGAGAAGAAAAGAAGTGCAAATAGCCTCAAAAGAGGGTATAAATACAAAATTAGAAGGATCAAGAGATGTGTTAGATGCATTACCCCACAAGATGTGGTGAATGTAGAATAGGATTACAAGACAAGGTTAGATCATGTGTTAGGCAATAAATATCTAAAATAAGTATAAAAACCTAGCTTATCAAGCCTAATATATTTACACAGTCCATAAGTTGAATTGTAGTGGTTTTCAAATAAAATTATGTGAGATTTTTTCAATCGACATTTTAGTTCACACTCTATGAATCATCATTAGGAAGAGAAAAAATTAAAAGATAAGTTTGCAGACTTTGATATTCCTTTATAGATATGACAATAAATCCTAGAGATGTCAGTGATTTAAGGATGGTTAGATCTTATAAGTTAACATTGAATTTAAGAATTATAATTAAAAGAATAAATAATTAAAATATGAATTATAAATTGTAAAGTCATAAATTATAAATCATAATTTTTTATTTATGAATTGAAAATTTTATAGATGTAACAATGACTTAATGGGTTAAGTTCATAATTATATCATTTTAATTATAATAGATTTTAGTTGTTAATATTAATATATATTCTTAAACTATATGTTAAAAATTAAATGTTTATAATTATATTTACAATTGACTAAATTATAAAATGTTACCATTATAAATTCTTGATTAGAAGTTCCAAAACAAAATAATGAGTAGGTGTTAATAAATATAACTTAGAGCTTAAGAGTTATAAGATGTGATTAAAATCAATGATTTGTAAATTAAATTTTGAGTAGCCAAGCCTAAATTATAACTTATAAAAATAATAATTATTATAAATTATAAAGATAAAATATATAAGTAATTTTATCTTTATAATTTATAAGTAGTTTCAATTTTATAAGTTACAATTCCGACTTGGCTACTCAAAATTTAATTTACAAATCATTAATTTTAATTCATGCCTTATAATTTTTAATCTCTAAGTTATATTTCTTAACACCTACTAGTTATTTTTTATTTGTAATTTCTAATTAAAAATTTATTATGGTACATTTTATAAGTTATTCAAATTTGTTAATTATAATTATAAAAATTTAATTTTCAACATATATTTTAACAATATATATTAATATTAGCAACTAAAGTCTATTATAATTATAATGATATAATTATGAACTTAAACAGTTAGTTCACCATTACAACTTCTATAAACATTTCAATTCATAAAAAATAAATTATGAGTTATAATTTGACTTTACAATTTTTAATTCATATTTTAATTATTTATTCTTTTGATTATAATTCTTATAATCAATTTTAACTCATCAGCTCTAACCATCCTTAACTCACTGACATCTCTTGGCTTTATGCAATATCTATAAAGGAATATCAAAGTCTTAAAACTTATCATTTCATTTTTCTCTTCTTTATGATGGTTCATGGAGTGTGAAATGAAATTTCAATTGAAAAACTCTTATATAGTTTTATCTAGAAACCATTGTTATATATCAAGCCCACTCCCTCAAAGACCGGTGATAATGACTTTAAATAGTTAATTATGAAATCAAGATGTGTTGATAATGTGTTCTAAGGTATTCATGAATTTTTAATTTATGTCATTAAATTTTCATTTATGTCATTATGTTTTGACATTGTTGTTCTTAATGTTGAGTTCATAAGTCTTACTTGACAGACCTAATAAGAAGGCAGAGCCCTGGTAGCATGTTGAGGTAATTAGTATGAGACTTATGTGATGAAGGTTTATAGTGTATGAAAATGATATTATGTCATATGATATTTTTATGAGTCTTTTAAATTTGTTCAATAAGTTTCAATATATGTTCATAAACTAATTATGATTGGCAGTGTAAGGCCTAGTGTACAAAGAAACCTAATATGGCCTAATGATGGGTCAAGATAATTTATAAAGGCAAAAAAATATCTTGAGATAATTAAAATAGGTGTGAGAGGATGTTTTAAGTGTTTTTACAAATTTTGAGATCATTTCTTGAAGAAGAAGGTATGAAAACTAGTTATAAAGCCCTTTGTGTGCAAAGAATGGGGTGTTAGAGACCCTAGAAGGAATGTATTATTCTCACTCACATGTGAAACATTTACATGAGATCTTAATCAATTAATTGAAGTTGTGGAATGTCCCTAGTTTGATTTTCTTGGAATTGGTTTTGGAGTTTAGGGTTAATATTTTATGAATGATTGCTAAGAAGGGAAACTAATCAAAACCCTCATATAACCCTCATAATGAATCAATAGGAAAGATCTTGTAAATTATGGATTAGAATGGTTTTTTTAAATATTTTTATGTTTGTAACATGTAAATTAATCTTCCAATTTTCTTCAGGTAGTTTTTGTTTGTCTTGAAAAAGAGTAAAAGCTACATAAAACTCCTTATTTTTAGGAATTTTGATGTATCAAATAGGTTTGACCAAATCAAAGCATGAAAATGGATGGAGGATGATGTGTAATAATTTTATTTTATTACCATGATATTTTTTAATAAGGTTTAAAACATAAAATATGCTAAATTGGTCATGGAAAATGACCTATCACTAAACAGGCCTAATAGGCAAGATAGTGAGAAAAATAGGCAAGGATGAGATTGAGATTAAGGATTGGTTACAAAGAAATAGGGATGGATCCAAATGCATGGGGTAATTATTAAATAATTATTAATAATATAATATTGGTTTTTAATTTTTTATGATGCTCATATAAAGGCAAAAAATTGTCATCAGTATGGTCTATCTAACACAGTAAAGTCTGTATAGAGTGAAGTTGTGAGATTGGTCTATAAGACTAATATTGATATATAAACATGAAATATATATTTTAAAATATTATATAATTATTATTAATTTTAATTTAAACCTATTTTAATATCACCAAATTTTTTACATAGATGTTATAAGGCTTAGTTTTCATGATTATGTTTTTCGTGTTATAGGCAGTTTTTTGTGTGTGAGTGAAAATGATGTTATTGAGTAATTTTTCACTGAGTTGAAGGATAAAATGGCCATAAATTTTTTGTATAGGTATAATATTTTAATTTTAACACATATTTATTCATTAAAAACTCTTATTAAGTTAAAAAAATTCAAAATATTTTGACTAGGTTCTTAAGGTCTATTTGCAATTCTGAGTAAGCGTTTGAAGTCGATCGGTTTGGGGTCTTTTGCCTTTTTTTATGAATTATAATGAGAAATATATTTAAAATTATTTCTTATATATTATATAATTTTTTTTGTTTTTTTAATGTGTCAAATTTGGTTTTATGCATCATATTTTCTAGACATACTTTTTGGCTATAAGAAGGCCTATTTGCCAGTAAACGTAATTAGGTGGCTCAAGGAGTGAAAAGAGACAAATGGTGTTTGGGACATAAGGTGAGATTATAATGGTTATATAAAAGTTACATGTGAATTTTTTAATCCATTTTTTTAGTCTCAAATTTTTCTAAGGATTTCTAAGTAAAACATGTACTTAGAGAAGACCTAATTACATTAGGTCTCTATTAGGCCTAATGGTAGTTTTGACCCTTAAGGGTAATGACTAACATATGTAGTAATTTTTTCACTTGTGAAATGTGTTTATCTATTAAATTTGTGATCCAAGTGTATTAATGTTATTGTCTAACCAATATGGGTATTATCAAGAGTCAAGTATAAAGATAAGGTCTAATAGGCCTATTTTGACTAGTTAGAGAATTGATCAAGTGAAGGATACATAGTTTTGAAGAATAGGTAAAGGGATTGAAGATAATAATATAGGTGTGATTAATATTATATTAAGATATAAATGTGTGTATATATGTGTTGATCAAGGTCATTTGATCTAATCTACCAAAGAAAGAGCTAGTTGAGAGAGAAGGCTTATGAGGTTATTTGACAGAGATTGAAGAGTGAGAAGAGAAAAATAAGGAGGTTATCTTTAGTTAAGTAAGAAAAAGGTATCCAAGAGTGATAATAGATTCAAGTTATCTTATTTGGTGATATATTCCCTATGGGATTGGATCCTCCTTATAGGTTTAAACTTGCTAAAGTGCCCAAGAGTGATCATAGATTCAAGTTATTTGAGTTAATGTTGTATTCCCTAGGGGGTTGGAGCCTCCTTGCAGGTTTAATATTGTTAAAGGACTAGTTGAGTTGGTGCTTGACTAGTGATGGGTTGGCGCTCCTTTTGGGGTTGGTGCCTCCTTAAAATTTGATCCATTTCTTATATGATAGTAGTCCAAGTGGTGTTTCAATGGGTTGTATTCCCCTAGAGGGGTTCCCACATATATCTCATGTCCTTATGTTGTTTTTTATCATAGATGCTTGTGTATGCATTGATTGATGTATGTAAGTGAATGATTTATGAATGTTAAGTGAAATTGGAGGACTATTTTAAGAAAACTAATTCACAGCCCCTTAGTAGTTATATTTATAACATTTTTATTAGATCTAAGTTCCTCAAGGATACCTCACATTCTAAGGGAGATCTTTGGAACACATGTATGAGTTTTGGTAATTAAAGTATCTTATATGATTGTAATGAGAATATACCCATATTTAATAAAAATACTTGTTAATATTGTTCAAAATAGAAGTATCATATGAAAGAATTCACCAAACTTATAATGAAATTAAAAAAAATTAGAGGCACAAGTTGAGCAAGATGCAACCAAGATAAGGACTTACCAGAAGTTTGAGGAAAGTACTAAAAAACTTAACATTATTTTGGATAGTCAAATATACTTTTAAGATATGAGAGGTCTTGGATTTATATAAAAACAAAAGGAGTTCAAGAAGTATCAGGTTCCAAAAGAGTTTGATCAACCAAGGAGTGATGAAACTAGTAGAATCAAGACCTATGTAGAAGCTATCAAGTTTGAAGTCAATCATCAACAAGACAAGAAGATATTTGCTCCATCAAGAGATTTTAGAGATAGTGGTGTATCATCTTATGTTCATCAAAATATAGATAAGGTTATATAATCATAGTATGTGGATTCATTACTTTAAATAAGAATTCTATAGTTTCAGTAAGGTTTTAGGATAACACATCTGTTAACATAGTTGGTAAAGGAGCTTTGATCTTGGATAATGGGAAGACCAAGATAGAAAATGTGCCATATGTAGATAGATTTAATCACCACCTATTGATTTTAAGTCAAATGTTCACCCAAAGACATACCCTAACATTTAATGATAAAGGAGGTGAGATAAGGAGAGAAAAATCAAGAAGATTAATTGTTAAAGCAAAGAGAACTGAGAACAATCTCTATGCACTAAATGAGATCTTAAAAGAGAAGTAATTCATGATCAAGGTAGATGAAATTTGGATATTGCATAGAAGGTTAAGTCATATAAACTTTGATAATATATTCAAGATCAACCTCAAGGGATTTATGAATAACATGCCCAAAATCTCTAAACTTGCATATGCTCTTTGTAAAGCATGTTAACATGGTAAGCAGGTAAGGAAGATATTCAAATCCAAATAATATTCCACTACTAGACCTTTAAAACTAATTCATAATGATCTATGTGGTCCTAAAATAATTAAAAGTATTCAAGGTGACACTACTTCATGTTGTTTATAGATGATTTCACAATAATGACTTGGGTGGCATTATTGAAGGAGAAGTCAGAAGATCTAGGCAAGTTCAAAAGCTTCAAATCTTTGGTTGAAAATGAGATGAATGTGAAGATCAAGTGTCTTAGGTCTGATAAAGGAGGAGAGTTTTGGTCAAATGAGTATGATGAGTTTTGTGAAGTCAATGGAATAAGAAGGCAATTCTTAGATGATATAACACCTCAAAAAAATGAGGTGGTTCAAAGAAAGAACATAACAATTCAATAAATGGTAAAGACCATGTTGAGTGAGTCCAATTTATTTGATGGCTATTAGAGAAAAGTTGTGAGTACTATAGTTTACACTATAAACAAAGGTTAGATTAAAATCAATGATGATAAAACTCCATATGAGTTATGGAATGGTAGACCTACACGTGTTGGAAATTTGAAGGTCTTTAGGAGTACATTCTATATCAAGAGAGATGATGAGGACTTAGGCAAGTTTGACTCAAGGAATGATGAAGGAATTTTATTGGGATATTTATCAATAAATGTTTCCTATATATTTTATAACAAAAGGTTTCAAACTATAGTGGAGAGGACAAATATGAAGGTTGATGAGACAAAGAAATCACATTCTCATTCAAATAATGATGAAGGAGCAATAAAGATAGATGAATATGAAGAAGAACATGAGGAAAGAAAGGAATTAATGCTAATTTAGAGTATACTACTTTACTTTGAAAATTTGAACCTAAAAATATGTATAATCAAGTGAAGATAAGTTTTGGTTAGATGCAATGAATGATGAGTAAAATAAAATTGAGAATAATGAAACTTGGGAGTTAGTACCTAGGCCTAAAGACAAAAAGATCAATGGTACAAAATGGTTTTTAAAAAATAAGTTGAATGAGAATGAAGAGGTCACTAGAAACATGGCTAGACTTGTGTGCAAAGGATATGCTCATGTAGAAGGAGTGGAATTTGAGGAAACTTTTGCTCCTATAGAAAGATTAAAGGCCATTAGGATTTTTATTGCCTATATAGGTTTCAAAGGCTTCAATATACACCAAATGGGTGTCAAGTCAACTTTCCTAAATGAGAAATTAGAAGAAGTATACATTAAACAACTTGAGAGTTTCTTATGGACTGATAACAAGGACTATGTCTACAGGTTGAAGAAGGATCTTCATGGTCTAAAACAAGCCCTAGAGATTGGTATGCTAGACTAGACAAATATCTTTTGGACCAATGTTTCAAGAGAGGACTTGTAGATAGTAACCTATATGTTAAGACTGAAAATTATCATCAGTTGATAATTTTAGTTTATGTGTATGACATCATATTTGGTAGAACTAATGAAAACATGACCAAGGATTTTGCAGAGGCAATGAAGTTAGAATTTTAAATGTCTATGCTTAGAAAACTATCCTTCTTTTTTTGATGTCAAATCAATCAATCTGAAAAAGATATGTTCATTTCATAGGTCAAGTATACAAAAGAGATGTTAAAAAATATTTAAATGGAAGATTATAAGGATGTAAGTACACCTATGGATACAGGATGCAAGCTATGCAAGGAGGATGAATCCTTAAGGGTCAATAAGATAAAATATAGATCAATGATTGGGAGTTTAGTGTACACTACTACCTCTAGACCTAACATCATGCAAGTAGTAGGTCTTATGGGAATATTTCAAGTAGATCCTAAGGAAACTCATCTATAAGAAGTCAAGAAGATACTTAGATATCTCAAAGGAACAATGGAGTATGGTTTATGGTAACCAAGTAAGAAGTTTGATCTAGTAGCCTATATAGATGAAGATTGGGCTAGGAGTCTAGATGATAGAAAAATCACTAGTGGAGGATATTTATTCTTAGGTAAGTTCCTAGTCTCATGGTTAAGTAAGAAACGACCATCAGTGGCTTTATCTACTTGTGAATATAAAGTAAATTGTAGAAAATTCATGTTGTACTCAAGTATTATGGATGAGATAAACCTTGAGAGACTATAAGTTAAATTTTGATGATCGTATTCTTATTATTTGTGATAATACTAGTGACATAAGTGTTTCAAATAATCCTATCATGCATTCAAGGACCAAATACATTCACATCAAGTATCATTTATCAAGATAACATGTGAGTGAATAAAGCATTAAGCTTGAATTATTATAAAAATATTGTATAAGCCTATTTGAAAGACTATTTTTGAAAATATAATATAATAATTAGGTTTGATTCCTATTCCTATAAATCATTAAACAAGACAAATTTCTTAGGGGGAACATATAAGGAGGTCTTTTAGATCTAAAAATAGGAAAGAAGTACACAAGTTATGATGTCAAAGGGGGAGTCATATCAATTTATCAAAGAATAAGTTATCTAAGATATGAAATATGATAGGGGGAGTTTTATAACATGATATTTGATTTTTATATGTTTAAGTGTTATTGCAGGTAGTGATTTGTAATTAATGTCAAAGGGGGAGATTGGTATGCATTAAGTAGATGTATCCCAGTAAGAGAAGCCTCTCTGAGTAAGTGTCATCAATGAGTGGTTTCCATCAATGAAAAATGGGGATATTATTCAGAATGTGTTATAAGTTATTCATGAATTTTTCATTGATGTCATCCTATTTTGACATTGTTATTCTTAATGTTGAGTTCATAAGTCTTACTTGATAGACCTAGTAAGAAGGCACATGCCTGGTAGCATCTTGAGATAATTAGTATGAGACTTTTATGATGAGGTTTTATAGTGTATGAGTAGTATATGAGGTCATATGATGTGTGTAATAGGATTTTAAAGTAGTTAAATAAATTTCAATGTATGTTTATGATCTAGTTATGATTGGTAGTGTAAGGCCTAGTGTACAAATAAACCTAATATGGCCTAATGAGGGATAAAGACCATTTAAATTTTTTAAATGTCTATTAATATATTTAACATAGATGTGATAGGTTGTGTTAAGTGTGTTTACAAATTTTAAGATCATTGATTTAATAATAAAGTGTGAAAACTAGTAATAAGATCCTCTGTGTGTACATAATGGGGTGTTGTAAACCTGAGAAGGAAATTCTTATGCTCGTTTGAATGTAAAAAATTTATATGAGATCCTAATAAATTAATTTAATTTTGGTAATTTACCTATATTTATTTTACTATAATTGGTTTTGGAGTTGAGGGGCAATCCTTTATGAATGATTTGCTAAGAAGGAAAACTAGTCAAAACCCTCCTAAAACCCACATAATGACATGGTAGGAAAGATATTATCCATTATGGATTAGAATGTTTTTTTTGAAATATTTTTATTTTTTTAACATGTAAATTAATATTTTAAGTTTCTCTAGGTGTTTTTTATTTGTCTTGATAGAAAGTAAAAACTACAAGAACCCCCTTATTTTTAGGAATTTTGATGTAGTAGGTAGGGTTGACCAAGTCAAAGCATGAAAATGGATGGAGGATGTGTAATAATTTTAATTTATACCCATGATATTTTATTATTATTTTATAGACCTAAAATATGTTAAACCAATCATATAAGATGAACTGTCGCTAAACATGCCTAATAGGCAAGACGATGAGAAATCTAGGCAAAGTTGAGAATGAGATTAGGGATTAGTTGTAGAGGAAGAGGGATGGATAAAAATTAATGGGTTAATTATTAAAAACTAATTACTCATATAAATTTTGTTTATAATTTTTTATTATTCTCATACACAAGCAAAAATTTGTCATCAATATGGTCTGTCTAACACAGTGAAGTTTGTGTAGAGTGAAGTTATGAGATTGGTCTATAAGACCAATATTGATATATAACCATGAAATATATATATATATATATATATATATATATATATATATATATATATATATATATATATATATATATATATATATAAGGATTATTAAGTTTAATTTAAACCAATTTTTAAATATGACAAAAGTGTTTACATATATTTTCTAAGGCTTAGTTTCCATGACTATGTTTTTAGTGCTACAAGGAGTTTTTTGTGTGTGAGTGAAAATGATGTTACTGAGTCATTTTAATGACGTTTTAGGATAAAATGATAATGAAATTATTATATAGTTATAATAGGTTATTTTTAAAAAATATTTACACATTATAAAATCATATAAAGGTATGAAAATTTAAAAGCTTTTGACTAGGTTCTTAAGGCCCGTGTACAATTATGAGTAAGATTTTTAAGTTGATTAGTTTGGTCTTTTACCCCATTTGATTAATTATAATAAATATGATGTTAAACCTAAGGTAATTTATATTTTATCCATGTTTTTTTTTGGTTTTGATATGTGGCAAATTTGGTTGTATGTATCATATTTTCTAGATAGAATTTTTCATAGTAAGAAGGCCTATTTGCGAGTAGACCTAATTGGGTGGTTTAAGGAGTGAAAAGAGAAAAATGGTGTTGGGGACATAAGGTGAGATTATAATGGGTAAATTAATTTACATGAGAAGTTTTTCATCAATTTTTATATGATAGAAGTGTCCAAATGAGGTTTGAGTTAAATGTGTGCTTAGAGAAGGCCTAATTACATTAGGTCTCTATTAGGCATAATGGTGCATTTGGAGCTTAAGGGTAATGAATAACCTATGTATTTATTTTTTAACTTGAAAAAAATGTGTATTAATATATTCAAAAAAATTTCCAATTGTATTAAGGTTTTAGGTTGATCAATATGGGTATGAGCAAGAGTCAGGTATAAAGACAAGGCCTAATAGGCCTATTTTGACTAGTTAGAGAATTGAGAAAGTAAGTGAATGATATACAATTTTGAATAATACGTAAAGGGCTTGAATATAATTTTAGATATGTGATAAATATTCCATGAATATATAAATATGTGTTTATATGTTTTTAACAAGGTCATTTTACCTAATTCTACTAAAGAAAGGGTTAGTTGAGCGAAAAGGGTTAAGAGGTTATTTAAGAAAGATTGAAGAGTGAGAAGAGAAAAATAAAGAGGTCATATGTATTTGATTAATTAAAAAGTGTTGAAATTTTGTTATATATTCAAGGTATCTAAGTTGGTGATATGTTACCTAGGGTATTGGATCCTCCTTGTAGGTTGAAGGTTGTTAAAGGACTAGTTGAGTTGGTGTTTAACTAATGAGGGGTTGGTGCTCCTTCTGGGGTTGGTGCCTCACTAAAAGTTTTATCCATTTCTTATAGGATATTATTCCAAGTGGTATTTAAATGGGTTTTATTAATTTATAGGTTTTCCCACATATATCTCATGTCCTTATGTTATTTACTTTCAAAGGTGCTTGTATATGCATTGGTTGAAGTATGTAAGTGAATGAATGCTTCATGAATGTTAAGTGAAATTAGAGTAATATTTTAATAAAAACTATTAAAACCCCTCCCCCCCATCTCAATATTTGTACTTAAATTTTTTTTTATCATATCCAAGTCCTTTAAGCATACCAACCAATCTAACATGGATATTTGGAGCACAGGTATGGATTTTATTAATGAAAGTGTCTTCCATGATTGCAATGAGAATATACCCAAAGTTATTAAAATATATTTTGATTTTTTTTAAAATATAAGGATCATATGTAATAATTCACCCAACTTATTATGAAATTAAAAACTTTAGAATCACAATTTGAGTAAGATGCAATCAAGATAAGTACTTATCAAAAGTTTAAGGAAAGTACTAAAAAACCTAAAAATATCATGGATAATTAAAGATACTTATATTATATGAGAGGTATTTCCTTAAAATAAGAAAAAAAATAGTTTAATAAGTGTCAATTTCCAAAATACTTTTATCATCCAAGGAGTGACGAAATTGGCAGAATCAATACCTATGTAGAAGTTGTCAAGTTTGAAGTCAATCATCAACAAGCCAAGAAGATATTTGCTCCATCAAGAGATATAAAAGGTAGTGGTTTATCATCGTATGTTCATCAAAAAACAAATAATGTTAAACAATCATAATATGTGGATTATTTTATTAGTTATTATTTCTCTTATGGTAAATTTGGACATAGAGATATTGACTACATATGGATAAGTAAAATTATATGCTATAACTATAATTAAAGAGGACACATTTCAAGAGAGTGTAAGATAAAATATATTAGGAAAAATAGTAATGTTGAGAAGTTATGGATACATGACACTATATAATGGAGGAAGAAAGTAGACCCTATAGAAGAAAAATAGTAATCTAGAGGAGAAGAATCTATGATAGCCCAAATTGTCTTTCATACTTGAAATGAAGATTTGAAATGGTAAATAGATAGTGGATGTTCAAATCACATGATAGGAGATAAAATAAAATTTATCACTTTGAAGAAGAATTCCATAGGTTCAATAAGGTTTTGGGATAACACATCTGTTAACATACTTGGCAAAGGATTTTTGAGCTTGGATAATATGAAGACTAAGACAAAAAATGTGGTATATATAGATGGCTTGAAACATAACCTATTGAGTTTAAGTCAAATGAGAATCTAAGGACATACCCTAGCATTTCATGACAAAGGATGTGAGATAAGGAGAGTAAAATCAAGAATATTGATTGTCAAAGAAAAGAGAACTTATAACAATCTCTATGTACTAAATGAGATCACAAAAGAGAAGTGATTCATAAGCAAGGTAGATAATTTGGATATGGAATATGAGGTTAGGTCATATAAACTTTGACAATCTATTCAAGATCATATCCAAGGGATTTATGAATAACATGCCCAAAATATCTAAATTTGTAGATGCTCTTTATAAAGCATGTCAACATGGTAATCAAACTAAGAGGAGATTCAAGTCTAAAGAATATTCCACTAATAGACCTTTAAAACTAATTCATATTGATCTATGTGTTCCTATAAAAATTTAAAATATTCAAGATGAAAATAATTCATGTTGTTTATAGATGATTTCACAAGAATGATTTGGTTGGCATTCTTAAAGGAGAAGTCAGAAGATCTAGGCAAGTTAAAAACATTCAAATCTTTGGTTGAAAATGAGATGAATGTGAATATCAAGTGTTTTATATTTGATAAAGGAGGAGAGTTTTGGTCAAATGTGTTCGATGAGTTTTTTGAGGTCAATGGAATAAGAAGATCATTCTCAGATGCTATAACACCTCAACAAAATGTGGTGGTTTAAAGAAAGAACATAAAGGTTCAATAAATGGCAAGGACCATGTTGAATGAGTCCAAGTTATCTAATATATATTAGAGAGAAGTTGTGATTACTATAGTTTACACTATGAACAGAGGTTAGATTAGAATCAATGTTGAAAATCCATGAGTTTTGGAATGGAAAACCTAAAAGTTTTGAATATTTTAAGGTCTTTGGGAGTAAATGATATATCAAGAGAGATGGTGAGGAATTAGGAAAGTTTTACTCAAGGTTTGATGAAGGAATTTTCTTGGGATATTCATTAGTAAGTGTTACCTATAGATGTTATAACAAAAAATTTCAAAAGATAGTGGAGATCACAAATGTGAAGGTTGATGAGATAAAGAAATCACATTCTCAATCAAATAAGGATGAAGGAGAAATAGAGATAGATTAGGATGAAGAAGAAATTGAGGAAAGAAAGGACTCAAAAATCCCTTCTAAGAAGATTCAAAAGGATCATCCTAAATCTCAAATCATTGGAAACAACAGTGTAGGTATACAAACAAGGAGAAGGATGGTGAGTGATGCTAATCTAGAATATACTACTTTACTTTCAAAATTTAACCTAAAAACTATGTATAATCAAGTGAAGATAAATTTTGGTTAGACAAAATGAATGATGAGTTAAATAAAATTGAGAAGAATGAAACTTGGGAGTTAGTACCTAGGCCTAAAGACAAAAACATCATTAGTACAAAATGGTTTTTCAGGAATAAGTTCAATGAGAATGGAGAGGTCTCTAGAAATAAGGCTAGAATTGTGAGATAAGTATATGATTAAGTAGAAGGGATAAACTTTGATGAAACCTTTGATCCTATGTAAACGTTAGAGGCCATTAGGATGTTTATTGCCTATGTAGGTGTCAAAGGCTTCAAGATATACCAAATGGATGTCAAGTTAGCTTTCCTAAATGGGAACTTAAAAGAAGTATACATTGAACAACCTAAGGGTTTCCTATTGATTGAAAATAATGACTATGTATAAATGTTGAATAAGGCTCTTCATGGTCTAAAACAAGACCCTAGAGCTTGGTATGTTATAATAGACAAATACCTCTTGAACTAAGGTTTCAAGAGAGGAATTGTATATAGTAATCTATATGTTAAGACTAAAAATGATAATCAGTTGATATTTGTAGTTTATGTGGATGATATCATCTTTGGTGGAACTAATGAAAACATGGCTAAGGCTTTTGCAGAGGTGATGAAGTTAGAATTTTAAATGTCTATGATTGGAGAACTATCCTTCTTTATTTGACTTTAAATAAGTCAATCTAAAAAAGATATGTTCATTTCATAGGTCAAGTATATAAAAGAGATGTTAAATAAGTTTGAAATGGAAAAATGTAAGGTTATAAGTACACCTATGGTTACAGGATGCAAGTTAAACAAGGAGGATTAATCTTCAAGGGTCAATCAGATAAAATATAAATCCATGATTGGGAGTTTATTTTACACTACTACCTCTAAACCTGACATCATGTAAGAAGTAGGTTTTATAAGAAGATTCTAATCAAATCCTAAGGAAACTCATCTACAAGTATTCAATAGGATACTTAGATATCTCAAAGGAATAATGGATTATGATTTATGGTACCTAAGGAGTAAGAAGTTTGATCTAATATCTTATATAAATATAGATTGGGTTAGAAGTATAGATGATATAAAAAAGAACTAGTGGAGGAGATTTCTTCTTACGTAAGTGCCTAGTCTCATGTTTAATCAAGAAAAAAACACCATTGGATTTGTATACTTTTGAATCTAAATTAAATTACAATAGATTCATGTTGTACTAAAGTGTTTTGGATGAGATAAACCTTGAGAGACTACAAGGTAATTTTTTATGATCATACCCCTATTTTTTTTTATAATACTAGTGTCATAAGTGTTTCAAAGAATCCTATCATGCATTCAAGGAAAAAACACATTCCTATCAAGTATCATTTTTTAAGAGAATAGGTGAGTGAATAAAGCATTAAGTTTAAATTTGTGTCTACCAAGGATCAGATTGTAGATATCTTGACTAAGCCTCTTCCAAAGGTTACTTTTGAACATCTAAGGTAGAAATTAGGTGTGATTCTTATTCCTATTAGTCACTAAGCAAGACAAATTGGTTAAATGTTTACACTTATTATATTTTATAAACACTACATATGCTATATATCCTAGTATAGTCAATTTTATCATACATACATACTTCATTTGTTCTTGTCAAGTGCTTGCAGATTACCTATAAGACTCAAGTACACTACACTGATCCAAATTTGGTATTATCTAACCATTGAGGGCATACAAATCAATACATGAGTTCTTAATTTAACACATTCTCTCACTTAGGGGCACTTTGTACATAGAATTGATTCCCAAGTTTTATCTTGCTATACTCTACATCATAGCTTTAACATTATTATATATTGATATTGATCATTATACTCTTACTCAATTTTTTTTTGACTATTATTAATTTAGACTCAATATATGTACATCCTCACTCTTACACAAATTTATATTATATATTCATTCATACTTTCATTTCTAATGTTCCTAGTTTAGACTTGATCATATATCTATGCTTATTCTATTCAAGGACATTTGAATATTCCATTGCTCTTTGGATCTATGCTACTTATGTTGATGAAGTTTTTATACACACCAATTTGTAATGAGGTAGCCTCTAAAATTTTAGGATCTCAATGTAGGTAAACTCCACTCCAAGGCACAAGTTTCTGGTATGTGTTTTAAATAACCAAGAGACAGAATGATAAGAAGGGAATGGAGGTTGTTAACCTTGATTATGAATGGATGGATGGTTATTAAAATAAATTAAAAATCTAGGTGAGTTGTTGGCTAGATGGATAATAACCTAGAGTGACTAGATATCAGAAATAAACTCAAAAAATAGAGGGAAGGATGGAGAGAAAAAAAATACTCTAACTTCAAGAATTACATCTCAAGATGGATTATATGTGGCCAAGTGCTTTTAGAACCAATGTTTGTTGCTATTATCTACTACACACATACAAAAAAACATGGTTAAGTATTCTAGGATAGGTTTATATAGGAAACTTAGAGATTTGCGCCAAAAGTTGCTCTTTTTAGAGTAGTTATTTCACACCCTTAATTAGGAGATTATGACTCAAAACAAGGAGGTATCTAAGATAGATATTACACATGCACAAAAATACTTTATCAATGAAAACACCTATACACACTTAGAAATATGAGACAATCAACTTACTTATATACAATAAATATAATTGCTAATTATTCAATAGATATTGCACATCTAAAACTATCATATTAATCATAAAAATAAAAATTCCTTATAGCTGTTGTACACTAAGAATTATTGAATGAAACAACTTAAAGATCAAACCTACTTACACAGAATATGGAGAGAAAATATACAAACACGTTCACTGACAATCAAAAATTGATTCTTCTTCTATATTGAATTTTCTAACCCTTGAAAATGTGGGATATATGTGGTTAAATATACTTGGGGAGGGGTTACCTCATTCTCCAAGTACATGAAAAATTGTGATTACATGATGTAGTTAGAACCTCAATTTTAACTCACTTAAAAATTGTATGTAATGTATACATACAATTAACTTACATTTATCCAAAATAAAGTTATCCTTTATAATGTGATGCAATGTGTGCATGCTAACAAATAACTTAGGAAATTTTTTATTTAAGTTCTAACCAAAGTATACTATGAGTACAAAATTGATGCCACTACATTGATATGCATAAAACTAGCCTTTCAACTAAGGCTAAGTAGACATTTGCATGGATGGATTAACTTTTATAGGAGCTATCGCTATTGAATTAGATGTTATAACCTCAATATTATTATTCTTCACATCTAACTTGAGATAACATTTATGACATGCATCATGCTACTTCCTTATGACGTCTAAGTTGATTAATAAGGGTATGTGCACCTTGTTAACTTTATTTAAGAGTTTTCATGGTTGAAATTTGTATTTTGAAAGTTGATCTTGAAAATGTAAGTTTTTTTTACCTTCTTTCTTATAAAACTCGACTCAACTTTAATGCCCTCAATTTCTAACCCCTATAGGATCTACTTGAACTTCTCAGATGATTCTTGAAGGAGTTGGTCAAAATTGATTTTACTAATCATCTTATTAGTAGCATCCCTTGCCTTTGATAATTTTAATTAATATAAGATCTACAAGATAAAGGTTTCATGTTTTTGATATTTTGGAATTATTACCCTAGCTATTATAACCCATTATTTGGCTTTTTGTGTTTTGATCACACTAAATTGAGGGTATTTAATGCCTTTAATGGTATCATTAAGTCTAGGTGGCTATATGCCTTATTAGTTGTGTAATAAATCAATAATTTAAACTTATTTTCAACTTTATTCAAATAATTAAATAATTTGTGAGTTGTTGTGATATGTGGTACCAATTTTTCCCTCATTACCTCAATAGCCTCTAGAGCATTGTAACATTTTAATGTAGTGTTTTGAAATTTAGTCTCAATTCTTGTTGGAATATGGACTTTTTGTTGTTGATCTTTGATTTGATCTAATTCCTTCTCCAATTCCTACTTGGCCATCTCTTTCCCCTCATGTAATGCTATCAAAGAATTATTGTGAGTTTCTACAAGGGACTTAAAGTAATCTATGTATAGGGACTGACCTTGTTGTATGTTCTTCCTTTTGCATAAGACATATACTTCTTGCCTTTATTCAAGGATAATCTCCCTCCTAGCTTCATCCTCTAATTTTAATTTTCTAACCCTTTGAATACTTCTTGAGGGCTTATCAAACAAGGATGTTATTGATGGTGGTTTTATAATTTTTAAATTAGGATTTTGGGAAGATTTTCATCTAAGATCAACTACCCATGGTGGGATACCTAGTTGGTTTGGGTCTATTGAATAAATCTCCTCAATTTTAGCCTTTGTCCCTAGATATTCATTTGATTGTTATGAGGATCCTTTGAGAACTAAATTTGGAAGGGATGGCCATATGATTTTTGACCAATTCACACCTACCTATTGGGGGAGTGGAAGGACTGTATATACTAATTTATTATTTTGACCTTCCATATGGATATGATAATAGTATCTTGGGATAAGCTAGTAGAAGGCATTGGTATATTGATTTTGGTGGAAGAGACATGGAGTTGGGAATGGTCAATGTTGCTTCAGTTTTTTAAGGGGCCCTTTTTCTTTTCATATTTATGATTGTTGTAGTCCTGAAGGGAATGTTACCAATGGTGCTAACAATGGACATGGATGGAAATATGGTGAAAATTTAAACAAAAAAATAGAGGTAACATCCTCCACTTTTAGAGTGAGCAGAGGGGTTTGTGAGATAACATTGGGGGAAATTAAAACATTAGGGGTATAAGTAGCTATTTTTCTTAATTTTTGCTCATTTATTAACTTTAGAATAAGATACGAAACTAGTAATAAGGGTGTGGTAGAAATACCTGATTGGTGATGCACATGTAATCTAGATGAAGATGGAAAACTCCTCTTTGGATTGGAAAGAAAAAATTATAAATTAAAAAACACTAACAAAAGGGTTTGTTAGCAAGATAGGTAGGTAGACTGCCTAACATGAGCTAGATCCAAGAAGTGTAAGCTTACTAGGAGGCTGTCAATCCACTCTTCATAATAATCAAGTTGAAAGAGATAAAATTAAGGTACTTACATAAAGCAAATGGAATTCAACACAAGAAGAAATTAGAATGCTTGATAAATAAAATGACTAAATATAAAAAAAGTGGGTCAATACTCATGCTAAAGTGGGTGAAGTTAGGTTCAAAAAATTAAAAAAGGGGTTGTGAATAGGTTGAAATATAGAAAGTTAGGTTTGGTTGGGGTTAAGGGACTAAAAATAAATTATTTTTTTCTACCATAGTGACCATTAGTGGTTGGGAGAATCATCGATGGTTCAACTGACCATTGGTATTTGGGCAACCATCAGTGGATAGAGGTGACCATCAGTAGTTATGATAACCATCAGTGGTTGCCTATGGGTTCCAAAGGTTGCTAAAAGATAAGTTGTATAATATGTGAATGGTCTAATAATGGTTCTATTAAGGATCTAGAAGTTTGGAAATAAGGTGCAGACAAGTTTGATCAGGTTAGGGGGGTTATAAACATAATGAAACAAAGAATAAGTAAAATATATGTATAGCTTGCTAAATGGCTGATGATTGAAGGCTAGGATAATTTTTCCAAAGTAATAGTACTTTGGCCTCAAAAGCAACTTTGATAAAGGTTTAGGTCTCTTTTGTTATTGTTGAGTTGTTGAAGAAAGACTAGATGTTGGAAATCTTGAATACCTGTATGTAATAATGCTCTTGTGATCATGGATTTCACCTCTTAATCCCCTCCTTTTATAGGTATAGAGAGATGGAGGATAGATGGTTCCCTAGATGGTGAGGATATTGATTTTGATGCTTGGGAGTTTTTAGCATCACATAAAGTAAACATATTTAATTATGCCTCATTAGCTTGTACATACCTGGTGATGTGTTAGAAGGGTGAAGACCTGACCATCAATGGTTAGGCTAACTATTGATGGTTAAGCTAACCATCGATGATTGAGTATCTAGAGGTAAAAGGGGTCAAGGTGAGTTGACAGAGGTTGGGTAATGGTTAGGTTAGTTATTTATTGATTTTAGTTAGCTAAGTAACTAACTAAAACTAAGGTCTGATAGGTTAGTCAATGGGTCAAGAAGGGTTAAGTGGTCCCTAAGGTATCCCAAGGCATTTTGACACCTAGTACAATTTTATAGTGTCTACATTTTACCCCTTTTTATTATATAGTTTTGAATAAATAAGTTATAATACAAAAATGGATTTCTTGGTTGAAGGTATATTTGCCCTGAATATGGGAGGTGTTTCCCCTCAAACTGGGAGTTGATGAGATGAAACCAAAATCAAGTCAAGGTTTGATAAGTGGTATATGGTGAGCCATAAGGTTGTTAAAAAAAAAGGTTGGGCATTTAAAATGCAAACATGTACACAAAATATCACTAATTGTGATAGTTAAGATCACATAAAGACTAAGGTTGCCAATGTTGGTAAAAATAAGGTTGATTCTAGAAGTCTAAATGATAAGTTAACCAATCCATAATGTTGGTCATAGCTGATCAAGTTACTCTATAAGTCTCCTAGATAGGGTTAGTGTTTTTGTAAGTATCTGAGGTAAGAAGTGCTCCCTTGAAAAAATAAATGGTTTAGTCATGCACGAGGTGGTATAATTTAAAATGTTGAACATGTAAATGCTGGTTAGTGTGGTAAAAATGACCAAGCAAGGTCATCATAGAGTATGCGAGTGTTCAGGTCAAAAATAGCCAATGTCAAGGTGGACATGGTCTAATTTTTGGTTGGACAAGGGTAATATCTAAAAGTTTTGGGTTTGGTGGAGAAAGGTTATCTCCAAAAAAATTGGCATTTAGGTATAGGCACATAAAAACATTTAAAAGTGATACCTTGACCATTAATGGTTAGGTTTTCTAAGGTTAATTGTCGATGGTCACTTTTTGAGAGGATCTTCCTACAAAAATTATTAAAAATAGATAAATAACAAGAATTATTAGCATGAATTAAATTTTAAAGAGCACTTGAGAATATTGAGTTGATCACAGACCACTTTAAGGGGGTAACCTCCTTTGACCAAGCTGAATACAATAATTTTATGGATGCCTTTAATGGCCTCAATACTTACTTATATATGAATGTTAATCTAAGAAACTAATACTTCCCATGAAAGTGGGATAAAAAAATGCTCACATTATGACTTATAAAGCATATGCATCTATAGCAACTAGTAAACTAATAAAGTAAAGAGAAGAGATATCATGGGTTCATAACATCCCCTCCCTCTTAGAAAAAACTTTGTCCTCAAAGATTTAGATGTGGGGATTGGTGTTGAATCTAAAATATTGGTTCCCATGTTGTATCCTCTGGTTGAATTTTATGTCATTGAATTAAAACCTCGGTGATTGAATGGGAGTGAAGTTGGCATGTGCACCTATCCAAAATTGCCTCCAAGTCAAGAAGAATAGATCATTATCATGTTTAGGTAAAATAGTCTACACTCTGGTGTTTATGCCAAGAAATTTATTCAAATAAGAGACTAAAATACAAGGTGATCTCAAGAAGAAGGTGAGATCTCTAAATTATAAGCAACCAACCCAATCTTTTAAAGAACCTTATAGGGCCCATATAACTTGGGTGCTAGATTATGACAATCTTTGAGTTTTAGGGAGGATTTCTTGTAGGGTTGTAAGCAAAGAAAAACCATATCACCTACTTGAAAATTATGCTCATAATTATGTTGATATACCTATTGTTTCATTTAATTTTGTTCCATATGAATATTTCCCATCAGGTATTGAGGATCTGATGCTAGTTTTAGAGGATTATGTCGACCGCTTAAATTGATGAACTATTGGGGTTGTATGGAAGGAGCACTAGTGGTGATTGACCATAGATTGCTTCCTATGGAGTCATTTTTGTTAAAGTGTGATAGGAGGTATTGTACACCATTCAACAAAGGGGAGCCACTTTGCCCACTGATGTTGTTGTTCTAAGGTGAAGTAATAGAGGAAAGTTTTCAAGCATTTGTTAATAATTTTAGTTTGGCCATATGTTTATGGATGATACCTAGAACTCATCTTTAACTAAGCACCAGTATGTCCAAATAGTTATATCCAAAAATGGCTAGTGAAATTTCCATCATGATCTAAGATAATGGATGAAGGAATGCCATGAAGATGGAAAATCTGGTCCAAGAAAATTTGTGTAACTATGGAGGCAGTATAGGGGTGGCCAAGGGCACAGAAATGACTATATTTGGAGAGATGATCAACCATAACCAATATCACAATTTTCCATCCATATTTAGGGAGATCCTTAATAAAATTCATAAAATATCTATCCAAATCTTGGTAGGGATGGGTAAGGGTTCGAGTAACCCAGGGATGAGTGTTTTTTCACCCTTGTTACATTGGTAGGTATCAAATTCATCCACCATATATTAAATTATATTTTTCATTTCATTCAAAAAAAATGCATCATGCCCACTCATAAGTTTTTAGAAACCCTAATTGCCATATAGATGTAGAAGCATGGAGTTTATAAAATACAACTTGTTATAGATCTATGTTCTGGGGAAGCACTAGATGACCCTTGTATCATATAGAAGCATCACCCTAGGAATAATGTGGTACAGTCAAGGGGTTGGTGGCCAAATATTGAATGATTTGAGATAATTAGGATTCATTTACATAACCTAATTATATAGTGTCTAACCAATGTGTAATAGGCATGGAAATATATGAAAAGGAAGCTTGATCCATAAATGTGTGAGATAGAGCATTAGCCACAATATTATCTTTACCCTTCTTTTAAGTTATCTCATAGTCATAACCCATGAGTTTGTTGACCCATTTATATTGTGATGGGGTAGATACCCATTGTTATAAGAAATATTTTAGACTTTGGTGATTATTTTTTATACAAAAATGATTACCTAATAGGTATGGTTTCCACTTCTATACTGCATGTAAAATGGCCATCATTTCCTTCTCATAAGTAGAGAGCACTAAATTCTTGCTAGAAATGGATTTTATAGTGAATGTAATGGGTCATCCTTATTTGAATAGAATAGTATCCAATCCATTTCCTCAAGAATCACTCTTGATAGTGAAGTTCTTGGCAAAATTTGGGATAGCCAAAATAGGTGTAGTGCACATAGCTTGTTTCAATTCTTCAAATGCACACTTAGTAGCTTGTGTCCAAGTAAAAGCATCCTTTTTCAACATAACTATCAACAAAGATATAATCTTATCATAATCCTTGAAAAACTTATGATAGTAGCCAATGAGCCCTAAAAATCCATGTAGACTCTTGAGTGTCTAAAGATGTAGCCAATTTGTCATAACAACTATTTTTTTAGGATCCACTCAAACCCCTTGGGCTGAAACAATATGCCCAAGATACTCCTCTTCATCCTAGCTAAAAGTACATTTGGATTATTTTACACAAATATGATGGTTAGAGAGAAGCTATAGTGTGAGCTCTAGATGTTGGAGATGCCCAGACCATGTT
Source organism: Torreya grandis (assembly GCA_037957365.1). NCBI lineage: Eukaryota > Viridiplantae > Streptophyta > Pinopsida > Cupressales > Taxaceae > Torreya > Torreya grandis. The sequence continues at coordinate 1,507,257 of JARHVA010000504.1, read as the reverse complement.
TTACTATAGATGTTGATATCATCAAAGAAGACTAGAATGAATTTTTGTAGGTAGGGTTGGAATATTTTAATCATCAATACCTAGAATGTTGAAGGATCATTAGTGAGGACAAAGGATAGGACCAAGAACTCATAGTGGCCATCATGTGTGAAAAAATATATCTTAGGTATATCATCCTCATGAACCCAAATCAAGTGATGTCTAGAGCAAAGATCCAATTTGTATTAAAAATGAGTGTCATGAAGCTCATCAAAAAGCTCATCAATAATAGGGATTAGGAACTTATCCTTGATTTTGAGGTGATTAAGTGCATGAAAATCAATGTAGAGATGTCATGGCCTATCTTTTTTCTAATAAGGATAACTAGGGAAGAATATGAGCTGGTACTGGGGTGAATAATGCCTTTCTATATTAGGTCTTAAATGAGCATCTTGATATTAGTGTTTTGCTGAAATGGGTAGCGATAAGGCTTGATGTTGGGAGGAATGATTCTCAAAAGGAGTTGAATATGGTGGTCCTCAGGCTGTGAAGGTGGAAATCCCACTAGTTCAATAAAGACAAATGCATATTATTGTAGAATGGTTTATAGGTTAGAAAGAGTAATGGAGACTATTGATGGTTGCAATTGAATGGAATGGAGTTGAGAAATGACACCATGTGAATTCTTCTTATGAATATTTTCCATATAATGTAAATTTATGATGCTGAGAGATCTAAATTTTAATCCCTTCAATGTGTGTTTTTTCCCATTATCTAAAAATTGCATCCAAAATTTAGAAAAATCCCATAAGATGGGTTGAAGTATGCATAACCACTAGGCTCCCAAAACAACATCACATCCACCTAAAGGTAAAGAAAACATGTTAGATCATAAGTTATAATCTATAATAGAGATATGCACATTGTGACACTTCCATTTTCAAGGTAATGTGCCCCCATTGGCAACATGACTTCAAATTTGGAGCAAGGATGGATAAAATAATCAGCTTGTTTGGCAATTTCAGGGTTAATGAAGTTATGAGTGCTACCTAAATCAATGAGTATTGTGAGAGGGATATTCTTTAAGTAATACCTAACCTATATGGTTTATGGGGTAATGACTCTATCTAATTCATGGATAGATATCTCTGGTTGGTCTTCTTGAGAAGGAGGTTCCATAATTAGTTGAGCTTCTTTTGGATCATCTATTATATACTAAACATCTTCCCAATATTTAAGTTTAGGTGGAATTTCACATCTAATAGGTAGAGATTTTGCTTGACACATCGATGTCCAAAAGTGAATTTATCATCATAGTTATAAAATATTCATTTTTCTCTATGGGCTTAAATCTCTACTTTAGTCAAACACTTGATAGGAGTGGTTATGGGGGCTAGCATTGTTTGAGAGTATTATGGAGCTATATTTTTTAATGGAACAAAATTAAATTTGAATCACTATTGAGATGTGATCTTGTCCTATACCAACTTAGCCAACCTTAAGGCTTCCATCATTATGTTGGGTTGGAAAATTTTGACCTTATATCAAATTACATCCTTCAATCCACTAATAAAGAAACTCCTGAAGAATTCATCATACCATCCTTCTATGTGATTGGCTAGCTTTTCAAATTTGGTTTGATATTCTATCATTGTTCCTATTTGGTGAAGTTTAGTGAGTGATCTAGTGAAATAATCAAAAGTAGTAGGGCCAAACCATTACAAAATGAGAGTACAAAAAAAAGTCCATATGGGTTCATCATGAGCCTTGGTATACTAATAACACCATTGAAGGGCTTCAAGGTCCAAGTGAAAGGATGCAAGTGGAGCCTTGTTGGCATCAAAAGTATTATGAAAACTAAAATATTGTTCTACCTAATAGATCCATCTAGTTAGATCTATACCATTGAATTAAGGAAAATTAAGATTCAACCAATGAAAAATTGATGGAAGAAGAAAATGTAGTGTCTGAAGAAGACTATGGGTGTCATCTGTTTTTCATAGTGGTATGTTGAAGACTGAGGTCAAGAATTTTTTCATCAAGATCTTTGATGTGGGACTTGAGGGTAGCAATTTCATCCTCCATGTTTTTTTCTATTTTTGATTTACGATCATGACTTGAATAGAAGTTTTTTTTGAAATGGATAGGAAACTAGAGTTAAGACACATTTAGTAAGGAAGGTTTTGAATTTGGGTGAAAATAGAAGGGGTAAAGGGGTTTTTAATACTTTTTTTGCATAGTGGGAGTAGGATTGTTGAAGACAAGGGTAATTTTAGGAGTGAAAATGAAAACAATAGAAAATTGGTCAAATAGAGACAAAGGAGTATAAAGAGATGATGAACATAGTGGAAATTTTTTGAGGCTAATGGACAAAAATATAATCTATGGCAAAACCCCAAAAAAAGGAAAATTGTAATTTATGGTAATTAGGAGTGGAATTGGGATATGAGACCTCAAGGAAGAAAATTTAGGGAAAGAAATTTTAGGTTTCTAAATAAAGTTTGAGGATAATGGGGCTACAGATGGAAAGATATTTCAAAAAAAATTAAAAAAATTACTCTTTTTTCTATTTTTCTATCTAGTGATAAGTCCTCTAGAAGTCTACTGAGACTCTATGGATAGTTTACAGATTCTAGGTTCTATCAAATATCTACCTACAAGTCCTATAATAGTCTGTGGATACTCTATTGATTGATTATTTTTATTTTTCTACAAATATTCAAAAATTTATATAAATGGGCCCCAAGTTTCAATGGTTTCTTAAGGTTTTTAAAAATTTCACTCTAGACACCAATGTTGTCTAAGCAAGTTCTGCTCTCCAAAAAGAAATTGGACATGGATTTATCTCTTTGTGTTAGCTCTTGGTTTTCTTCATGGATGTGAACTACTCAATTAGGAAGGGGTCATTGCTCATTTCACTGGTAAGTCCTCTCAATGGGTCAACTACTTTGGGGTTCCTATGGTACTCCTCATAATAAGTTTTAGGGATTTCACCCAAGCACTTCCCACAGTTATGTGGTTAAGATTTTACCCTAATCCAAAATAGATTATTATGTTATAGGAAAATACTCAAATAAATTATGTAGTAGAATATAATTATTTATAACAAAGTATTATGCAAAAAATAGAGTGAAGACTTTCTAGAAAAAAATTAGCCCTAGAAAGCACTTTGATACCAGATGAGAGGATCCTCTTGCAATAATTAATAAAAATGCACAAATAATAGGAATTTATAGCATGAATTATATTTGAAAGAGCACTTAAAAATATTGAATTGATCACAAACCACTTCAAGGGGGTAACCTACTTTAAGCAAGCTCATTATAATAATTTAATGGATGCCTTGACTGGCCTCAACACTTACTTATATATGAACCATAACCTAAGCAACTACTACTTTCCATGAATGTGGGATAAAATAAAATGCTTGTACGATGACTTACAAAGCATATGCATCTATAACAACTACTAAACTAACAAAGTAAAGAGAAGAGATATCAAGGTTTCATAACACCTTAACCATTGATGATCAAGGAGAAACCTTAAAAGGCCAAAGATAAAAAGTGAAAAACAAAAATAATTTTCACTTTTGATAATTTGACCTTCATGCTTTTTGTGCTATAATGATTTGGCACTTTGAAATTTTAATGTGAGAGTTGACTGAGTGTTTATTGAGGTGGTTGACTACTAATAGGTCTACTATTGATTGGTGTGAGTTATATGGTGAGTTCAAATCTAGGTGGATAAGGATGCATCAAGTAGCTAGACATGGGCTTCATCCTTGATAGTTGTCAAGGAATAAGGTAGGTGATGTTTTGAATTGGTAGATTAATTGATTTTTTTGTATTTAAGTGTAATTTAAGTAGTTTGTTGTTATTGTGGTGGGTTTTAACCTAAATTTAGGTTTTAGGTGAAATTGGAAAATGTAGTAGATTAATTTTGAATTTGAAAGAAGATTTGGGTTGGGGGTGGGTTGTAGGATAGATTTAAGTAGTTTTATTTTTTTTAATTTTGATGTTTAGTTGTATTTTGAAGAAGGTAGGTCAAGGGTTTTGCCACTGGTGGTCACACATAGTGACCATCAGTGGTTGGACCCAACCATAAATAGTTATACATGACCATAAATGGTCAACCACCAAAGGATAAAACCCACTTGACCATCAGTAGTTGTTAGGACCATCGATAGTTGAGTAATTAACGTAGGTGGGTTGTAATGGAAAGGTATATGAAGATGTTTGAAATGTTTTTAAAGGGTTAGGGGTAGGTTTAATACCAAGTTAATTTTTAAAGATAGGACATATTAAAATGTTCATATGTTAAAATGTTTAATGTGTTGAAATATTTGTCTTTAAAACAAGTGATGGTGTGGTATATGTTTTGGAAATTTTATAGATTTAGGGCAGATGATTTTGATGGAAGGTTTAGGTGAAGTGTTTTTAAAAGGTTTTAAAGGGATTAAGTAGGGTTTAAATGCTAAGTGTGGGTCAAGATAGATGTTTGAGATGGTTAAGAGAGTGAGTTTTATGTTTTGAGGAGGGTGTTGGTTAGAATTAGGTGTTGGTTTGATAGGTTTAGGGAAGGTGTGTGAAGATTTTATGGGGTAAGGTAGATGTTTATGATAGAAGTTTTAAGTGTTGGTATTATAAGTTAAAAATAGTTGTGGGTTAATGTCATGTTAATGTTATAGAGGTAATTGTTAGAATAGGTTAATGTAGGTGAACTTATGTTGATAAAAAACTAAGCATGCATGGTAACTTGATTTATTTTTATAGGCATAAAGACTAAATCTAGATGAGGGATTGGGTTCTAAAAATATTTGTGGATATCCATAGAGAGATGATTGGAAACAATTGGATTCATATAGAGGATGGTATATTATGATCCATGTGACATTATTAGAATCTATTGAGAGATGTAATAATGATCATGTACCTCATTGAGAGATGGGATCCATCCATAAATACCTTCCTACTACTGATAAGAGAGATGACCACCCTATTAAAGGATGTTCATATGATTACATGTCTATATATTAAAGGGTATACTATTTATCATATTGATATTAAAGATTGGGATGAGCAAATGGAGCTATTATATGGTGAGGATCAGGCCCTTACTAGGTGGTATTCAGGTGGTTTTAGTTACAGGCCATTATACCTATTGTCACTTGAACTTGTACCAAATGAGGAGATGGGAAAAAATTATACTTGTTCAAATAAGACAATGTAACCACCCCAAGGCTATGGGTATCCCTATTAGGAGGTGGATCTATAGATTAGGGGCTAGTTCCCCATGATGTATCAATAAAGCTCAAATCCTACTACTAGACTCAGGGATGAAAAGGGATAGAGGTAACATGAAAGTAAACATATTATATATGGGTGAGACACCAAATTATTTTCTCTACTCATAAATTTGACATGCACTTGTAACCAAGAACAAGTTACATATACACTTCACTTAATAATAACTCTCTCTCTCACACACACACATCAATGCTTCAACATGGGGTATAGGAGATAACATAGGTTAGGAAGACTAAAGAAATAGGAATTATAAGACACTCTATTTAATGATCTAGTAAATATACCTATAACCTCACTTGAAACTTCTTGTTGACCTACAAGAAAGAGATCATAACACACTAGGTACTAATAGGAGTAACATGTGAATATAAATAGACATCACACTTGTACAAGGATAAATAGTATCATGTACACCTAGTGAATTATTAAAATGAGGTAAAAGTACTTGTATTTATTTTTTAAAGGCAAAAATTTGGTATGGATTCACCATACCTAGGCAGAGAGATCATACAATGGCCAAGAAGGCTCAATTTATAGAACTCAGAAGAAGAGAGAGAGAAGAGAAGTTGAAGAGGCAAAAGGACATGTGTCACCAATGTGAATACTAGTTAAAAATGAATTGGAGAGAGGTATTTATTGATACATATATAAAAAGGAGTTAGAATTTTGATCTCTAATCATCCAAGACCTGTAAATGGTCAAGAAGCTCCTTTTCTATGCATAGAAAACTACCTCTCATAATTGGCCTTCCAAAACTATCTTGAATCTAAAATTAATATTTTTTTATGATTTATATTATTAATAGGGGTTAATAATAATCCATCACATGCATTGGAGAGGCTCTTGACCCTCCCTATCATTCTAGTCATACATGATCATACTTGGCAGTCCCAAAAAAGCTCTTTTCCCTTCACCTCTCACACTTGGCACAAAAAACTCTTAAAAAATAAAATATGATCCATAAAATAAGATTAATGACATGTTTCCCAAGTTTCCATGTCATAAATTACAAGAAAAATTCCCTAAAACACTCTCCAAATGAAGATTCACCATTTTCTCTAAGTCTTCCCTAGTTGGCTCATTGGACTGGCTAAAAAGAGAGAAATATTAGGAATAATTATGATTTTATATAATTAATATAATTAAAATTAGGAGTTATAATAAGTCCTAATATTCCATCCAACAATGATTTGGTCTCCTAGAAGTCTTCCATGTCTAAAAAACATAAATAATGGTCAAAATAAGCCCCATTTTACCCTATTACATATAGTTCAATACAATATAATTCCATGTATATGATAATAATGTAGTTTTGAACAAATTATATTCATTATTCATGGTCAATGCATCCATCTAGAGGCACTTCTAGCTTGATTTTCACCATCAGGTCTCAAAACAGGGTTTAAGAGGGTTTTGAAGTACTATACCTCCTAGCATTTGTTCATGAAGGATACACATTGTAAATATGATAAAATTAAACTTGTGTCTACTAAAATAACTCATTAAACTTCCTTTAATTTCTCAAGGTCCCATGCAAATCTTGGTGGAATTTCTAAGCACTTGAAGTTGACATTTGATCTCAATTTTTGCTTCTTGGTGGGGTTTAGATGCTTCCTAAGCCAAAAATGGCTTATTGGAGACAATATTTTCAAACAAAGTGTTGTAAAATAATGTTATATACCATAAAAAATTCCTCAAACCATTATAATGTATTTAGAAAAGCTTGAAATAGAAATTGACCCCTATTTGGTTTTAGGCCTAAACCTTGCCAATAGGTTTGCCTACATATTTGAGCTTCTATTGACCCTCCAATGGTTATATTTACAATATTATGGATTTAAAACACCAATAATACCCATTTAAACAATAATTTATCATTTTTAAATCATATATTAGGTTTAAAATGCATATACCTCCAATTTGGCTTATAGCCCTAAGGCTTTCCTTCACACTTAATTATAACCCTTGTTGTGTAGGGTGCCCTATTTGCTCTCAAGACTTATATAAAGGTTTATTAGGTTCCTAAATGTGTCCAAAATATATTAAAACCTTATTTACTAATCTAATTTGTCTCTAGTTCACCATTCTTCACTTTTCCCCAAAACCACCATTTTTGTGCATGAAGGGACTACCCCTGCTCTGAGACAAATTAAAGAGTATTAGGCATATTTTTTTGGGAAATTTGAGTATTTTAAAATATTAAAAAGTTCCTAATTACCAATTTTTTTTTTTAATTTTTTTATTCCATGGTTATGGGGTTTAACCATCTCAATCTTCTCAAAAAAAGGGGTAAAAAACCATGTTTTTTGCATGTTTTATTCAAGCCTCCTTATGAATGAGCCTTCCACACTTATTTGATACATAATTTGTTAATTTATTTTAATAACCATTATTTCATTCTTTTGGAGCCTAGGGATCCACCCAAAATTTCTCTCCCAATTAGAATCCCATATTTACCTCTTGAACAAAGGGTTTCCTTACCCTACTTGTACAGACTGAGTCTATTTTGCTTGTGGAAAGAGGGCCTTGGATATATTTATGATGTCTTAGACATGTTATTTCCTTAATTTTATCATGATTAATCCATATCACATTATTTTAAACTCCCTCTTCCTTCCTTGGGCATCAAACTCTCATCATGTTCCTCTGAAGCTTATGACCCTCTCTGACTATGATAGTGAACATTGTATCTCCTTTTAGGTGCCTTTATTTGGAGATTATGACCAAGGTTTCAAAAAATTATATATTACTTTTGACTCACCTTCATTCCAATTTTAAATAATCTCTAAACCTATCATTTTGGCCCTTTAGGGCTTCTAATTATCCACTGTCCTCCTTGACTGAGACAGTCTTAAGTCTCTATTATAGGTGTTTTGGGGTTGGTCATTAGCTTGAAAATAACTTTGATTGATGTTATGGTAACTTAATTATATTCCAAAATTCATTATGTTTTTCATTTCAACCTATTTTATCCCTAAATTAATTTAAAACTTCTTTAAATTCCATAACTTCACTCCACACCTATTGTCCCAGTTGTAGGTGGTTATTCTTTCATTCATTTTAAGCTTGTAGGTGTTTTCTAGATGAAGATAAACTTGTTCATGGTGAAATTGATGGCATGGAGTTATTTATTTCAATTCAAAACATAAACTTTACTCATCTCATTCATGGTCATGCCTATCTCACAAACTTTGACTTCTCTGCATGTAGGTGATTCCTCACAATCCTATGTATGAATAGAGAAACATGTATTGGGGTTTAAGGCATTGAATTTCTCCTTATCTCATATCATTTTCGTTTTCAAGAATAATTTGGTCCATTATAATCATTAAACTTGATATCATATTGTAAGATCATCAAAATGGGATGCAAATCCAACTTTTTGATCAATATCTTGTAGATAACACTGCCTTGTTTTAGTGGTTTTTATCCATTTTTAGAATTTGTAAAATCCAATCTCCATTCATCCTTTACTTCTCAAAATTGGAATAAGACTTTTCCTATATGATTAATATAGGATTAAATCTTCAATTTTCCTTAGGTTACTTAAGGTGCACGCTTAAATAGGTCATACAAAACCTTATGGACCTATGTTTGGTCATGTGGAGCAAAAGGATCTGATCATAGTCCAACTTCCCATTTGATATTTTGACACCTTTCTTGTCAAACTAGGAAGATCAATAGGTCTATCTAGGCCTTACCATATAAATTAATCTCAAATTAGATTGACCAACTATTGGAACACCTATAGAAGACATGTTTGAATATTATGACACCAACTGTAGATGATCATTCCTTTTACATTGGTAGAATTGAGACCATTCTCTAAACATGCAAGTTTGTAGTGCCTACATGCCTCCATACAAAATTTCAATACACATTAATAGTCTTAAGATGTTAATGACCATATAAAACCTCTAAACTAACATTTGTGACATCAACATGCTCCTGTAAGTGGAGTTTTTGGCTGTGATATACAAGGAAATCATGAAATGACAAGAAACATGCAAGGAATGCTTTAAAAACACATCAATAAAAATTATAAACACTTTAATGCAAAAAATACACTATGATAATTTCCAAAAAAACATCAAAACATCATATCCAATGTGAAGGAAACATTTTCAAAGCAATTGAGATGAATGCGAATGCAAACTAAACATTTTACAATCCTAGAAGAGGATTTATCAGACAATTAAACTCATTAAAACAATATTAATCATGAAAACATCCTTAAAATAATTCATAAATCCATACAACACACAAATCCACCAAGCCAAATCACTAAAATCTAAGACAAGTTCAAACAGTGACCCCCCTCATGGTTGCATAAGCATAAAAAGCTACCTAGAATCAAATTGATTATTCATAAATGAGGAGCCACCAAATTACAAATTATTTATATTAAATTAAATTTAACTTATATTACTATCCACACCTATGATCACTCTTTCCAATTCCACCTATAGCTTCCATAGTGAGTGCTTGAACTTGCCCTTCTTTAGCTTGCCAATGGAAAAAGGAGAGAAATGAGTTGTAGATGAATTTTTTATAAAATATATGAAATAAAAACATGGATATGACCTATGGTAATGTGAAGAGTCACACCACCACATTTTTAGTTGAAGATTGGATCATGGAAATTGTACAAGTGCCTAAAAGGCCCTAAAAACAAGGAAAACCTCCCATTTTTTTACTATAACTAACCCTTGGATGCCATCTAACTACTCTCTAACATGATCTTGACATATTCCAAGTTGAAACTCACCTTTTTATAAATTTTCCTTATAATTTTGTACAAGTAAATTAATAAGCTAGAAAGTGGCCAAAAGACCCTTTTTTGCACATGAGACATAACAAATGACCAATTAATGAGTTGTAAACACATTAAAACATGATATATACCATATTAAACAAATTGGAAAAAATGAAATCTTGACCAAGTTTGACCAAGGCTTGACCAAGTTTGACTTTGGTTGACTAGGTCATTTCAAGGAGGGTGAGCTTAGATAAGGACTAGGACAAGGTAAAGTAAGATAATAGACCAACATGACACCTCACAGGACCTATGAAATCTTCTTCAAAATTTTAAAATGATAGGGGTTGGCCTCATTTAACTAGAAGTCAAATTTGGTCAACAATACCATATGGTACTTGATGACTATGATGATGATGGTAGTGTCTTATTTCACATTACTTGATTTGAGTGGTGGAGGATTTCCCTATCTACTACTAGGTGTGTTATTGGAGATGCTGCTTAGGAGGATAGTGTTTATGGGCACTAGTCTTTTTAGTTAAGATATATAGGGAGATCTAGGCATTTTGATCTCATAGATGATATGGGATCAGTATTGGGTTCATGCTCTATTGTTGGGCATATGAGCACATTTAGGTTTTGAGAACTTTGGAGCTATCATCAGATGGCTACACCTAGGAAAAATATAGAGTGGGCTTCCTATGATGGAGGGGAGATTATGCTTGACAAGGTCAAGTGGAGGGATGAGGGATATTGACTGGTTTAGAGATGCATTAGAGGGTTTTGTTGTAGGTGATGTAATCTAGAGGCCATATGTGGGCTAGCCTAAGCGGGCCCTCAATAACTATCACACTATATATTTGTAGAGATAGAGGTGGATATATGGGAGGAGAGAGGGTGAGACTGAGCTCATCCCATTTGATAGAGTTTGGAGGTAGTATGGCCTTGTGTAGGAGATTATGTCTCCTTTCTTCAGGTATATGAGGGAAGATGCAAAATATTTGGTACTAGAGCTATAGCTGATTGATGTAGTATTAGACCATGAGGATCTACATGCAAGAGTAGTGATAGATGATGCTAGTTTTATTGATGGCTATATAGGATGGTACCAATCCCAATATGTAGTGATCAATTTTAGATGAGATGATAGGGGCCAATAGGGAATAGATGCAGATCCAACTAGGGCATAGGTTGGTGGTATAGATGAATAGGTAGAGGTAGAATTAGTATCTATACAAGCTCAAATTATAGGTTTATAAGGATAAGTGGTCATATTTTAATGTTAGATTATAACTTTGGAGTGTCAAGTTACCACCATTACAGCTAAGAGATATTAGGAAAGGACCTCCCTTAGCTTAGTGACCTAGGAGAGGGATACCCTAAAACAAAGGGTAGGAGTAGTGGCACCACCACTAGGCACTATTCCTATGGGACAATACTTGGCCATGGTTGAGTATTTGGGATATTATGAGGTTATAGTTTTGGTATAGTGTCCACTAGAGCTCTGATGGGGTGAATATAGAGCTAATTTAATAGGTGGGGCATCTTTGGTGACTCCAGGTCACTGGGTCGCTTTAGTGAATAGATAGGTAGGCATCCCAAGAGGACCAACACCAGATGGTAGTGTAGGTTTAGGAGCAGGAGGGGCCAATGGTAGTGGTTCCCCAAGGGCATGATATATGATATGATGTATAGATATACATGATTTTTATACTATCCTCTAGGCTGGTGATGTGAGATGTACATGCTTTGAGAGAGAGGTTATACATTATTACATGTATAATTTATTTGATGGACATGATGTATATGATGATGTTTATGACATAGATGTGATATATGTTTCATGATGATATATATATGGTTTATGTTGATGGTTCATGGTTTACATGTTTTGATGTTTTATGCCTTATATGATGTGGACTTAGTAGCTTTAGGCATGTGATGATTTATGGAGGAATTTTTTGTTTTGTTCATGGATATGATGATGAATGGTTTAATTATGGTTATTGATTTGGTTTATGATATGATGTTTATATTATGTTTGATAGTAGATGGATAGTGTTGTCCCCAAAAATAGACTTCTCATTTTTGGGACAACATGTGAACTATTTTGGTTCAATAGACCAAAATAATCTCTTCCCTTCTCAAAATTTGTTCTGAGCATTCAAATTCCTCATTTTTCAAGCTTCTTAGAGAATCTACGGACTCTGTAGGCTTGAAACTATGGACTATGCAAGCTTGAATCTACGGACTCTGTAGACCAAGTATTACTAGCTTCACATGTTGATTTCTACAGACTTTACAGGAAAGAAGCAAGATCTCAACACTTAGGCAATTTCAATAGGTTCAATGACCACATGGTTCAACGCGTTTGGTTCAAAAAGATCAAAAGGACTTATCCAAATAAAAATAATGAATCGATTGAACCATTGAACCTTGAACCAAAGGGTTTAACGAGTTCATAGGTTCAAAGGTTCAACCAGTGCGATGAAGATCAAAGATTTTAGAAAGAACAAGGAAGTGATGGACTAATGGTTTAGCAAGTTCAAAGGCTTCTACAGGTAGGTTCAATTAAAAGAATAAGTTTCTGACACTTAGTCATTTTCAGGGAATGAACCATTGAACCACTTTGGTTCAAAGGTTCAATGGGTTCAAGGTTTAATGGGTTCAACGAGGCTTGTTTCAAAGAATCTTGGTTCAAGTGGTCAATAGAAACAAGGGAATGAACCATTGAATCATTGAACCAAAGTTAGTTCAATCAATTAGTTCAAGTGAAAAGTTCAAAGGAGTGCCCCAAGTGTCAAAGACACAAGTGCCCTTGAGGAGGGAATTTCCATGGCAAAAGTGACTAAGGAAACAAAAACCTAACAGAACTTAGTGGATGCTGCCATGTGTCACAATTTGAGATTCACATAAAATTGACTAAGGCAAATTTCTAAGGGGCAAACAACCCTTTTGGAAGACACTCAAAAGCTGAAGTGAACCACTGAAAAAACCTAAAAGGCTAATTTGGAGCTCAAACAACCCTTGTAGAGGGCAAGAAGGGGGAAAATGGACCAATTCAAAGGCCAAAAGAGCAAAGGGATTTCCTTTAAAAAAGTTCCCCTGGCAAAAGTGACAAAGAGACAATTCCTTTAGACAAATTGTCTGAAGGAATTCCTTCAGACTTTTTCCTCTAAAAGAAAAGTCTGAAGAAATAAAAAACCTGCTATGCTACCACATGTCATCTTCAAAGTCATAGTGGAAGCCACCATGTGTCATCTATTGAGGCATAGTATCAAATGTAGCGGAAGCTGGCAAGTGTCATCTTCTGCAGGGTTCTCAAAAGACCAGCAGGAAGAAACTAAGGAAAAGAGCATCGAATTGAATCGAGGACCCGATTCAAATAACTAAAAAAAGAGGAATGACAAGAAACATTTGCACATCATATATGTTCCTAGAAGTAGACCACTAGGTGGATATTGAAAGATGCAAACTTTCAATAGCATGACCCATTTCTCTACATTGGAAAAAGCAAATAGGTAAATGCCCCTAAATTCTAGCATGTCTTCTTAACAAAATTTAATGCAACATGATGTGTTACTATTCCCAAGTCCTTCTTGAAGAGGCTATATAAGGGACTCTCTTTTATTGAATTAAGCTCTCTCTCTTTCTTTGATTATCAAAAACAAAACTCTGCCCAAATTGAAAGGCATTACTGAGACTTTGAGCTCAGATTGTTGATCATATTTTGTTATTGGAATAAGAAAGCAAGTGACTTTTTAGACTTTGTGTTGTGATATCTTTGTTGTTGGGGAAACTGTTCTTATGTCTTTTTTCTTAATATATTTTTTGTTCCTTCAATTCAATAAGCAAAATTAATGAAAGTAGTTAGGAAGGTGTCTTAAAGCCAACTGTGGAGAGACTTTGTGCCCCCACAATTGCCTTTAGTGTGTTTTCTTTTTGTTTCTATGTAAAGGCCTTGGGATGACTTTGTGCCCTCATTGTCCTTAGTAGCTCACTCATGAGCAATTCAGGTGGACACTTTGTGCTGCATCTCAATTTGTTGGTTACCACATCCTTGGTTACATTTTGCAATTACTATGAGGAAGATTCTTATAGTTTGTTGACTGGTACTTCTAAAAGAAGAGGAGTGCTTTTTGTCATTATCCTTAAGATTTATCCTTTGATTTTCAAGCATCATCTCTAAAAAAAGAGAGATTGATGGTTTGTTCTACCCTTGAAAATTATTTACTATATATATATATATGCATATATATATATATGCATATATATATATATATATATATATATATATATATATATATATGCACACACACACACACACACACACACACACACACACACATATCTTTAGGGAACCTCCCCTTGATAAGAGGAGAGATTAGTCTCCTTTTGATTTGGTAAACCTACACATTTGGATGACCAATCTTCTTACTTTGGATGATCATACCTATTTTGTTTATCGATATGCTGATCGATAAAATATTCAACTAACAATTTTTGGTGACTCCACTAGGGATATAGTTATGTGCATTCTAAAACCTCAAGTTTCAGATGGAATCAGTCTCTACCATTATCTATTATAGACTCCATTCCATTTCTGTATTTTACCCATTATTATTATAACCTTACCATTCACCTCCACACTAACTGGGAAAAAATGTGTAGTTTAAAGCATCAAGCTTCAAACTAAAGCAAGGTCAATTCTTTTCAATTTTTGTTTCACAATCTGACAGATTCAAGGTATACACAAAGCTAAAGGGCTAAAGGTATTTTTGACCCTATATTCGAGTTGGTACAACAAAGTAGTTTTGATCTGTTTCCTTCACCATCTCACTTCCAACAAACCAAGAGCTTTCCTCCTACTAAAGTCAAATCTCCATTGCCAAACGAAGTATCCACTTCTACTATTGATAAAGCTTTGCCAATAATTACTCCTCTGAGATTTGTTATTCCTTATTTTAATAGTCATATAATGGTAGCTCAAGGCCCTTGGGGTAATTATTTTGGTCCTCTCAATCTTACTCCACCTCTACATGAGCTTCCATGTAGTTTAAGGAAGAATTTCCCCAAATTATATGGTGATGGGAAAGTTAATCTTGATGAACACATTGCAGCCTTCAACATAGCATGTGGCATAATTGGAGTAGAATATGAAGATGTAGCAGTCAAGATATTTGTAGAAACATTACTAGGTGCAATTGTAGATTGGTTTTATCATCTACAGGCTCGGTCAGTAACTGATTAGAATACCCTCAAAGCTAAGTTTGAACCCAGATTCAAACCTATAGAAGATGTACATGCACTTTTGACTCAACTTACACATATGAAGAAAGAACCTCATGAACCAATGAGGGACTTCATAGCCAAGTTTGACAAACTGAGGAATAGAATTCCTATAATTCTTTAACCTACAACTGAGAATCTCAAATGCTTCTTCATTAATTCTTAGTTACCTAAAGTAAGTTTTCTTTTGAGATGTGCTAGTCAAATAGATCTTGTTATAGCTCAACATTTGGCCACTAATGTAGAAGATGATCTCATCTTAGCAAGGAAGATAAGAAGAGATCCAAATAAAAATAGACCCTCATCATCTTCTAAATATTCATCTACAGGCACCATAGATCTAATGGTGCAAAAGTTGGCTAATGAGTTGCTTGCTCTCAAAAATCAAATGGCACAAGGAATGTCTTTTGCTCCTTCATACAGAGATATGCCAAGAAGGACATTTCCAAATCAGTCATCTCAGGGCAATGCTACCAGGAATCAAGGACAACAAAATCATCTTCCTCCCCCACAAGGGAAACTTGCCTTGGAAGCTCCTCCAATCAATTTAGCAATGGGATATCTTGAAGCAGAATCAGATTTCTCTTTCCATCCTGAATTGAATCAAGAAAATGATGCTAATCTCCTTGTATAAAATCAAGAAGAATCAATTAGTGACTCCCACATTAGTTTCCTAAATTACCAGGATGAACTTAGAAGTAAAGGAGAAGCTTTTGATGAATCATATGCAGTGTTTACCAGATCCAAGAACCAATTAGTCTAGAAAGCTGATAAAGGGAAGACAGAGGAGCAACCTCAACTAGCAATTTCAATTGCTAAACATGGAACCTCTTTACCTTTCTAGCCAAAAGATCCAGTGACCACCCAAAAAGTAAGTACATCAATTTCACCTTCACCTTCTACTTTAATTTTGCAAACCAACCCTCCTATCCCTCTTAAAACCTAAAAGGTTGAAATACCTTCCTCTATTCCTAATCCAATTCAGCCATTTGACATAATTGATCATGTCAAAAAGACCAAAATACAAATGTCTGAATTTGAATATTTACAATCCAATCCTGATCAATTGGATAAGTTGGTTCAATATGTCAAGAACTAAACCATCCTTTCAAGATAAGAAGCTAAAAAGGTAACTCTTGATTCCCCAAAGAACATGCCCATCCTAAATAATCTTGTCATTACTCCTCCAGCTACCCTTGGGAAAATAGAACCTTTCTATGTTTCCCTATTAATAAATGGTCACAAGCTAAGTAATTGTATTATAGACTCAGGCACATCTAACAATGTCATGCCTGCTAAAGTAGCTGAATCTCTTGGCCTCACACTGACCAAGACATTTAGGAGATGTTTCTCCATGGAAAACAAACAAGTACCATTACTGGAGAAAATCAAAGATGTCAAATTTGCATTTGTAGCCTTTCCAAACAAGAGAATCAAGATGACTGTCTTGGTGGCTAATGTCCTAGCATCCTATGGTATTATTTTTAGATGAAATTTTTGCAAAGACATGGGAGGAGAACTAAGCATGGACCTATTTGAGGCAAGAATCCCTGTCAAAGGTGTAATGAGAAGATTTCTCCCTGAAAAGGAGGCAAAATATGTGGTCACCCAAACATCAGCCTCTGAAGCTCAAATTCTTTTTGAATCCTCAGGTATGGGTAACTACTTTCTATCTACAGATGAAGTGCATGAAACATCTAATAAAATTCTTGAAAGTGTCAACCCAGAAATCAGTTCAACTAGAATAGCAGAAGAACTAGTAGGTTGTAATACAAATGAAGAAGGACCCTCCCTCTCTAATGAATGAAAGTCAAAAGAAAAATTAGTATCTGATGAGGTATGGACTCTAGAATTTGATGGCAGTTGCTCCTCTACCAGTTTGGGAGCCAGGATTGTGTTGATATCTCCTCAAGGAGATATGTTTCCTTCATCTTACAAATTAAAATTTAGCAACACTAACAATACAACTAAATATGAATCTATGTTGCTTGGATTGAAGGCTGCTCAAGATAAAGGCATCAAGTTTCTTCATGCCAAAGGGGATGCTGAATTAGTGGTTTGTCAGGTGAGAAAGCTATACCAAACCAAGAATGAAAGATTACGCCATTTTCGCAACCTAGTTTCAGACCAAATTGAAAGCTTTGATGCTTTCAACATTTCTGCCATACCTAGGGAATCTAATGACAGAGCTAATGCACTTATTGTTTTAGGAACTCTCTTAGTTCCTCACTCAGATTTCAAAGAAGACAGGTATACTATTGAGCTAGTCTATAGACCAAGTGTTCCTAATAATGTTGATCATTGGCAAGTATTCAATGATGATCATCAAATCATTACCTTCCTAGAATGAAAAGACGATTTTAAACAACTACGTTTTGAAGGTAGTCAATCTCAGAAGTATGAATCAGCCTCTAAATCTAGTTCATATATAAATGAAGAATTCTTATAGCTGAAAGGAAATAAAATTCCCAAAGGCCTGGTTTCTCTTGAGAAATTGTTTAACAAGCATGATAGATTCATCAAACAACAACAAATAGATTCAAGCTTCTCTCAGGGATTCAATCAAGTAAATCTGACTATTAAAGAAAATCCCAAGATGGTTAACATTAGTAAGTGTTGCACCCCTAAAGAAAGATTCAAGTTCACCATTTTACTCCATCAATACATGGATGTCTTAGCATATTCTTATGATGACTTGAAGTCTCTTAGACCTAATGAAATATACCATGACATTCCTCTCAAGATTGACTCAATGCCCTATAAGCAAAAATCCAGACAGTACAATCCAAAAATATCAAGTACTATTCTATTTGAAATACAAAAAATATTAAATGCTAGAATCATCTTCCCAATCCATTATTCCACATGGATTGCAAGCACAGTGCCTGTAAGGAACAAGAGTGGTGAAATTTTCATTTGTGTAGATTTCAGGAATCTAAATCAATCATCTTTGAAAGATAATTACCCTTTTCCAATCATGGATTAAGTGCTTCAAACAGTGACATGATCAGAGATGTTATCAATGCCAGATGGCTTCTCAGGATATAATCAAGTTGAAGTTGGTGAATCAGACCAACACAAGACTGTATTCACCACACCTTGGGGTACATTTGCATATAAAAGAATGCCTTTTGGCTTGATAAACACTGGTGACACCTTTCAGAGAGCAATGGACCTGGCTTTCAAAGATGAGGTGGGTAAAATTATAGTGGTATACCTTGATGACTTGACTGTGTTTTCAAAGCATCATTTTGATCATGTACACCACTTACAACAAGTATTGGAGTGCTACTACCAGAATGGTATTTCTTTGAACTCTAAAAAGTCTATTTTTGGAGTAATAAAGGGGAAACTCCTCAGACATATTGTGTCTAAAGAAGGCATAAATATTGAATTAGATAGAGTCAAGTCTATTCAAGAGCTTAATTTTCCTAAAAATAAAAATGTTGTTCACTCTTTCTTTGGAAAGGTGAATTTCTTATGAAGGTTCATCCCTGAATTTAATGAGAAGACTAGACACATTGTGAACATGATGAAAGGGAAGACCACCTTTAGCTAGACTAAAAAAGGCAAGTCAGTATTTTAGGATATCAAGACTGCTATTGCCCATGCCCCTACCTTGGTTTGTCCAGATTACAACAAAGATTTCATCATATACAACTATGCTTCTGAACACATGCTTTTAGTAATTCTTATTCAATAGGACAAGGAAGGTATAAAATCTCCCATTTCTTTCATGAATTGCCCTCTCAAAACCCATGAGATGAAGTATTCAAATGTAGAGAAGCATGCTTATGTAGTGGTGAAAGCAGTCAAATATTTTCGCTTCTATATTCTAAATTCATACACTACTACCTTAGTTCCTGACACTACAATCAAGTCCATATTAACTCAGTAGGAGTTTGGCACAAAAAGAGGCAATTGGATTGTAAAGATCCAAGAGTTTGATCTAGACATCAATCCAACAAAGTTGGTCGGGAGAAAAGGCCTATGCTAATTAATTGTTGACAATAAGCCAGAAGATACACATCATGAAAAAGCTAAAGTGGAAGATACACCAACAGTCCTTTTTGTCTCCACTACTAATGAGTGGTATTTAGGTATTGCTCATTTTCTTACTTATGGTGAATGTCCTGCTCATTTGTATAAAGAAAGGAGGACTATCAAGTTGAAAGCGACCAATTTTGTCCTTTGGGACAATGGCTTGTATAAGAGAAGCATAGATGGATTATTCCTTCACTATGTAGATAAAGAGCAACAAAGCCAACTTTTGAAAATTTTCCACAATCTAGCCTATGGAGGACATTTTTTTGCTCTTGTAACTACTCACAAGATTCTACAAGCCAGGTATTACTGGCCAACTCTTTTTCAAGATGCATATAAGTGGGTGAGAAAATGTAAACTTTGCTAGCAATTTATTGGAAGACCTAAGTTAGCTGCCTTGCCTCTCAAGCTAGTGATCATAGAAGAGCCATTCCAGCAATGGAGGATTGATTTTATTGGGACTATAAACCCATATTCAAGTGCTACACATGATTATGTCCTTACAGCAATTGATTATTTCACCAAGTGGGTAGAAGCAATCCCAACTAAGCATGCTACTTCAAAGGTTGTATGCAATTTCCTCAAAGAGAATATCATTTCCTGGTTTGGAGTTCCAACCAAAATTGTTACTGATAATGTAGCTTGTTTCACCTACCAGGAGATTACACAATTCTATTTCCATTATGGAATTACACTCTCTCAGTCTTCTGATTATTTTCCACAAGGGAATGGACAAGCTGAATCAAGTAATAAGAACCTGGTAACTATCATCAAGAAGCTAATAGATGACAATCAAAGGACATGGCATAAAGCATTGATTGATGCTCTATGGGTAGATAGAATCACATCAAAGAGGGCAATTGGTATGTCTCCTTTTAAACTTATTTATGGTATCAATGATGAGATACCAATCACCTTAGAATTTCTAGCCTTGAAATTGGCAAAAGCAATTGAAGATCAGACATATGAAAGCTCTCTTGATAAGAGAATCATGTGCCTAGCTGAACTAGATGAACATAGAACCATCGTGGTGGACTAAATTTCTGCTCATCAAAGTCTGGTAAAGAAACTCTTTGACCAAAAGGCCAAAAATCATGATTTCTAGATTGGAGATCTAGTCTTGCTGTGGGACAAAAGGAGAGAACCCAAAGGGATGCATGGAAAGTTTGACTCCCTTTGGAGAGGCCCATTTATAATTCATCAACACAATGGTGAAATCAAATTTCTACTAAAATATCAAGATGACACACTCTTTTCTCTGCCTCACAGGCGGCAGCATCTGAAACACTTCAACTCTTGAAGTATTAGATCATTTCATCTGTACATATGTATATTTGTATAGTTTTTAATTCTATTTTGTTTTGTTTCTTTCCATTTTTGATTCCTTCCATTTGTAGTTAACATGACTCCATAGCCCAATGGTACACATGAAGACACTAGATATTTTGGATTCTACTCCCTTCAATTCATTTTTACAATTGATAGAAGTTTCCCAACTGGAGCTAGCTGTTGTCCCCAAAAATAGAGTTTTCATTTTTGGGACAAAATGTGAACTATTTTGGTTCAATAGAGCAAAATAATCTATTCCCTTCTCAAAAAAAATTCTAAGCATTCAAATTCCTCATTTTTCAAGCTTCTTAGAGAATCTACGGACTCTGCAGGATTGAAACTATGGACTCTACAAGCTTGAATCTATGGACTCTATAGGAAAAAAATCTATGGACTCTACAAGCCAAGTTCTATAGGTTTCACATGTTTATTTCTATGGACTCTATAGGAAATAAGCATGCTCTTAATACTTAGGCAATTTCAACAAGTTCAACGCGTTTGATTCAAAAGATCAAAAGGACTTAGCCAAATAAAAAGAATGAACCAATTGAACCATTAAACCTTGAACCAAAGGGTTCAATGAGTTTAGAGGTTCAAAGGTTTAACCAATGTGATGAAGATCAAAGATCTTAGAAAGAACAAGGAAGTGACAGACTAATGGTTCAATAGGTTCAAAGGATTCTATAGGCAGGTTCAATCAAAAGAAAATTTTTCAACACTTAGTCATTTTCAGGGAATGAACCATTGAACCGTTGAACCGTTGAACCACTTTGGTTCAAAGGTTCAGTGGGTTCAAGGTTCAACAGGTTCAACAAGGCTTGTTTCAAAGAATCTTGGTTCAAGTGGTCAATAGAAATAAAGAAATGAACTGTTGAACCAAAGTTGGTTTAATCGATTGGTTCAAGCGACAAGTTCAAAGGAGTGCCCCAAGCGTCAAAGACACAAGTGCCCTTGCAGAGGGAATTTCCATGGAAAAAGTGACTAAGGAAGGAAATAAAAATCTGATAGAACTCAACAGATGCTACCATGTGTCATAATTTGAGATTCACATAAAATTGACTAAGGAAAATTTCCAAGGGACAAACAACCCTTTTGGAGGACACTCAGAAGCCGAAGTGAACCATTGCAAAAACTTGAAAGGCTAATTTAGAGCTCAAACAACCCTTTTAGAGGGTAGGAAGGAGGCAAATGGACCAATTAAAAGGCCAAAAGAGCAAAGGGATTTTCTTCAAAAAATTTCCCCTAGCAAATGACAAAGAGACAATTCCTTCAGATAAATTATCTAAAGGAATTCCTTCAAACTTTTTCCTCCAAAAGAAAAGTCCAAAGAAATAGAAAACCCACTATGCTACCATGTGTCATCTTTAAATTCACAGCAGAAGACACCACATGTCATCTATTGAGGCACAACATCAAATGCAGTGGAAGCTACCAAGTGTCATCTTCTGCAAGGTTCTCAAAAGACCAGCAGGAAGTGACTAAGGAATAAAGCATCAAACTAAATTGAGGACGCGATTCAAATAACCAAAAAAGGAGGAATGACTAGAAACATTTTCTCATCATATATGTTCCTAGAAGTATACCGCCAAGTGGATATTAAAAGATGCAAACTTTCAATAGCCTGACCTATTTCTCTACATTGAAAAAAGAAAATGGGTAAATGCCCCTAAATTCTAGCATGTCTTCTTAACAAAATTCAATGCAACATGATGTGTTACTATTCCCAAGTCCTTCTTGAAGAGGCTATATAAGGGACTCTCTTTTATTGAATTACACACTCTCTCTCTCTGATTATCAGAAACAAAACTCTGCCCAAATTGAAAGGCATTACTAAGACTTTGAGCTCAGATTGTTGATCATATTTTGTTATTAGAATAAGAAAGCAATTGACTTTTTAGACTTTGTGTTGTGATATCTTTATTATTGGGGAAACTATTCTTATGTCTTTTTCCTTAATATATTTTTTGTTCCTTTAATTCAATAAGCATAATTAGTGAAAGTAGTCAGGAAGGTGTCCAGAAGCCAACTGTGGAGAGACTTTGTGCCCCCACAATTGCCTTTAGTTTGTTTTCTTTTTGTTTCTATGGAAAGGACCTTGGGATGAATTTGTGCCCTCATTGTCCTTAGTATCTCACTCTTGAGCAATTTAGGTGGAGACTTTGTGCTACATCTCAATTTGCTGGTTACCACGTCCTTGGTTACATTTTGCAATTACTACCAAGAAGATTCTCATGGTTTGTTGAATGTTACTTCTGAAAGAAGAGGAGTACTTTATGTCATTATCCCTAAGATTTCTCCTTTGATTTACACACATCATCTCTAAAAAAAGAGAGATGGATGGTTTGTTCTACCCTTGAATATTATATTATATTATATTATATTATATTATATATATATATATATATATATAGGGAACCTCCCCTTGATGAGGGGAGAGATTAGTCCCCTTTTGATGTGGTAAAGCTACACATTTGGATGACCAATCTTCCTACTTTGGATGATCAAACCTATTTTGTTTATCAGTACACTGATTGACAAAATATTCAACCAATAGATAGGATGATACTTATGATATGATGTTATATGATGTGGTTCATGGACATGGTTCATAATGTTGTGTTCATTATTGATTTTTTTAATTTATGATCATGGAGATGTAATGTGATTATGGTTAAGGATGTAATGAAAATACATAAAGTTAAATAACAAACTAAATGTAGGAAAAATAAATGAGAATCATGAGACGTATGTCCACATGAACCAATGATAAGAGGGTAAGGAAAAATCAGAATGACTTTTCATTGGTAAGGACCTAACAAAAACAAATTTAGATTGGATTAAGGAACATAAGCCTTTCAAATGCTTCACATTATCATGCTCTAGTTGATAAAGTGGTGTCTTGATCACATCATGTCAAGTAAGCTCATAATCCCTTGATTTATAGATAGTGTAAAAGGTAGATAGGTGATAGGTGAAAGGTAAAAGGGTGGATAGGTAAGGTAATTATTTTCATCAAATTGTGTGGCCCAAAACACTCTATTCAAGATCCTATAATTTGATGCAACATTGAATCATCTCTCAAGTTGTGGGAGCTTGTAAAAGAGATGAATCTCTAGGATTGAAAGGGCTAGCTCCCTAGATTATTATTTAAGTGCCTATCACCTAATATAATTCTTGTTTATGAAAAGAGTTAGAAGTTTCATGAAATGGAAAGTACACTAAAGAGGTGATCCAGTAAGACATATCCCATTGAGTATCAAACTTCTACTAAGCAACAATGCTTTCAAAGACTAATTCTATGCATTGAAGGATCCTAACATAGTGTTTTAATGTGAAGGTAAGCATACTTGGGAAAATCAATAAGATAACTAACCTAGGGGTAGAGTGCACACCATATATAAAATTTCATACTTTAAAAATATCCTAGTACATTCAACACACTTCACATGACCTGTTAAAATTAGAACTCTTGCTTAAACATAAAGGATAAAGGGAGTAAGGATGATACTAGCACTTAGCTCCACTATACATCAATCACACACTTAGAAAAAATGTTCAAAAATTATAATTAGACTTGTATTCAATGTTTAAATACAAAGTGTAATGTCATATTATCAGGGCTTCACCATACCAACTATGGTCTCTTTTATAATTGCCAAAATGGCTCCATTTATAGAACTTGGAAGAAGAGAGAGAGAATAAAAGTTAAAGAGGCACAAGGAAAAGTGTCCAAAGGTGAAAATTAGTTATAATGAATGTGGTTGAATTTGAAAAGGAGTCATGAAACTTATATACACATCATTCTATCCAAAATTAACCCCTTATCCAAGTGTGGGGTAGAAAATCTTCTCAATCATTCTCTCCTACAAATTGCCTTCATAATAGGCTTTTCTTGAGCATTACAAAGCAAGTAATGGATAAATGTCTTATAGGTGATGAGGATATGGAGTTACAAATAATCTTTCACTTGAATTTATATTTTTTCTTATCATGACATTCTCTTACACAAGCTCAATCATCACCTATCATCAAGATCACTCTCTAATAGGTATTCTTTGACACTTAGCACTAGAATATTTAGATCCTTCCTAACTGATCCATACCAGGGGTCTTGTGACACATGTTGTTATACCTTATTTTCTTGGCTTCATCAAAAACATCTTAAAAATCCTCCAACTTGAGTTTCCACTATGTTCACTATGTCATTTTAGATATCACTTTAGACTTGCTAAAGTGAGAGGCTTAGTAGGGACACTTGTGATCATTCTCATTGCCTAAAAATGGCATGAAGAGTTTATTCAAGTCCCAATGTACCCTCCCAAGTAGTTATAATCTCATGAACATCTTACTTGCAAAACATAAGAAAATGTCAATAAAACCTATTTCTTACATCACCTATATGGATTCTATACAATCTAATTCCATTTACTGATCCTCATGGTGTTTTAAACAACTAATCTTCATCACTCATGGTCAAATTCATCCGTTTATATGCACTTTTATCCTCATTTCCTCTATTGGGTCCTAAAATAGGGTCGACAAGGGTTTTGAAGTGACTAGCCCTCTTAACATTTGTTCATATCCATAGAAAATTTTAAATATGATAAAATTATAATTTTGGATTATAAATAACCCCCTTCAAATATTTTGGATGTATCAAGGTCCCATGCAAAATTTCATGATAGATGTGAGCATCCCAAGATGACCATTTGTGCCATTTTCAAGCATTTTATGAGGTCTGGGAGCTTCTTAAGCCAAAGGATGGTTTCTTGGAGAATTTATCTATATGTAATTGTTATAAAACCTTTAAAAATTCCCCATAAACCTTATCCAATCCTTATAACAACTCACCAAGGTCTTAAAATGAATCTGACCCCTATTTTAGAAACATGTTTAAGCCTTGCCAACTAGGCATGCCTACACCTTTGAACCAAATGACCATTATGGAAATTTACCATGAATTAAAATGGATTTAAAACATAATTTAAACTTATATATAGGTTATTAAAAACACTAAAAGTCTTGTCAAAGGCTATAACTTGAAGTGACCTTGCATATTAGATTTGCATGTTTTCATCACTAGGTCTGTTTATAGACCTTCTAGTCTAGACCATTTTTCTTTTATCCAAACCTTCTAGACTTTTTTTTCACATTTTTCCACATGTCTCCTAGATATTTAAATCTTATTTAATGATCTAATTTATCTTTGGTTCACCATTCCTCACATTTACCCGAAACTGCCATTCTTGTGCATGAAGGAAGCACCTTACCTTTGAGACAAAATAAAGATTAATATCCCTATTTTTTATGCAAAGTGTAATTTATAAGGTTTAATTATGACCTAATGAAGAACTATACCAAATTATTTTTTTTATTCCATGGTTAGGGGGTCTAACCATCTCAAGTTTCCCCGGAAAGGGGTGAAAAATCTTGTTTTCATGCATTCTTGCTCAAACCTTCCCCTAGATGATTCTTAAAAACCACCTTCATTATTAAAAGTTTATTATAAATTTTACACACCCTTGTTTCATTATTATTTAACATATGTATCCAACCAAAACATTTCTTCTTAGTAAAGTCTCCATACTTCACCTTGAACCAAGGGTTTCCTTAACCTACTTGCACATACTAAGTTCGTTTTATCAAGAGAGAAAGGTACTTGGGTGTCTTGAGGGTGTTTATGACATTAAATTTCATTAATTTTATTCTATGGATTCATTTTACATTATTTTTAATCCTCCTTTCCTTCCTAGGAAGTCAAACTTATATCTTACCCTTCTTAAACTAGGACCCTGCCTGTAGGTAACAGTGAACATGTGTGTTTTATTATAAATACCTCTCTTTAAAGATCTTATAAAGGTGTAAAAGAACTTAAATATATTCCTTTAATCTCTTATCATGTCAATTTGAGCTCATCCTTTGATCCTCAAATCATATTAACACCTTCAAAGCTCTTAATTGCTCACTGCCTGAATTGACTAAGATATTACCTAAAGGTGGAGACATGACTTAGCAAGGAACCTATTTTTAGATATGAGAAGGTATATTTAAATATTAATAAGTATATAACATAAATATTCACATTAAAATCCTTCTCTATGATATTTCAAAATACTTTCTTGCCTCAATTTTTAAAACCCTATCTAGGCTGAGTATTCTGCATACAACCTTGCCTGTAGGTGTTTTGGTGATATTTATAAATAGATTAATGATGTTTTGATTCTCATTGAAATTTTTAGTATCAATTAAACACTTTATATCTCATATTCACCTTGAAAATTAAATATAAGGTCAAACCTTAACTTCTAACTCATTGCTTAACACCCTAACTAGCTATGTTTCACTTCTCAGGCTTTTGTATAGATAGGGAATAGTGTTTACGAGTGAAAACATCAAATTCAATTTTCTCTTTAACATCTTGGTTTAGGAGTGTATTTTTAACCATTTGGTATTTTTATCCCTTCTTTGGCATTATTTAGGATCTTTAATATGAAGTTCTAGGTGAATTTTCCTTTAAAATCCTGTAGGTGAAGACTATAAAAAACTAGTGGTTTTGAGGGCACTTTTGGGTCTCCAAATGACCACTTTCCATTGCTCATTATCCATCCAATATTTTCACATTCCTTTTCCATACTAGGGAAAACAAGATTCAATAATAAGATGCATGAGAAAACCTAAGAAACACTTTTGTTAAGGTGACCTAAAAACCTTCTAGGCCTCTACTGGGCTCCTTTTAGGACAAAAATCTTGAACAAATAGTCCTTATCTTCTTCACATGATCTGATACCTTACCTTACCTTCTAGTAGTTTCTATGAGCCTATTAAGACTCTTCTTGTGGTATAGGTTAAAATTAATGTGAGGTTGCTTTTACATCCTTTATACACATCTAAAGATCATACTTAGTCACTTGTAAAAAGTTGTTTTGAAAGGAAGATAGTGAATTGGGCATTGATCACTATGAACTATGAGTGTAGAAAGAACTCATATGATCCATGATAAACATCCAAATGTATTTAAATAAAATCAAGAAATTATGAACAAGTACATCTCTCTTTACACCATAATGATGTCGACAAGAGCCTGAAGGTGACTGTCTTGGTAGAAAATATAGGGAGTATGAATTTTGAGTAAGAAAAGGTTTGTTTTAAGCCTCTTATCTCCTCAAAGACATATGATAGTCTCTAAATTGATAACCTTCACCAATAACACTTGGAGGTCATTCTCAAAAAACCTTCTTCAATCATGAAAATCTCTTTCCTAGCACCTAAGATGAAAATAATAGATAATGGCAGACCTAAATAGGCCTAGAAGAAGCTTATTGGCATTTGATAACATAAAAATCCAATAGAATCATAAAAAACATATGGATTGGTCATTAAAAACATATTATATCATCAAATTTATCATACCAAAACAAAATATCCTAGAATTAGCTCAAACAGTGACCCCCTCATGGTTACAAACCCATAAAAATATGCCTAGAGTGTTAGCATTTATTCATAAAGGAAGAGGCACAAAATTTTAAGTTCTTGTTATGAAAATTATGTTCACTTAGATTAATATTCACCCCTAGAACCACTCTTGCCAACTCCAACTATACAGTCCATAGCAAGTTTTTGAAACTAATCCTCTTAAGTTTGCCAAGTCAAATGAAGCAAAAAATGATAGAAATAAAAAAATTTATGTAATTTATATAATAAAAATGTTGGAATGACCTATGGGGAGGTGAAGAGTCATACCACCATGTTTTTATCTGTAAGGAAACTTAAGAGGTATGTACAAGTGTTAGAAATGGCTTATTTTTTAGGAAAAACTATCATTTGACTAATGAAACTAACTTGTAGCTACCACATGACGAAATACTAACATTATTTTACCTTTTCCACATTCTCATCCACCTTGGTGATATATATTTTAACTTTAAAGTCCTTAAAATTCATTTTATTGAGTTAAAAAGGTGGCCAAATGACCATTTTTGCACATGAGACCTAGCAAGAGGCAAATTTATGACTTGTAAACACATTAAAACATATGAAAGACGATTTTAGGACATTATAAAAATAAATTTACCGTTTGACTAAGTTTGACTAGGTTTGACCAATATTAACTTTGGTTGACTAGGTTAGTACAAGGGAGGTGAGCTTCAACAAGGACTAGGGGAAGGATAGGTGACACATATAGGATAATAAGATACCTTATAGGACATATAAAAATTTATTAAAAGTTAAAAATATTACAGGTTGAACCAGGGTCAAATTTTTTCAATATTAACCTTATATGAGTTAGTTTTCCCCTTCTATAGGTGACCTAAGAACTAGAGTAGACAAGTCCACATCTTTTGCTAAGGTGTAGACTAATCAATGAGAGAAGTATACTAATGTTATATATCAAATTTGATTGTAACTTTCTTGGTATATATTCCTCTAATTTTGATATAGGTTCATTTGTTACTTTTTTTTTGATAGGTTTGTGAAGTTGATCGATGTGGGAATCTTTAAATGATTGCTTTTAACCCATTTGACATAGCCATCCTTGAAAGGAGTGGTCAAATTTTGGGTTTGTTATTTTGGTAGTTGTACTTCAAGGGAGTAGTTTGTCTTTTAATCAATTTTAGTTTTGTTTTGGGTAGTTATCCTTCAAGGGAGTAGTCTATTATGCTAGAGAGATATGACCCAAGTGAGATTTTGATATCCCATTTGTTTTGATGATAGGTTTTAGACATGGACAAGTATAATTAGGATTATAGGTTTACCTTTATAAGGGCAAACATTTTAGCACAATAAGTTGAATAAGAGGTAAAAATGTTAATTTTGAGAGATAAAAGATCATTGGATTATGTCTGATTAGAGATAAAAAGTATCCATGAGAACCATGCCATGGGTAGAGCCGTGGTACCCATACTTATGATTAGGATATGATTGTGATGATTAATCATATGGTTCTAGTTGTAATTATTTGTCCTCAAAGAGAGGGATAGGTGAGTGAAGGTGTGAGGGTAAAAATCTCATAAATCAAGGGAAAAGCTTAAGGTCGATAAAATGGT
This sequence comes from Torreya grandis, assembly GCA_037957365.1. NCBI lineage: Eukaryota > Viridiplantae > Streptophyta > Pinopsida > Cupressales > Taxaceae > Torreya > Torreya grandis. Next base: position 1,477,510 of record JARHVA010000504.1, on the reverse strand, counting down.
GAGTTTAATCCTTGTTTAACAAAAAAAAGGATGTAGATGTGAAGCATTGAGAGGCTAAAGTTTTGGCTTTCCTTAAATAGAGGACAAATGGTAAGCTCTTGATCCATACCTATTTGTTATGATGTAGGGTACAAGCCAATTGAAATCAAACTTGCCTCTTTTTCTTTTATCCATATTAGTCATATGTTGGTTTTCCTTTAGGATGAGGTCTCTGATATTGAATTCCTATTCTTTTAGGTGTTTGTTATAAGTGTACTTGATTTGCTCTTGGTAGATACAAAGATGGTTAAGCATTATAAGGCAATGTTTTTCAAGTAGCTCAAGCCATGCTAGACATTCTTGATGATAGTCACTCGTAGAGATGATATCTTGTAAGTATACACAAAGAGAAAGAATATAGACTTAGAAAGGCAAAAATGCCTCTGATCTGAAGACTAGAGAGAAATGGGTAGCACTTGTAGAGGTTAGAATTCTAGTACAATAGGTCCATAAATTGAAATGGATGTGCAAGTGACAATCCTGACCTAAAGCACTAACTAATTTGGTCAACATTTTGTTAAGGATTTTATTAAAGGCTTCCACTTATCCATTTGCTTATGGATGGTAAGGTGAGGAAAATCTTAACTTGATGCCAAATGTATTGCAAAGACCTTGGACTTTTTTGTTCTTGAAAGATTTACCATATCTTTGATGATCTTATGGGGAACACCGAAGTGATAGATGATGTGGTGATTAATGAAATCAACTATCTTATCAAATATAGTCGAGATGAGAAGAATAACTTCCACCCACTTAGTGAAATACTCAGTGGTGGTAATGATAGATTGGTGTCATTGTGAAGAATGAGGGTTAATTTCCTTAATGAGGTTGATTCGCCATTGTGAAAAGGGCCAATAGTCTTTGGATACTTGTAGGCCATGGGCAGGTGTGTGATGTAAATTGGTGTGTTGTTAGCATTTAACACACTTTTTTACATAGCCAAAATATTCCTAGTTGAGTGTGGGCTAATATTAGCCAAGGCAAAAGATGCATTTAGTGACAGATAGGCCACTAAAGTGTCCCCCACATATTCCATCATGTGTTTCCCTGATAGTATGGGAAGCTTCATGACTATGTAGACAAAAAAAAAATTAGGTCATCAAAGCCATGATTATAAAGGATTCCCCTAGTATGGTATAATGAGAGGTACTCTGAACAAAGGCTCTTTGAGCATTCTTAGAGAGATTGGGAGGAATGATGTCAAGGTTGAGATAGTTAAATGTTTATTCATACCATATGTTGATGGATATTTATCTATATGAAAAATTGTAGGAATGTCAAAATAGATGTAAGATAGAGTGATAAAATGATGGATGGTAATGAAGAGTTTAGGTTGTAAGGTTGAGATGGGATTTGGGAAGTGAGGGAAGCCATGGTATCTATGAACTTATTGGTAGATCAGGGAATAGACTAGATAAGGTAATGATCAAATGATGTTAATAATACATCTAATAACTATTTATACTTTTTCAAGACATCATTATTACATTGGTAAGCTCTATTGACCTAGTTGACCACAAGTTGGATATCACCAAAGACACTGATTATCTTGAATCCTAAGGCTAGAGTGGTTTGGAGACCTATTACTATAGATTCATACTTAGCCACATTATTGGTTCACTCAAAATCAAGTTTGAAGGAAAGTGGAAGAGGTTCACCATTGAGGGGAATGAGAATAACTTTGGAACTCCCACCATGCTATAATTTGGAGCCATTGAAGAACATGGTCATTTGGTAGGTGGGGTCCTCTTGAGAGAGAGTTGTGATGGACTCATTTGGAAATGCAAGAGGAAGAAGTTGGTTGTTAGGTAAAGGAGTTTTAGCTAATTGGTTAGTTATTACTTTCCCTTTAATTGACTTTTGTTGAAGGAATTCAAGATCAAACTTAGCTAGGAGCATAAGCCACTTAGCCATATGCTAGTTTTGGTATGGTTTAGAGTGCATATAATTGAGTGCATTAATGTTAGTGATTATGTAGGTTTTGTGATTAAGAAGGTAATGATGAATTTTGGAATCCATAAAGACTAAGGTGAGGCAAAGTTTCTTAGAATGGGTGTACTAAGTTTCATATTCTATAAGTGTTCAACTTATATAGTAGACAACTTGCACTTTTTTTGTTCATCATGGTGAGTGATCATTTCCCCTAAGGAATGTTCAGTGGTGGATATATAAAGGTATAAAGGTTGGTCTTGTTTAGGAGGAGTAAGAATCAGTGAAGAAATAAAGTATTATTTTAGTGAATCAAAGGTTTATTATCAGTCTTTGGTCCATTTAAAAGAGGTATCTTTCTTGAAAAGATGGGTTGACATCTACTTGATAACTGAGAGATGAAGTGACATATAGATTGGATCTTCCCTTGCAAGCTATAGAGTTGTTTAAGATAGGTAGGATGAGGCATCTCTAAAATTTCTCTAACTTTGGTAGGGTCTAATTTGATTCGTCAAAGAGAGATGATAAATCCAAGAAGCTTTCCAGATAAGACCCCAAAAACACATTTTTAGGGTTAAATCTGAGGTGGAAATGGATTAGGCAGTGAAAGATGATTGTCAGAATAGCTAGGTGATTCTCACGATGTTTAGATTTGCTAAAGAAATCATCCACATATTCCTCTATGATTTTATGGATTAGATCATAGAAGATGTAGGTCATCACACACTAGTAAGTTGCTCTAGCATTCGTTAGACCAAATGTAATGGACCTATAGTAGAAGGTTCCCCATGGGGTGATGAAAGAGTTTTATGTTGATCTTTGTGGGAAATCAAGATTTTATTATATCTTGAGAAACCATCCATGAGAGATAACATCTTGTGGCCAACTATAAGATCAACAAGTTGGTCAATGCTAGGAAAAGGGAAGTAATCCTTTGGGAAAGCCAGGTTTAGGTCATGAAATTTGATATAGAGGTAAAGTCCCCCTATGGGTTTGGTAATGGGAACAATGTTAGAAAATCATTGAGGATAATTGATGGGTTGGATGAAGTTGATAGACAAGAGACACCAGAGCTCTTCTTTGACTAGAAAGGTGATGTGGGGGTGCATCATGTGACACTTTTGTTGAATAGGCTTAGCTTCAAGATGGGTGAAAATGTTATGGAGGGATATAGAAAGGTAAATTTTTAGAATATCATAATAGGACCAAGAAAATTCTATAATAATATCATGAAGGATTTCCATGGAATTCAAGGATTGACCAATCTTGACAATGTGAGGGTTATCCTGAGTACCCAAGTTGACATTGATAGTGGTTTCATTAAACATGGTTTGGTTCTTGGGAGGAAGGGATTTATGGATAAAATAATCCCTTATACTGAAGTAGGTAAGAATGGAATCATCAACCTAATGTTAGATGGTGTTAATGGTAGGAGAATCATTTTCTACCATTTTAGGATGAATGAGAGGAAGGATTTTAGTTCAGCCATCCTTTTGATAAGTTAAGGGTCCTAAACTAACAATATTAATCAAATAAAAATTTATAAGTTGACACAAAAATACTTAGAATTCTAAGGATATGGGGTTGTTGAGGATGTGAAATCCTCATTGATGGTGGTGATGGGTTTAGGTGAGGTGGGTTCTTCTAGTGGTATGAACCCAATGCCAAATAAATCATGAGGTTTTTGGGTTTCGATGGAAGGTAAATCATGAGGTTCATATTCATAATGGCCTAGGCCAAATGCCTTGTAGGCATACCTATGGAGGTATAATTTGGCAATTGTCATTTTTTCAAGATAGGAGAAATTAGAGGTAAATGATGAAGTAGTATAGGTATCAGTGGAAGCAAAAAGTGGATGATCTAGTCCCCCATATATTAATTTGGTTTGATGGTTAGGAGGCCTAAAAAGGATGATGTTTCTAATGTTAGGGGCATAGCTAGGATCATGGGTGAGGTTACCATACTCTTGAGGAGTAAGTAAAGCATCCAAGTCTAGAATATGATACTCCCCAAGTGAGAGACATTAGAAAATGGGTTATAAGGGGTCCTTTATATGGATATAAGTAGAAAGGATAGATGAGATAATTGAATCTTCATCTATAGTAGGGTTAGAGGTGTTGTTAGTTTTGGTTAGTAAGGTGGTGTTGTTGTTGGTTGGTGTTGAGGTGGATGAAGGAGGAAGAAGAATGTCATTGGGTTGATATGTCATGTTGTATGATGCAAAAGTACTAGGGTCCACTCTTATGGTAATAACTTGACCTTCATGTTCAAAGTTGACACATAGATGTAAGGTAGAAGGGACACAACTCATGGAATAGATCTAAGGGCATCCAAGTAATAATTTATATTGGAACTGACCCTCTACAATGTAAAAGAGTTTTATAATTGTGTGAGGTCCCAAGTGGATGTGGTGGATAACTATCCCCAAGGTAGTAGCCATAGTATTATTGAAAGAGCAAAGGACTGCTACAATTTCTGACATGTTATTATTAGGCAATTTAAGTTGGTCCTAAGCATGAGAGAAGATAATTTTGATACTATCTCCTCCATAAATCATCACCCTTTTGATGTGGGTTTTATTAATGTATGCAGTGATGAAGAGGGAAGGATCAGGATCTTTAGAATAGATAGAAGGTATTTACAAATCTTGAAAGGTGATGAAGGTATAAATTTGAAGGGATCCGATAAAGGATGCTAGAGGTTGAGTATCTTTTGGTTGAATCTCTATATTTTATAGGGCCTCTATCAATTCTTGGTGGTGATGGGGAAAGGTGTTGATTAGTTCATATAGGCTCATCTTCACCAGTGTTTGGTGAAGTTGTTTTAGAACCACTCATTGAATGAATTCAAAATCTCAGAAGGAGAGACACCCAAAATGGATATTTTGGGATTTTAATAAGGTGAAGGTAAAGGTGAGGGTGCTTGATTTTGGTTGGAAGGTTGAGAGGTAGAAGGCTATTTCCATGGTATAGACGCTTTTTTTTCCCTTATCTTTTTGTTAGGCCTTAGATCGGGTAACCATATAGATAGTATGGATTAGGGGAGGTGTTGGTCAAGATGGTTACTTTGATTATTCCTCACTTTAATATGAAATTGGAGGAGTAGGTAAATTTTGGATGGGTTTAATTGGTGGTTGGATTGGTAATGGGCTCAAGGGAGGTTCATCTGATAAGAGATCATCCTCATCCCATAAGCTATGGATAAGTGTTTGGAGAGCTCTATAGTTGTCTATGTCATGTCTAAGAGTCCTATGGTATGAGAAATTAAAATTTTCATTGAACCATGATGGCTTAGGATGTGAAGGGTTGAAAGGTTTGATGGGTGGTAGGGTTAAAGAAGAGGTTTACAACAACCTTTTTAAAATAGTTAGATAATATTCAATCATTGGTGTTGAGGGTGTTAGGTTTTTGGTTTTAGGAGTGGGAGCCTTCTTAGAATAAAATTAGGGAAGTAGATTGCAAAGGCCCAATGCATTAAGGAGCTTAAATCCAAGAGTGATAAAGAATTTAACACATTGGCAGGTTAAGAAAATGATTGTTTGATGAAGCCTACAGTAGATTTTGAGCTAATCAGAGAACAATATACTAAGGTGAATAACATCCTAAAGTAGTAACCCAAGGGACCCACCAATGTAACATAAAAGAATCTTCTTTTTTAATATATGATAGTCTATTAGCATATATTAGTTATTTTGTCAAAATTGGTGTAGAAATCCTTTTGCATTGTAATCTTTCTATTAAGAACAATTGTCCTTATCATACACATGGATATTTTGAAAATATAAATGATATAACACCTATGTTTCCTATAAGTAGGAAAAGGTTATGATTTTTTAAAGAGGGATACTCTAAACAATTTGTATACAATAGAGCATTTAATAGAACTAAGGAAATTTGCAAAGATTATCTGAATAGTTTGTTCAAAGCTAATGATGTCTCTCAATTGCATGTTATTGTCTCAAATTTGAATAGTTCTCTACATTTTAAGCTAAATTTTATATCATTTGGATATTAATTTATGTTAATTATACATTAACTAAAAATATCTTAGTTATACTAAATTTTATTTGCTCTACATTTGGATGTGCATATGTTATTCAGGTTATAGTAGCAAACTTTTAAGGTAAACTTGGTTCTTACTTGTGGTTTATATAACTCCTTTGAAGCTTGCCTGGTTTGTGATGCAATCTAATTTTATACTTTTTTACACCATAAATTGGTTCATGTATGCTCAAAATAGTTTTAACTTTGTCATAATGTTTGAGAGGGGAACTTGCAATCACGGTCTCTTTTCTGCCTTACCCTTCCTTTTTCTATTCTTTATCAAAGCTCACCTAGTTTGAAGATCATTATTAATATCCATTTAGATTAACTTATTGGCTAGAAATATCACAAAGATCCAAACCTTGGTGGATCCTAATCACCAAATTAAATAAACATTATGGGTAGTTCATGTACTATACTTTTATTTCACCATAGATATCATAGAATTGTCACAAACTACAACTCATGCCTTGGATTCTTTAAATCCTAAAATGAGAAGTGTTCATCAACACTGAAAAGCACCTATGAGGTAATTAGAAGCATCAACAAGAAGCTCTCACTAATCCTATAAGGAGGGCTTGAGAGTCAATTGTGATATTCCCCACATTAAATTTAGAGGATTCTTAACCCTTATGAGTGATTATTCACTCTAAGTGGAAACATCCTTGATCTAGATGGTTTCTCACCTATCTTTTCACTTTGTTAGGCAAAGATCTTAGTTTTTTGTAAGGAAATAGTTAAATTATGGTAAAAATATATTCAAGATTTAAGAACTCATATTATTTGAAAGTAGAATAGTTTATTTTGGTTAAATATTGACAATTCTTAGTGAATATTGAGTTTATTTGAGTCACAAGTAGCAAAGAATGGCCATCTTTTCATAGTTTAGCACATCTTTGAGCTTAGTTGTCCAAATATAGATGTCATTTATCCTTTACAAGTAAATATTCAACAAAATATGCTTAGTGTGTAGGTTTCTTGTAGTTTTTTGTGAATTATAACTTTTTACACCATATTTTAAATAGGATCCTCAATCTTCAAGATAGAATTACCAAGGATCAAGATCAAATCACATTTAGAGACAAGAGAGCCATTGCTCAATCTAGAGACCCATATAAGAACCAAGAAATATATAGAAAGACATAGGCATTCCAGGTCTCTACCCTCTTCACCCTTACAAGGGGTTAATGTATTCAATTTTCATCCAAATATGACATGGCTTGGAAATTCACCCATCAATGTACCAAGTATAGTTCATGACTTTCCTCATAATCCTAAAAATTACTTGCCAATATTTAGTCTAAATGGTGTTACAACTATAGAAGAACATGTTAAGTATTTCAAGGCTACCTTAAGTTTATTAAATGTTATCCATGAAAATGTAGCTTGTAGATTATTTCCTTTTACATCCAAAGATGATACATATTAATGGTTCCTCAATTGATGGTAGAAGGATGGGGTCCTCAGATAAAAGGTAAGTGTGAAGGAGGTGGTATAGGTTTGGTTCAAGGTGGGAGTTTGGTTGGTTCCACCTTCTTAGTTAGTTTGGTTGGGGTTGTATTTGTTGGACTAAAAGGGGTTAAGTCTAACTTTAAATATGGGTGAGCAAGGCTAGGTATAGGAAATATTCCTAGATTCTTGATGGGTTTGGTTAGAGAGGCATAAGGTGATTTGGTAATTTTAGATGTAGGTGGGTTGGATGGTTCTCCTATGGTTTTAGATGAAGAGGTATTTGAGGATGGGTTTGAGGTAATGATAGGTTTAATGGTGGATGAAAGTGAGGTTGAAGGTTTAAGATTTTTTTGGTAAGGGATCCCAAGATGGTGCCAAAAAGTGGCTCTATCTAGGTTGGGTTGAGAGGTAAACTCTAGATTTTGGACTAATCTAGAAAAAGGCTTGTAAACAAGTTTGATCCCTTGGTCATTGGTTTCAAAAGTTAAGTTAATGGGTAGAGGTGAGGGGATAATTTATTCATCTATGTTCTTGGTGGAGGGATCAAGGTTTGGTAAGATGTTTCCTCCATGGAAAGTGTAGGTAAGGTGATATATTATTTTGGGATGGTTTTTAAAGAGATAACAAGTGGTTCTATGATAGGGGAGGAAGGTATGATGACCTCAAGTGAAGGAATGGAAATGTTTGTTTCCTTTGTTTGGATGTTCAAAAGAATGGTAGGTAATTTAACCACTTTAATGGGTAAAGCGGTGGTTGAAGTAATGGTTTCCTCCTTTGGTATTTATATCAAAGGAGATATGGATAAGTCTATGGTATCTTTAAGTAAGGAAAGAGGGGTGGTTGTTTCCTCTATTTGGATGTCTAAAGGAATAAAAGGTGAATCCATCACTTCAATGAGTGGAATAGAGGAAGAGGTAGTTGAGGAATTGGTATCCTCAATGATAGGGTCACTAATAATGACATTAACTATATGGACCTCACGAGCGTGAGATGATTCTATTTTATTATCATAATAATTGGTGGAAGGGGCATGGTTGGGAAAAGGTTTACAAAAGATGTCAAGGGACTAATTTGGGGGTGAATTGGGATTATCAAATATGAGTTCTCCCTTATCAATAATGTTTTGGATAATAGTTTTAAAGGTATTTCACCTACTAAGATCATATCCAATGATGTAGTTAAAAGCACAAAGATCATTCTCATTGTACCAATTGGGTGTAGGGCAAGAGGAATCAAATTATCAAGGAGGTTTTATTAAAGGAAGTTGTATAATGTTTGATTTAAGTAATTTATCCAAAACTAAAGCATAAGAATCCTCTATCAAAGTATATTATTTTGGGGTAACTCATTTTTGGTTTCAATTTTATTGGTTAGAATAATTAGAGGAATTGGTTGGGTTGGGTTGGTTGACATTTGGTGGTGGGATAGTTTTAAGGACAACCAAGTTTACGGATGCCTTTGTTTTAGTGTGGTGATGGTTAGGTTGATTGGTGGTTTTGGTAGAGGAAGGATAATTAGATTTAAATGTAGAATTTTTGTTCCATAGTTTCAATTTTCCCTCGTTAATGGCTCAGATTTCCAATTTTTGTGCCATAGTGAAAGCCTCATCAAAAGTCCTAAAAGTTTGATCTTGAAGAGTAGGGGAACTATTTTTAGCACAAAATCAAGAGAAGAGTTCAATAAACTCAAGTTAGGGTAAGGATAAATAAATTTAGTTGGTGAGACTTCTCTATCTAGCTACAAATCAGTAATTGATTCATCATTAAATTGCCTAATGGAGGAGAGGTCAGTAATAGAGACCTTTTTAGATATATTGACTGAGAAATGATATAAAAAGACTTGGGAAAATTGAGAAAAGGAAAATATATTTTTATTAGTGAGACCACTATACCAATCTAAGTTGGGTCTAGATAAAGACATGGGGATGGTACAAAGAAGAAGAGCATCATCATATGGAATCAAATAACAAAAATGGTGAAATGCTCTCAATTGTTGTTAGGGGTCTTCCTTGATTTGGAACTTGGTAAAATTTGGTAGTTACCATTGAGGAGGATAATATCAAATAGAAACATATGGGTGAATGCATTCATTATATATTTTATCATATGATAAATAGCTATGACCTCTACAGATAAATGACTCCAGGTTGGTCATCTTGTCCATTAACATTTTAACCAAATCTATATGAGGTTGGGAGGCTCCATAATTGTGTGGTAGGTTTGGTTGAGGTTGGGTGGAATTCATATATGGATAAGTGGTAGAAGGTTGGGAAGATACCACATATTGGTATGTGGTCATTGAAGGTTGGGATGGTACCACATAAGGGTTGATGGGCACAAAAGGTTAGGTAGAAGGTGTTATGTATCCTTACAGATTAGGAACATATTGGTAAGATGTCATGGGTATTTGTTATGGGATTAATATGGGTTTATTTTGAGGTATGTATGGGTTGGTAGCTTGTTGGGATTGAGTGGTGACTCTCATGATAATAGGTAGAAGGGTAGGTAGTATGGAAAGCACCAAATTTTGAAGAGGGGTGGAAATTGTTGGATTGGTAGTAATAATAGGAATGGTGGAAATAGGGGTAGAAGATACCCCCATGATGGATGAGGTATGGGTAATAAGAAGTGAGGTTGATTGTATGTTAAAGGTATTGGTTAGTGTAGGAGGTGTTTAGCTATTGGTTGGGATGTTGGATTGGGTTTGGGTGGTGGTAGTGGATGGCATATTACTATAAGAAGATTTTTGGGTGATCAAAAGTTGGGTAGAGGTAAAACCAACCATAACAGGGAGAGGCATACCATAACGTGGATCTATAGGAGGAATTGAATTAATATGGGTGAGGTGAGCTAAGGTGTTGAGATAGTGTTATAGGGTCATAAGGTTGCTATCAAGGAAGGTATTGAAATGCACATCACTCTAAACAACTATCTAAGGCATGGCATGAGGGGGAGAAATATGAGGAGAGCTCTCAACATCTAAATTATACTCCATGAAAGAAGAGGAAGAGGAAGATGGTGGTTCTTGGTTGGTTTGGTTCCTCAATTATTTTCTAGTAAAGACCATGTGATAAATAGGAAAGAAATGATGAAAAAATAAAAACTAAAATAAAAATCAAGCAAAAGGAAAAGAATCTCAAGACAGTCCAAACATACAATAGAAATGATTTTAAAACTTAGGACTATTTTTATATCAATTTTGGGTTATGCCTTAGAAAATGTGAAGAAGAAATTTTGGTTTGTAAATTAGGTACTAAAGAGGAAATCTAAGGTTGTGTTTAAGTGCTCAAAAAGAAGAATATGTATTGAAATTCAGTATGTGGCTTGATATTGGGGCTTACCCCCTCACTTCATACACCATAGTGATAAGGCTGTCAGGTGCTTAGCCAAGATATATTGAATTTTAGAGTTTATACTCAAACAAAGAATTGAGTTGGTTCTCCCCTTGGTAATAACCTCCAAGTAGGATTGTCTAAAAAAGGGTAAGGTTTACCTCTAGGTGATGAAATCCTAGTCGGGCCTTGTCTCAAGTTTGTTTTGATGTGTTGATTGATTATGTGGTTTGGTACAGTGTGTGATAACAAGAGTGAAACTATGATTAATTACTTTGATTTTAAGTTACTAGATGAATTAAAAAAAGAAAGAAATCAATTTATGCAAGGTTTATTTTAATCCCAAAATAAATTTTAATTATTTTCATATGAGAAAAGAATAAAGGAAGAAAAAGGGCACCTAGATGATGCTAGGGTCCCACCAGGCATGCCAAAATGTTTCTCTTAATTTCTAATAATTTCTTAATTTTGGAATAAGATAAGAAACTAGTATCAAGTATGTGGTAGAAATACCTGGTTGGTGATGCATGCATAATCCAAATGAAAATGGAGAACTCCTCTTTGGCTTGTAAGGAAAAACATATAGATAAGAAAACACTATCAAAAGGGGTTGTTATTAATTTAGTTACGTGGACTACTTAGAGTGAGCTAGATCTAAGAAGCATAAGCTTACTAGGAGGCTGTCAATCCACTCTTAATAATAATCAAGTTGAAAGAGATAAAAGTAAGTTTCTTGTATAAAGTAAATGAAATTAAATACAAGAAGAAAGTAGAATGCTTGCTAAATAAAATGACTAAATATAGAAAAAGTGGGTTAATATTCATGCTAAAGTGGGTGAAGTCAGGTTCATAAAATCAAAAAAGGGGCTATGAATAGGTAGGAACATAGAAATTTAGGTTTTTTTGGGGTTAAGGGGCTGAAAATAACTTGTTATTTTTTGCCATAGTGAAAACTAATGGTTGGATGAATCATCAATGGTTTAGCTAACCATCAATAGTTGGGTAACTATCAGTGGTTAGAGGTGATTGTTAGTAGTTATGCTAACCATTGACGGTTGCTTGTGGGTTTTGAAGGTTGGTAAAAGAGAATTTATAAAATAGGTGAATGGTCTGATAATGGTTCTATTAAGGATATGAGAGTTGGGAAATAAGTTGCATATAGGTCTAATTATGTTAGGGGGGTTAGAAATCCAATGAAACAAATAACAAGTACAATGTAATTATAGCTCACTAGATGGATGATGGTTGAAGGCTGAGTCAATTTTTCCATAGTAATAGTACTTTGGCCTCAAAAGAAAATTCATCAAAGGTTTGGGTATCTTTTGTTGTTTTTGAGTTTTTGAAGAAGGATTAGATGTTTTAAATATTGAATACCTATATGCAAGAATGCTCTTGTGATCATGGATTTCACCTCTTACTCCCCTCCTTTTATAGGTAAAGAGAGATGGAGGATAGAAAGTTACCTAAAGGGTGAGGATAATTATTTTGATGTTTGGGAGTTTTTTAGCACTACATAAGGCAAACATATTTAATTGTGCCTTGTTAGCTTGCACATAGCTAGTGATGTGTTATAAGGGTGAAGACCTAACCATTGATGGTAAAGCTAACCATTTATAGTTAAGATAACCATCAGTGGTTGAGTTTATAGAGGTAAAAGGGGTTAAGGTAGGTTGAAAGAGGTTGGGTAATGGTTATGTTAGTAAGTTATTGAGTTTAATTAGCTAAGTAGCTAACTAGACCCAATATCTGATAGGTTAATCAGTGAGTTAAAAAGGGTTAAGTGGTTCTTAAAGTATCCTAAGGTATTTTGAAAATTAGTACAGTTTTATATTGTATACAGTAACATCCTCCACGTTTAGAGTAAGAAAAAAGGTTTTCAAAATAACACTAATGGGAACTGAACCAAATAGGGAACAAAAGACAAAATTTGGAAGAAAGGACTGAAGGTTGAGCCTTCTTACCTAATTTATCTTCTTTCATTGGTGATTTCCCTTTATCAGTTGTAAGGCTTAGTGCCTTGGATATTTCTAATTACTCTTCTTTTATATCTTATTTTGCTTCCATTTGTTGCTAGATCAAAGGTGTGTTTATTTATGGTTCACCAAAAACTAGATTCTCTATGAGAGGAGGAACCCTTGGATTATTCTTATAATAAATAGTAGACTTTAATGGTGGGGAGAAGTCTCATTGAATTGAGGTAGTAACAACCTCTTTCACCATATATGTTTTCAATTATGGTGTAGTTGTAGATGTTTACATATGCAATTTAACTAGGTGCTCTTGGTCCTATGCATCAGAGGAATCCACGTCAATTGGATCCTCTATGTTTAATCTCACTTAACCCGATATCCTAATTAGCATCCCTTAATAGTAGGTGAAGTTATTGGGAAGGATTCCCTTATATCTCTATTTGTTTCTGGGGTACATTAACCCAGAAGTCTGAAGTAACCCATCTTTAAGGGGTGGCAACCTTGTATACATCTCTTATACTAAAATTGAAGGTTCTTGATTAATGATCCTTAAATGATCTTATTTTAGGCTTGAAATTTGTGCCCTTTATAAGACTTGGGAATCATCCTTAGAATTTAAGAACAAAAATCCATGGTCATAGGGAACATGTTGGTATGAAATACCAAAACCCTGGATGTGTTTTTGTATTCGACCATAAGGATCCCAGTCTCTGCATTGCAATGTGGGTAGTTTATAGTGTTTCATCTTATTGTTAACATCCCTAAAATACTTACTTATCATACATAATATTCTACCTATGATCATTTGATACGCATAGAATGTACCTTTATTTTATTTTATCAAATCCTCTTCCACACTCCACTAGAGCTGACATGCAATTTCTTACTCTACTAGCTTATCCAATACATACTTGGGGAGGCATAGGGGTGTATATTATGGCCAATGAACATGAACATAATATAGTCTAGGAATAACTAGTAGTCAACCCAAGGATCCAGTGCATTTATTATGCTCTTTGAAATTTTGGGTAGTCAGGCATCATGGATTGATTACCATATTTGAGGATACACATCTTGTGCAATCTAGGTGATATTATTTATATATGCAAATATGTTCATGAATTGATAGTAATCACAAATGTAATTCTTTACATAGTCATTATCTAGGCTCTAAAGTTCCCTAAGGTCCCTATACACTATGATCATTATTGCATCCAATAGGTATAACACAATGTAAGAATGCCCACCTAAATTGGGCCTTTTACCTTTATACAAAAATTTCTCCCTTAACTTTAAATTGATAATTTTTCTTAGGGAAAACATCATGTTGGACATCATTATCATGTCCATAAGTGGCACCCAGTCTAGGTGGAGAAAATGGATACTTGGCATGCCATATAACCTGTTCAATAGGGCCATCCTGATTCAGAACCCCATTCTAAATTTGCTAATGGGGCTAGGAGACTTTCCCTTTATTACCATAGTCTCCCTAGGGATAATTCATGAGCTTATAACTTTATCAATTTAATTATGCTTATTCCATGTTACCAACATGTGCTTATCAAATATTATATCTAAAATTTGCAAATATAAGTACCTTTGCATATCATCACTAGAGATACAATCCATGACCATATAGTAAACCATGTGATGTAAGAAGGTATCTTGAGTCACCTTATCAACAAAGAATAAGTCCTATAGTAGGTCAATAAATGGCATGACCTTAAGCTTGTCTACCATGAAGTGTAGAATAAGTCTGTAACCAATTGACATTACATGGGTGAAGTATTTACTTCATGTGAAAATGCATTGGCAACATCAATGGCATCCCATAATTATAAGTAGTTAACATACCTATCATTGAAGAGTGATGCATCAAACACTGTGTCTATAAAATTTATAAAATCCTTAATAGATAATGGGGATGATGAAATAATCCTCTGAAGATCTTGGATGATGAATCCATTACAATTATTTGGTTTACTCAAAGTTAGTTTTGTGTATTGTGAAAACTCATTTCCATTAGTTACATATTTGTAATGGATTCATAGGTAGCTAAGAATTTGTTCATAGAGTAGTAATTGAGTTTCAATTCACTTGTGATCAAATTAACAAGTTGATGGTTACACATCATTGATATAACTTTTTTACATTCAATTCTAGTTCATGCGATTTTAATGTACAACTTTCATATGTTTATTTTACCTTCACAATTCAAATAGCATTAATTTAGTTGGTAGGTTATGATCTTTGGCAAGTGTTAAGAGATAGTTTTGCTTTGTTGGCCTAGATGGGAGTTTGGAATTAGGTTTTGTGTTAGGATCGATCCAATAATTCTCATGAACTAAATACTCCAAACATAAACCCTGGTCAAATTTTTTGAAGACCAAATCTCTCAAAATAATTTTTAAACAAAATGTTTGAACAAAAACTATGAACAAAACCTCTAAAGTACATAAATTTGATGAGGACTATTTTGGACAAATTATTTGATGAAAAGTATAAAACACAAATTTATATACAAAAATTTTAAATAAGGAGCTCCAAGTAAAACCAAGTCCTTTAGAACATCATTTGAATAAAAGCTCCAAACAAAACCTCTAATACATAAACTCCAAATAGAAATTTTGAGGAATAAATCCTAAACTTAAGTCTTGAAACACAAATTTTCCAAAAATAAGTCTTGAACACAATGTTTTATGATCAAGTTTTAAACAAAATTACTAAACTAAATGTTTGAATGCCAAAATCCTAAACAAAATAGTTTTAAATAAAACTAAGTCCAAAAACTGCATAGCACAAAAGTCCCAAAAGGCACTAATAAGTTAGTCCAAAATGCAAAATATCATTGTTAGTAGTCATAAGTGTTTTTAGATTTAAGTAAAAATCCAATAAAATTTCCACAGAAGAAAGGGACAAAAACCCAATAAGTAGGGCCAAATCATAAAAAAGTGGGTCCTCATTTCTTCTTCAAGAAAAGGGAGATGTTGGGTATAACAAATGGTGAATCATAGGGGGAACACTTTTGAGTATTCAAGAACTCTGAACTTTGGTTAGGAATTTCAAAATAGACATGAATTGTGCCACTTAAAAATAATAGGATTATAAATATGAAAGAGACTCCCAACTACATCATACAACATACTTGCCTTCACATCCATGGATTTGTGTTTGCTAAAGTGATGTTTATTTAACCCTTATTGTAAGGATATTTTCAAAGGCTTGGAGTGGCTATAGGTTTTGGTCTATTTATTTTGAAGCTCATTAAATTAGGTAAGCTTAGGCATTGATTTATTACTATCCAGGCATCTATAACCCTGACAGAGATATCTTGGGTTCCATATCTCTTCTCTCTTTTTTTTCTTTGATTATGATGCATGGTACATTGACCTTATTTCATCATGTGATACTTTAATCTCCTTTAAATTTTCTTTGGGATTTATTTATCACTCTTTTGAACACATTATTTCTTTTTCTTATTTTTTTATTTGAATGGAAGGAGGAGAGCCACAACCACTATGATCTAGTGTAGTTATAAAATGAATCATTTACAAGAATGTCCCTACTAGCTACTTATGCACCAGTGATTATCACCTCCAAAAATGTATTAATATGAAAAGTGTGTTTGGTCTAATAGAGTGAGAAAATTTTCTAAATTCATATAGATTATTTGAGAGCAACTTTGGTACACCTAGTAAAAATTTTCAATTGTGACATAACCCTAAATGACTATGATTACATACCCAAATCTTGAAGACCATAAACACAAAAGTATAACTAGTTTGTGAATAGACCCCAAGTTGTGAATCCCTTTATAATTTACCTTTCTAATATATATTGGTTTAAGAATACAATAGGGAAAAAGATGTTACGATGTTATCTTGGCCATTTTAGAATAAACTAATTTAGATTGTCATAGGAAACAACAAAATATCTAAACTTGAAAGTAGGAAACTAACTAGAAAATAGAAAACTAAACTAAAAAATAGGAAACTAACTTAGAAAATAGGAAACTAAACTAGAAAGTAGGAAACTAAACTAAAAAATAGGAAACTAAACTATAAATCATGAAACTAACCTTATTCTACCTCTACCATATTTTATTCATCAGTCAGAGGCAACTTCAGATGGTACAAACATGAAATAATGATTCAAAAACTATTCATTGACATTTTCTTCATCACCTTGAAGGTCTTTTAAATGAAATTCATTATTGCCCAAGATCTCTAAAATTGGATATATTTCAATCCATAGTGGTGAAAATTTGTCATGTTAGCCTTTATTTTCTTATGATTTATCCCATAGAAGCACTAGATCAAAGATCCTAAATGTTTTGAATTTTGCCCTTTTGTCAAACCATCTCTTGTCTATGTCTTAGTCTTATTTGAAAGTTTGTATGGCCTCAGTCCTTGAATATTCCACCTCTATTATATCTAGTAATTGAGATTATTTTTTGTCATTTGGTTCCATATATTCTTACCTGATTTAATAAGTTGACAACTTCAACATGATTGGGAATATTGGCATGCATCCATATATTAGTAGATAGGGTGAGGCCTTGAGGGCTTGATTATATCTTATTTTCTCTACCTAAAGAGCATACTTCATTAAATTATTCTAGTCCCTCAGATTATACCCAATTTATTTCTTAATTGCATATATCATGTTATTATTCATTTATTTGGCCAATCCATTTCACTGAGGATAGTGGTTAGATGATGACCTAATGCTCATATAGTTTTCATAATCTTATTGATTGAATTTAGCTAATATGAACATTGTCCATTGTCAAAAACTAGAGGAATGGGAGTGCCAAGTCTATTTGTGATGTGTTCTTATAAGAAACAAATCACATCCTATGATCTATAATTCTTTGTGGCTACTACCTCAGTCTATCAAGTGTAGTAATCTATGGCAACAAGTATAAACTTATGACCTACTAAAGAGTTTGGGTTAATGAAACCAATGAAGTCCAACCCCCACTAGGAAAATTACCTTTCCTCAATAATAGGTTGTAAGTGAATTTTTGTATTACTTCTCTTTTTGTTAAATCTTGGCATTCATGACATGTCCTTATATGGTCATGGGTATCCTTTAATACTTTTGGCCAGTAATAGCCCATTATTTGGATTTTGTGAGTTGTGGTATTCTATATGGATGACCACTACCTATCTTTTGGTGTAGGTTTTCTAGAATCTCTTGATCCTCTTCCATTGATACACACTAAGGTAGATGCCTTCATAATTTATCTTACAAATAAATCCTTTATTAATCATGTAGTGATCATATTTAATCCTTAAATCTCTCCTTCATTCTTGATTGAGTTCTAAGGGACAAGTACCTGTAACAAATATTGAATTATGTTAGTATACCATTCCCTTCTAGATACCTAGGCCTCACAAATCTATTTAATAATAATTCATGGGTCTAGATTAGTCATGATTTGGATGATGCCTTGACCTTGAATGATTTTAGTAAGATTAATTTATATATCAAATTATTTTAAATTTTCCATCTATTTGCCTCTGCATTCTCCCAATTCATTCTGTGACAAGGTAAGCTTGAGAGCAGGTTCAGGCACAATAGTGATAGTCTTATTCCTTAAGATGTAGTGTCATAATTTCTTCACCTCTTTAACAAGATTGAAGATGTACTTATCAATCATGGAGTAACTAAGTTATACATCCTTCAAATTTGTGCTCAATAATGCAATATGATGCTCATTTTCATCTTTCTTTTCTGTTATGATAGAAACAATTATATGCTCTAAAGTAAATGAGTATAAGTCCTTTATGAAATATAGACTAATGAGTACTAAGGCCTAAGATATAACATATTTGATGTCTTTAAAATAATTATTGACCTCAACTATCCATTCCACTTTTGCATCCTATTTGAGTAATGCATTTAAGGATCTCACTATTTTTATAAATTCTGAGATGAACTTCCTTACAAAATTAATTTTCCCATAGAAATAATTGAGCTCCTTCTTGTTATTTAGTGGATAAATCCTTGAAATCCCCTAGATCCTATCTAGATCAATGATAATTCCTTATTTGGTAATGATATGTCCCAAAAGCTTTCCCTAAATTACTCCAAATATGCTCTTCTTTGGGTTTAATGAAATGCCAAACCTTTGGCATATTTTGAAGATTGACTGTAAGTGGCCTACATGATAATTCCTATTCTTGGAGAAAACATTTAGGTCATCCATATAGATAATTATACATTTACCTATTAATTATTAAAATGCATGATCTATTGCTCACTAAAAGGTGGATCTAACATTTATTAGTCTAAAAGGCATCCTATTGTATGCATTGGTACCTCACTTTATAATAAATGTAGTTTTCATTTATCTTTTGATTATAAAAACACTTGGTTATAACCTAAAAATCCATCCAAGAAGGACATCATTCAGAGCCACTCACTATTTGAATAACCTCATTCAAGGAAGGTAGTGGATAGTTGTCCTCAAAAGCTTTGTTCAAGTTTCTAAAATCAACACATAATCTAATCTCTCCATTATTATTTCTAATTGGGTCTAAATTGGCCACCTAGGTAGAATGCCTTATTGGAATACTATCCTTGCACTTAATATATTTTCTACTTCTATTTGAATGAGAGGTTCTAGGATAGTGTTCACTAGTTTATATCTTTATCTGAATGACTTGTGGTTTGGTTTCAATGGAATTGTATGGGTGATGACCTTTGGGTCACAAATCTTCAAGTATTCATACCTCCATATAATTATGTCTTTGTATAGGGTGAGTAAATCCTTCACCAATTACCTTTCTTCTAGAGTGTAATTAAGGCCAATGTTGATGTAGCATGGGCTATTCTCATCCCCAAATTATCCCTTTTAAAGTCAAAATTCATTAACCTTAGGATACCATTGCTTTTCAGCCTAGGGATATATATCAAATGCTATCTCTAAGGAGACCAAACTAGTTGGGAGATAATTTTATTTGTGCTATAGGACACCTTTTTTTATCAAACTCCTCTTAGTAGAGATGACTAACTTCTGTATCATCAATGAGTTGGGACTCAAATTGTCTTGAATTGGTTAGAAACTTAATGATTTGTTAGTCATAATTAATGACTTGGAAATTATCTACATTGTTAGGAATAGAAGGAAAACTTACTATCTCAATGGAGAATCTCTTTACCTTGGATTCTTGGAGAGGCCCCAAATTGGCAACAAAAATAGCTAGTAAATCCATAGCTTGATTTTTCTCCCTAGGAATCGCTACTATATTGAAAGCATCAAGGATTTTAATCAAATCCCATGCTCTATGTTTATATATTTACATATATGATAACTTACACTAGTATTTTTATAACCTAATTAACTACCAACTATGTATCCTCATATACTAATAACTACTTAACACTTTTGTTGAGTACAAAGTGCAATCCCAAAACCAATGCTTCATATTTAGCCTTATTATTGGTACAAGGGAACTATAATCTATATGATATAAGGAAATTCTTTCCTTTTGGATCAATTAATTTAATTCCAATGCCTAATCCTTGTTTGGATCTAATGCCATCAAAGTGGAGCATCCATAGTTAATTGGGGTCCTAGGATTCTAGCTGTATTTCATTTCATGTAGTGAAAGTATAAATACCAAGGCTAGGGGATTCATAACTTACCTCTTAATTATTAGCATTATATTCTATGATGGGATACTTCATTCTTGGTTCCTATGCAATTCATATTTGGTTTGGAAGGCCTCTTCAAGGTATCCAAATGTGAGATAAATCTATTGAGAGGTATCCATTGAGTGTTTTAGACTAGTCTCTACTTAGTAATAGTCCATACCCTTTAGGTATACCTAATAGAATGGTTTTGATAGTCATATATACTCAAGGCTTGGATGCTACTTAAATATGCACACTAGTGAGCTTTCCAATTATTGGTACCACTATTTTATCCAACTATGAGAGTGTTCTCTTTAATGGGCTTGGAGTTAGGCCAAAATTTTAACAAATAGAAATAGGCATCATAGTTTCTAAACATCTAGAATACACTAATAAATTATGAATATTATTACTAAATGCCTTGATAGTTATCAAAAAGGGTGGAATCTTTGGCTTGATTTTATATATGACATCACCCTTCTATAATAACTTTTGTATTTTGCATAGTGGTCTTCTCTGTGATAGACTTCCATAATAAATCCTTCTATTTGGTGATTTGAGCTAATTCATGAAGGGTGATGTTTATTTTGATTTTATTCATATCCTCAACAATGTTATACCCTTGTTTACTCTATTACTCCTTATTTTCAAGTTGATCATTCCCTTTTGGGGGAGGTGGATTGTTATTAGCTTTTAGATTTGGTGGAATGGCCATGATATTTGGAGGAGTAGAGATTATGAAGGTTTACCTATTCCTTAGGTTATAACCACCTTTCTAGAATTATTGGAAAGCATGGATCTCATCGGCATTGTCCTTTAGTACTTTGTCATATTTATTTGGGAAAGGAAACTCATGAGTCTCAAAGATCATGGCAGTGATTGAAGGGATAGTGTCTTAATGGAATTTTGATGGATTATGAATAAAATCTTTCCTTATCACTTCAACAATATCAAGTTTACCATTTTGAGAAGTATTATGGGTTCTGCACTAGTTGGGCAAAGTTGTCTCTACTATATTGATTTATGGAACCTTATTGGATATATTTGTATTATGTTTAGGCCTATTTTATTGGTCTATTATACCTCTATAACCCATTATTTTGATTATTATTCACACCATTAATTTTTCTTATCTTTCTTTACATGTTGAGGAAGTCATTGCTTAACTTTTGAACCATATTTTATATGGTATCTAGCTCTATTGTAATAGATTTATTTCCTTATTCAATAGTAGTAGAGGATGTATTTAGATTTTGATTCTATTGGAAACCATTACCTTATATATGGTTATTTAAAAAACTATAATTTGTATGTGTCATTTGTATCAGAGGAGGTGGCATGTATAGATAATTTTGATTAAATACAAGGACATTCTACTTCACATGTGGAATTAGATTGAAAGATGGGAGACCATTGTTGACACTAGGTGTGTTAGGCACCTATGGATTAAGTTGTTTGTTAATATTTATGGCTTCTTCATATGCCAATATTGAAGTGTTGATAGTAGCATCCTTTTGTAAGAAGACTATAGTAATTAGATCAAAAGCATTCTTGTACATTTCTAATGTATATATTTCCCTAGTTTCTATTTCAAGATTAATTAGGTGTACATCTTCTAAATATTTCATTTAAGGCCTAGATCAGTTCATTGGGCTCCCTCTTCATGCTAGTAAATTGTTGGTATATCAAATTGGGGATGGTGACCTACCCAAACTATGAAAGAAAATCAGCTTGGCATATGTTCCATGAATTAGTGGAATTATCTTATAGATTGAGGTACCAATCATAAGAAACATCCATTAGTGTAAAATGAAAAATTATACACACATTAAAACTTGATGTAGAAAAGGGGCACAAAGTTATCTTATTTAGTTCTTGGTTTATTACAACTAGGTGCAAGCATGGGATACTCCCTTTACACTTATATTTGAACACTCGACTATGCTAGCATGAATCCACATAAAGTACAAGCCTTATGTGCTCACTAAAAGAATAATTGAGAATGAATTAAGGCCCATATTGGGCTAGTTATTCCATGCAAGGATTTAGTAATGGGACTTGATCAATTCAAATAAATATTTAGGTAGATTCATAGGCAAAACTCTTTCATGGACTAAGCCTAGTATCATATGGATATAAACCTTTGTTAGATATCCTAGTGTCATATAGGTTATTTAAGGCTCAAAAGGTTAATTTCACTCAAACTACTCATTCTAGAATCACACTCCTAAAAAGGATAGGAACACTTGGCATATACTCTATACTTAACCATTATGCAAGTTATAGATGATGTCATTAACATTTGTAGGGACTCTATTAATGATGTGAACCAAAAAATGCATGAGCACTACTTAACATAACTAAATTTAAAATAAAACATTACATCCATTCCAAATTTCATTAGAAATACAAAATCCATGTAACTCAGACATATCATGTTTAACTACAATAGTCTTCAGCATTAATTATAGTTCAAAACAAAGTATAGAGTTCATATCATAATCTATGTCTAGTTCATATTACTTAATGACCCAAAGGCTCATAGATGAGCTTGGGTACTTATAAATGGAGCCTTCATGGCATCCATACTACTCCTAAGTTTAATGGCTTACAAAGTAATGTATATAGAGTAAATTCATTTCATTAGAGTTTCACTACAATTCTCTGTCTCCTTATTTTTTCTGACTTGAGCTCCTTAAATAGCCTTCAAGAGCTTCTTTACAAGGGTGGAAGGTACATGTTGAGTGTTGATATGGAAATTTGGTAATTATTTACACTATATCTATGGATTCATGGAGTTTTAATTACACTTACCATGTCTTCCCAAATCATTAAAGATGATCTAAAGATCTAGGATCAAGTTTGCCTCCTGACAACTGGTGCAAGGTATGTGTTGCAACCTCCAGTTGGTACCAAAATGAAAAAATGGTAAAAACTAAGAAAAATGATTCCTTTTCACCTATGTGTATGTTGTGTTGTCATGAATTCTTTACTTAATAACATAAGTGTCCAACATTACCCCATATAAAAATTTTAGTCCATCTTTAGACTAGGCTATCAAGCTCTCATAAACATAGAAATCAAGTAAATTCTCCTTATTTTAGCATTAAATTATTCAAATCCCTTAATAAAGTGATTTATTTACTTGGTGGTGCCATCTATATTAGTATAATTAGTAGTGAGTACATCTATTTTCTCTAGCTCCTTTTGAAAGGCCTCAACATTGGCCTTTACCATTTCCACACTCCCATATAAGATTGTTCCTTGCTCATAGGCCTTAGTATATATGCCAAAAAATAATGATTCTAGGTTCCAATATTGATCCTTAATTTGGTTTCTAATCATATTAATGTTTCCCATGATTTATGCCTACTCTGACCTACTTGTTGAGTATACTCGTGCCATCAACATTTCCTTCTTCTCCTTTGCTTGCTTTAGGTGCACACCTATAACTGAGGCTTTCTTAGAGAAGCTTAAGAAGATGGAATATACTACATCTATGACCTCCTATAATTTAATAAATATTTATTCTACCTCTTGAAGCTTATCATCTAGCTCTTATTTAACATGATTCTAGGATCTTCTTATTATTATCTCATCTTAGGTTTTAAACTTGGGAGCATCTTCTCCCCAAAAACACAAATTTTATCAACCTCTAAAAGGTTTGAATTATTTATTGTAACAAAAATTGATGGTTTGACTATATATATGCACTCATTGAGTTGTTACATCTTAAATTTTGTGGCTTGTGCTTCATCCTTGGCTTCTTTATGGATAATTTTCCATTTTTTTGCCCTACTATCATTGTTGATGTTTCAATGCACAACTTTAGTGGCCATTCTAACTAGTGCATTACCATATTGGACTAGGTTCATATCAAGAGTGTTAATAAGGATGGATTTATACACCTCATCAAGCTCTTTTAGGCTTGAAGTAGACATTCTAGACACCTCAAATTGATGCTCATCCATATAGTGATTGATTGCAAATGAGATTTGTTTGTGCATCTTGGTCATGGTGGCTTAGGGTAATAATGTCATACATATAAGTTTATTTATCCACCCATCCCTTCTCTACCTTATCCGTTATACTTATCTCCTTGTCATCCTTCTCAATGATGGCTATCTCTGTTTGTACATCCTCCTCTTCACTACTTCCACTGATCTCTTTGATTCTCTCCTCAAAGAACTCACCTATTTGATCCTTGGGGTTTTATTCCTTAGAATTCACCCCCTCATCCATTTATTCATCATGAGGTTTCTCAATACTCACCTCCAAGGAAATTATTTTGGAATCAACATAGCCTTGTTGTTATTGGGGTTCCTCTATTATCTTTATTTATTTTTATAAGGCCTTAGTATCACCTTATTTTTCTTAAGACACCCCTTCAATACTCAGGCATTCCTCTTATGTAGCTTCTTCTACCTTCTTGGTCGGGGAACTTGGTGCTTGTTTAACTATTTTGACTACTAGTCCTATTCTAGTAGGAAACTTTAAGGTCCTTTTCTCTACCTTTGCCAATTATTTTTCCTTGGAAAGTCTCTACTTATCTTCAATTTCTAACACTTTATTAATGTTATCTTTTCTCAACCCCATATTCTTCCAAACCCTTCTCTTATCCTCTTCTATTTTTAGAGGTGGTGTGGAGGTTATTTATTGGATGTGGGGCTTGTTAGATCCTCCATTTCCTCAAGTATGGTGATCATGACTCTTTTTTAGGAAGTACCTGTATAGCAACATCTTCTAACTCTTCCATCTTCAACTCAATCATGAAGACCAATAGAAGTTGAATGAAGATTCAACTTCTCCTTTGTAACTGGCTTGGTTAACATATCAGTAGGATTCCTATCTATATGGATCTTCTCCAGCTTCAACTCACCATCTTCCAATACCTGCCGTATGAAGTGGTACCTTAGCTGTATGTGCTTGGTTCTTGAGTGAAAGGCTGAATTCTTAGCCAAATGAATTGCACTCTGACTATCACTGTATAATCTACAACTCTCTTGCTCCTTTCCAAGCTCTTCCATGAACTGTGTCATCCATATCATCTCTTTGCTAGCCCCTATGGCTGCAATATACTTTGCTTCTGTAGTTGACAAGGCAACAACCTTCTGCAACATTGATATCCAGCTAACCGCCATTCTACCAATAGTGAAAACATATCCTGTGGTGCTCTTCCTGCCATCCAAATCACCTGCCATATCTAAATCTACATAACCATGTAGAGAAGTATCTGAACCTCCATAGCACAAATGCTTACTACTGGTTCCTCTCAGATATCTAAGGATCCACTGAACTGCTTTCCAGTGTTCCTTCCCTAGATTGGCCATATACTTACTTACAACTCCCACTACTTGGGTAATATCCAGTCTAGTACACACCATTGCATACATCAAACTCCATACTTTGGAAGAATATGGAACTTTACTCATGTACTCTACCTCATCATGTGAATTAGGACATTGTTCTTTACTCAACTTAAAATGTCTAGCCAAAGGTGTGCTTACTGGTTTAGCATCCTGCATATTGAACCGTTTCAACACCTTGTTCACATAATCCTCTTGAAACAAAATCAACTTGTGATTTTTCTTGTCTCTCTTAATGCTCATGCCAAGGATTTTCTTTGCTGCTCCCAAATCCTTCATGGCAAATGTTTGAGCTAATTTCACCTTAAGCTCAGAGATATCCTGCATGTGTGATCTTGTAACCAGCATATCATCTACATACAACAATAGAATAATATATCTACCATTATCCAATCTCTTAAAATACACACAATGGTTAGATTGACACCTACTGTAGCCATGCTCAGTCATAAACCTATCAAATTTCAAATACCATTGTCTAGGAGCTTGCTTGAGGACATACAAGCTTTTCTTCAATCTGCACACTAACTTCTCCTTACCTTTGACCTAAAATCCTTTCAGTTGTTTTATATATATTTCCTCATCCAAATCTCCATGAAGAAACGTTGTCTTAACATCAAGTTGCTCAAGATGCAAATCCTCAATAGCAACCAAAGTCAATACAACCCATATAGAAGTCATTTTAACAATAGGAGAAAAAATCTCACCAAAATCAATACCTAGCTTTTTTGCAAATCTTTTCACTACCAATCTGGCCTTATATCTCATCTATCCATTCTCACCTTCTTTCAATCTATAGGTCCATATGTTCTTCAGTGTCCTCTTACCAGCTGACAACTCAACCAAATCCCATGTTTGGTTCTCTCTCAAGGACTCCATCTCCTCAACCATGCCACGCTCCCACTAACTCTTGGACTCCACCTATAATGCTTCTTCAAAACTCTCTGGTTCTCCACCATCAGTTAGCAATAAATAGAATAATGAAGGGGAATATCAAATTGGAGGCTTACTTACCCTTTCTGAGCTCTTGATGGGCATCTAAGACTCATCCACAACATGTTGTCCACCCAAATTCTCTAACAGTGACCGACCTCGGTCACTTCCTAGCCTATTACAGGCTGACATCAGTTCTGCCTGACTGACATCGATGCCTGTCCTACTGACGTCGGTCTCTATATGACCGACATTAGTTTTTTTCTTGCTGACGTCAATTTCTACCCTACCGATGTAGGTCTTAGTGTTTTCCTGTAAGTGATTATTTCTTTTTCCCACGAGCTCATTTTGGACCGTCACCTTGTCTAATTCTCCATTGTTTTGCTTAGATTGATTCAGCTTCTTCAGATGATGATTATACATCACTTTTTCATTAAAAACAACATCATGGCTCCTAATTATCTTGTTAGTTCCTAGATTCTAAAACCTAAAACCAAAATCATCTGAGCCATAGCAAATAAATGTGCACCTCATAGACTTAGCATCCAACTTCTTTCTATTTTCCTTATCAACGTGCACAAGGGCTTCAGAACCAAAAACTTTGAGAAATGAGAGATCTACCTTTTTACCTATCCATGCCTCTTCTGGAATTCCACCATCCAGAGCTATAGAGGGTCCTCTGTTAATCAGGTACACTACAATGTCAACAGCTTTTGCCCAAAACTCTAAGGGCAAACTAGCATGTAATCTCATACATCTTGCATGCTCCATAATTGTTCTGTTCATCCTTTCAGCAATTCCATTCTACTGAGGTGTCCTTAGAACCATCCTTTGCCTATGGATTTCATGCATATAACAATACCAGTTGAACTTATAGCTGTAGAACTCACCACCATTGTCATATCTCAGGAACTTCAATCTTCTACTTTTTTCATTCTCAACCATAGCTTTCCAAATCTTAAAAGTCTCAAATACATCAGATTTCTTCTTAATACAATAGATCCATACATTTCTTGTAGCATCATCTATGAACGTAACATAGTACTGTGATTCTCCAATAGAAGCAACCTGAGCCGGTCCCCACACATCTATGTGAACAAGTTGCAACATATGCTTCTTCTTTGTAGACCCAGTCTTGAGAAAACTCACTCTCTTCTATTTTCCAAATACACAGTGCTCACAAAAATCTAGATCTATGATTTTCAAATCTGAAAGCTTACCTTTAGACTTAAGAATTGGCATACCCTTCTCACTCATGTGGCCAAGCCTTGAGTGCCACAATTTTTCATCCACATCTAAAGTAGATAATACAGAAGGAGAATTGTTAGTAACACAATTACAT
Organism: Torreya grandis; assembly: GCA_037957365.1. NCBI lineage: Eukaryota > Viridiplantae > Streptophyta > Pinopsida > Cupressales > Taxaceae > Torreya > Torreya grandis. Next base: position 1,449,461 of record JARHVA010000504.1, on the reverse strand, counting down.
AAATAGAGAGTACCTACTCTCTTACCTCTGGCCATAACAAGTGCATCCTTGGTCACCTTCCAAGATTTAGCTATGAGAGTTATTGTACAACCCTCATCCCCTAACTTTCCTGCAGAAATCAAATTTCTCTTCAAGCTAGAAACATGCATCACATCTCTCAACACCCATGTGTTGCCATTCTGCATTTTTAGCTGCACTTTACCTTTGCCAATAATTTTACAAGGCTCATCATCCCCTAAATACACTATTCCAAAATCTCCATGGATATAGTCACTAAAATATTCTCTATTAGGGGTAACATGAAAAGATGCACCAGAATCTAACACCCAAGATTCTATATTATTATGCAAAGAGAATATTAAAACATCTTGTGTAATACCTGCAACCTTTGCTTCTTCTTTTCCTTCGTGCTGATTGTCCTCCTTAGGATTTGACCATCAATCTCTACTTATGTGCCCCATCTTTCCACAATTCCAGCATTGTGGCTTCTTGCCATTTTTGGATTTGGATCTTCCTCTCACCTTAGACTTAGATCTTGATCTCCCTTTCTTTCTCTTCTCTTTTTGCCTTCCCCTACTCTCAAAACTTAAAGCATTCTCTGATGTTTCCTCTGTGCTTTTCCTGTGAATTTCCTTATTTAAGATAACAGTAACAACATCCTTTACTTTTAAACTATTTGATGCAGATGCAGTATTACTAACTGCCATTACTAAGCCATGCCAGCTTTTAGGCAAAGAACATAATATTAAAAGAGCTTTTATTTCATCATCAAACACTATATTGACTAAACTTAATTGATTTACAATTCCATGGAAATCATTCAAATGAGTAGACACAGATCCACCTTCATTCATATACAAATTAAATAACTGCTTCATAAGATATACCTTATTAGAAGCTAAGGGTTTTTCATACAAATTTGCTAAAGTAGCCATCAACTCTACCGTTGTTTTTGCCTGTGATAAATTAGATATCACAGTAGATGCTAGACTCAGTCTTATAGACCCCAGAGCCTTTCTATCAAGAACTTCCCATTCTTCATCATCCATGTCTATGGGATTCTTTGCAATCCCACCTAATGGTAAGTATAGATCTTTCTGATACAGATAATTCTCTATCTGCATTCTCCAATGTTGATATTTTTTTCCATTCAACTTTTCCATTCTCAATTTACTTTCTTCTACCATTGCTTCTCCCACTCAAACAGAAATCCTTGCAAAAACCCCTGTGAGTACCCTATAATCAATACACACTACACAGATTTGAACCATCTGTTAGTGAACCTAAGCTCTGATACCACTTATGGATATCAAGCTATAAAACCTACAACCAAGGCTCTGATACCACTTGTTGGTATCAATCTCTAGAACCTACAACCAAGCTCTGATACCACTTGTTGGGGATCAACCAACAATTTGATTACACTTATGAAAGTAATAAACCACAGAATTAAATCAGATAGATAAGTAACTAGAATGATAAATAACAAAGAACAAGAGATACAACAAACCACCCTAAAAACTTGTATTAAACTCTTTACAGAAGGAATACAATTGAAGAAACTTCTTTCTTCCACACCTCTCTCAGATGTACAGATCTCTCTCTAGATCTCTTTCCCTCAAGAGCTCTCTCTCTCAAGTACAATCAACTCCAACAACCTCGATTGATTCACCTATACAATTATGTACTATTCTTTCAACATTCATACATTAAACTATAATAAGCTAAGAAGATCTAATTCTACATATAAAATTAGGAAACTTGAGCATGCACTTACAACCAATAGTTAAGCCTCTTGAACAAGGGCTCTAAAAATAGTCTTACTAATAATAGAGATGCGAACTTAAGACTAAGACTTAAACTCATCATGCAAACACACGGTTTTATCCTCAGAAATAGCTTTTTGGATGCACAGGTAACCAACACCAGTTCTTGCCTACTTGCCTGTGACTGACGTCAGTCGATCCCCTGTCGACGCTGGCGTCTCTTGAACTGCACCTGACCTGACTGACATCGGTCGCTCCTGACCGACGCCGGTGACTGTGTAAACCTGCAACTTTGGTAAAGCGCTCCTTGGTGAAGCTTTTAGGCTCCACACCTTAACAATCATGACTCTTTTTTAGGATTATTATACATCCTTAGTTCTTGGATCCTCTTCCCCTTCTTTTATCTATAGGATAAATGTCCCTACTCTATCTTATTCAATCTTTTCCTATATTTTGGGTGTGAGGGTCACCTCTTTCTCCATCTCCTCAAGATTTATATTCAAGAATTCAATAGGCCCCTTTTATCTTTTCCTTGTGATTATTTATATAATTAAAACCAATCTCTATGGATTCATGAGATGACAAATTTCACCAACTCTTCTGGATTGACAAAGCTCAATAGTTTGAATAGTTAAATTGTACCTATTGTTACCAATTTGTCTCTAAAGGAAACATCTAAGAGTGTAGAACCCACCTTTGTATTCTTCCCTATATCCACCATCTAGTCTATTAGAGGTAAAATCAATGAGAGGGGGGATTAATTAATGATTCAATCAAATAAACTTCAATTCTAATTGTTCAAACTCTTAACCATTCAACATAAGCATTCATGAAGCATATAAACCATTCATTGCAATGAACAAAAAAAATAATGCAAGATCAAAGCACATAACACATGAATTATGTAAGAAAACATCATGGGGGATAAAATACACTCTCAATCCTAAGAAGAATGGACTTAATTCCTATAATAGATCATAAACAAGATACTTTAGTGAAGCACCCACTCCACAAGCAACACCAACCCCTAAGCATGGATAAGCACCCACTTTCCCTAGATGTTGAGCACCCACATAAAATTATGATATCAAAACTTATAGATATTTTATTTCCTTTAAATATTATTTAAAAATAATAAATAAAAACTCTCTTCAACCCTTCACACTTTTTTAAGCCTTCACACATAATCAATGCATCCAAAATAATCTTTTGGATCACTCTACACATCTTTGCTCATCCTTAAACATCAAACCTAAAAAAGATTATTATCACATAATAAACATGACCAATATGTCACACAAATATTCCTCACACTTCTCTAATCTTAAATTCATCCACCAAGCTTACTCAAACTTCACTTTTACTTCACTCACTACTCTATAAAAATATTCATCTTTGTTTTTGCTCTTTATAGAGTCTTCATGATCACCACCTTCTTGGTTAGCCATAATACATTACTTAAAACTTAATACTTATATCCCAATTATAAAAATATCAACATAACCTACATAGGTTGACCATATAATTGATAGATCACCCTTAATCAACAACACCTTTCAATTAGGCCTAAGATGTCCTTTTAGGTTCCATGGAGACGAATTCATCCCTTTAAAACTCCACTAAGAAAAATAGAAATACAAGACCATTTATAAGCACATATGTCCATTACACATGACTCCTAAGACACTCTCAAGTGATTAAATTCATAAATACTCAACTTTGCATATGCAAAATTGTTTAATCATTTGCCTTGTACATAAAAAGACCATGAATGAACAAAAGGTCAACTTCCAAACAATGGTTCATATTGAAGATGGATTGGTAAAACCTCAAAAATACATAAATATGATCTTAAAGGAGTATAAAACACTATCCAATATATAAATCGTCATGAAATATCCAAATATCATCATTAAAAACTAAAACACCATTATCAGGTCCTTAACAAATGAAGGTCAAACCCTTGGTCAATTTTAAGTTGCAATAAATGTAATTGTACGAGCAGTCAAACATCCTAATCAATTTTCATAGATTTAAATTGAATTTATTTACTAATTTTTTTAATCCATCATAAAATTCATCCATTTTCTCAAGATACAGATCAAACAATCACAACTAGTTTCCTTTGTAAAATTCAAATATTTGAATTCCAATGGTCGTAAAAAACACAAATTTGACTAAGTATAAAAACAATTAAATATTCATAGGAGAGGAAATTTTCACCATAATAAATTTTGATATACATCATTCCAAGGCATGAAACTTGAAACACATTCTCTAGTCACAAATCTAAATAAACCCATGTGACACTTTCTTTTGACACCTTCACACGTGTGAATTTTGATATGATCAATCTGCTTACTTAGGAAACTCTACCAAGATGACTAAGACAACCTAGACCTTCACAAGAATACTCAAATGGATTATTTTCACTTTAAAAATTGCACCAAGAACTTTTACACCCCATCTGGCATCTACATCAACAACACATCATCAATAACAAGACCAAAACATGTAAGGTCTCATGCAAACTATGTGAGCACTAAGGTACACTTTGTCATTGAGGACCATGTATACATATCATCTCATGAAAACTCTTGGACACCTTGGAGACATCATTTAAAATACCAAAAAAATATCCCCCTTTGTAATTTATGTCAACACTTGTAAACATCAACACAAAGCTATTCACATACTCTTTCTCCCTCTACAAACACTTTCTCCCACTTTGACACAATGAAAAAGTGTGCTTACCTACTAATCCTGAGGACCAATAATTTTTTTTCAAAGCAAAAAATAATGAGCGGAATCCTTTCAGAGATGATATAAACTCTTCCTATCATTGTGCATACCATTATACCTCAAACATGCTCATTAATAATATTCTTCTTTGACTATGCATTGTTATATGAAGAAGAAACACACAAGAATACAAAAAACTAATAAAAAACACCTTAAGATAATTAAGAGGGGCTCCCAATAAGTCACCTAAGACTATAAATCCCTAGAACACCTTCAAACCATCTCTAACCATGATGAAACTTCATAGTTATCTTCAAATTATCTCTCACAATCCATCCATAAAATGAACAATGGACATTAAATCTCTTTATCAAACATATATGATACATAAATATAACTAATAAACATATTTATGGATAATGATACCTTTGTCTTTTAAATAAAATGACCAAAACCTACTCTTCTTCACACTAGCCTTGTCTAAAGGCCTTGTAACCCTTCCAAAATTTTCAAAGGTCATAATTTTTTGCGTAGATACCTCCATGAATTGAAACTTAATATCTAATGCACTATCACATCCCCACCCATGCATCCCAATTTTCATCACCCAAATCTTCCTTTGCACTATATCTCCTTTGTAAATTGACTTGTTAATTAGCACTCTTACTTAACAAATAGACAAGTATAAAATAAACTGCTTACCTTCAAAACACTATGAAATAATTTTTTAGGCCCCATTATATCATTTCAATTTATTAAGTAACCTCATACCTCAAATCCTTTAGGAAGGTCACTAACCCACATGGGTTAAGACACCAGGGAATTAATAAGAAACATTGTCACCTTACCATCTTTTGGTCAACCAAATATTTAAACTTATCTCACGCATGGATGTCACAAAATCAAACCACTTGGTTTAAAAATTATTTTAGACTCCTTGAGGGACCCATACATCCATGAACATGGTTTTTGACCTACTAGCCCTTAAGCAAAGATTGTCATACTTGAGAGCCATCAAAAATATTCAAATGGAGTTCAATATATCTTCATGACATATAAATACTTGGAACACACCTTTAAAAGGTCAAAAAACCTTTATAAATCATAAAATGACCTTAAAAACTTGTAAATCTTCATTTGACACTTGAAAAGCTCATAACTATGCTTTCAAACCCTATTTACACAACAGTCACTAAGACAAAACATCATAAAAGGATCATGGGAGCCTTATGACATCTCCACAACCCCTTTTTCACTTAGACACATCAAATCCTACTAGCCTCAATCCTTGGTTAGCCTCATAGACCTTAAACACACCAATTTTACATGATGGGCTCTCATTAGGGAATGAACACTTAACAAACTGGTCAAACTAAAAAAATAGTCATGCATGATTATTTTGACAAACTTAGCACATTCAAACCTATGGAATACACTTGGAAAATTCCTATACACACTCCAAATAAATGTTACCTTCATTATTCATGATTTGACCAACTAAACCAAGCTTTAAAGATTGACTAAGAACTTATCTTGAGGACCAATGTTCCTATATAGGTCTCTTTAAGATTTTTATCAAAAACCTCTAGAGCAAGCTCATGAACTTGTTGCTCCCTCTAAACCAATGACATTCTATTGATTTATAGAAAAGGAGATGACTCCCAAACTTTGTCTTAGATATTTAAATGTTGATTTTATCAAAGTTTAGTTGTAATATTTGTAAGTTATTCTTTTTTAGACATATACTCCAATTTAACACTTTGATTACTGACTTGTTCTCTCAAAATATGATATCTAATAATAATGTGATTAGTTTTTGAGTGCATAATAGGATTACTTGAGATACTAATTTCACTAGTATTGTCACAATAGATAGGATAAAGTCCATTTTGTCTTATCTTATAGTCTTTTAAGTTTATCTTTATCCATATTACTTGAGTGTTAATAGGAATAAATAAATATATACTTGGATTCTATAGTTGATAGGGATACAAAGGTTTGCTTCTTGCTTAGCCAAAACACAAAGTATTAACCCACAAAGAAAACACCACCACTAGTACTCCTCTTATAATCCACACACCCTACCTAATATACATTAGAGTATGTCTTTAGAGTGAACTCTTTGCTATTGGGATACCATAAACCATATTCTATGGTGACCTTGAAATACCTCAAGACCCTTTTGATTGCTTTCAAGTGAGACTCTCTAGGATCAACTTGAAACCTAACTACAAGGCTTACTACTTGCATGATGTTAGGCCTAAAATCATTATAGTATAAAGGACTTCCAATCATGGATCTATAAAAGGTATAATTAATATTTGGTGAGTCATCTTGTGATCATTGGAGTACTCATTGGCTTATAATCCATCATGTCAAACTTCCTCAGCATATCCTTGAGGTATTTTGCTTGTGAAATGAATATACCTACATCAATTTGGTTAATTTTCAATCCTAAAAAGAAAGAAATTTCTCCCAACATTGACATTTCAAACTCAATCTTCATAGCATCTGTAAACTCTCTACTCATGTTGTCATTGTTAGATCCAAAAACTATTTCATCAACATAGACTATCATTAATAATTGATGATTTCCCTCTATCTTATTGTACAAATTACTAATAACTACCATTTTTTTAAGCCTTGTCTCAATAGATACTTGTCTAACCTATCATACCAAGCATTAAGATCTTGTTTAAGACCATATAAAGCCTTATTTGTTTTATAAACACAAACCTAATTACTTGTCATGGAAAAACCTTTAGGTAGCTCAATTTAGACTTCTTCATCTAAGTTGCCATTCAAAAATGCATATTTCACATCCATTTGGAAAACTTTTAAACCTTTAAAGCTTGTATATGATAAAAATATTCTAATTACTTCTATTATTACTATAAGAGTAAAGGTTTCATCAAATTCTATCCATTCAACTTGATTGTATCCTTTACACACCACTCTAGCCTTATTTATTGTGATCTCTCCTTTCTCATTCATCTTATTTATGAATACCCACTTAATACCTATCAGGTTTTTATCTTTTGGCCTAGGTACCAAATCTCATGTTTCATTATTTACTATTTTATCAAGTTCCTTAGCCATTTTACATGTCCAATTTTCATCTTTGATATCTTCTAAAAATGTTTTGGGTTTAACCTTAGATAATAGAGTTGTGTTTTGTTGATTCTAATTGATAAACATTCTCCTTCTAGTCTACAAACATGCATTCATATCTCTAATTACTTAAGAAGCTAGATTATCCTTATGTATTCTCTAAGATGGATCTTTAGTGTCTTATATTACCTCTTCCTCTTCATCATCTTATTGAATAGATATGCCTTCATTATTTAAGTTAGGGTTCTCTATAGTGCCATTTATCTATAAGTTAGGTCTCTTGATTTCACCTAAATCTTAAACTCTTACATTTAAAATTTCAACAACCTTGTGAACTCTCTTATTGAAGCATATTTAAGTATAAATAATCGAGTAATAACCCAAAAATATGCCTATTGTAGACCTAGATTTCACCCTAGGTGAGCAAAGGATTGTTTAGGTCCTCTACTCAAATCTAGTCCAACATGGGAATGACCCTAGGCTATGGGTTACCTAATCTTGGGTTAGACCACTAAATTTTTTAATGAGGTTAGCTCTTATAATGTATCACTTATCTCATTTCCACTAAAAATTACTAATTTATAGGGTGATAAGGGAGAGAAAGATAACTAAAAGGAAAATCTAAGATAATGTTGGTGATGCACCTAAATTGATTACTTATCCACTCTATTTCAGATTCTAAAAAAAGTAATGAGACAAGCAAAATATTGAATATACAACTCTAAATGTCTACTATGCATCAATATTTCATGAAAAGGTTCACCAAGTGATCAAAACCTAAGGGAAGTAATGGAAAGGCATAATTGAAGGCACTAACTTGTCAATGTATCCACTTGTTATCTTGAATAAAATGACATCAAACACTAAACTTGACATATTTAATAAGATAAAATAGTAGCTAGGTGAGATTAGGACTTGAAAAGGGAGATATTTCTACCACATATGTGAATCAAATTGACATTAACACACTATACTAGAATAATGAAATATAAAATAGTCATCTATTTATTTTAGGAGGTTACAAAGATCAATATGAATAGAGTCTAGTCATGCCCAAGAGAGGGATCCAAATCAAGATCTTGAAGCTTGAATTTATATCAGAATGGGATGAGAGAGAGGGGATTCAAGAATTGGAGAGTGGAGAAGGGGTCGTCAATGATCAAGACAATAACTATACCAATTCCTTGAGGTCCTCATGTATTAATGTCATTGGGACTCTATGCCATCTTCCACTTGACTTTATTATGAGGATAATATCCTCATATCTTTGGACCTAATAGAGCCATGACCATATCTAATTTGATTGGTTATAAGTAACTTATTGTCAATGCTATAAATATTATGTAAGATAAGACACTCTTCTATATCTTATGTGCATCTACCACTACTTTGAAATCTAAACCCAGGTCTACTATAGATGAAAACCAATCCCAATGATTGGTCTTCTTATAGTCTTAATGTTGATAAAATGAAGCTCACTAGGTGTTTGATCTTGCTTTGACAATAGTTGCCACCCTTTTGTCTATATTTGGTCTAAAATACCTATTTTGCATCTATAGAGCTCTAATGATTATTCTCAATCCCTAAAATATCCATTTTGGTTTAACCTAGATCATCTTCAAACTTGGATCTTATGAATTTGCTTACCTAAGTTGAAAACAACTTCATTTACCTCCATCGATAGTCTCCTAGGCTCACCTTTGTTCATTGGTCATCAACTTATTGATTTAATAATATCAAATTTAGACACTTGGTAGCCTTGTGCTTGACCTAAGATCTATCGACTTATTGACCTTTCTCACACCATTGATCTTTCTCTATATGAATGAATGCAATCCATAGATATTATAAAAGTTTAAAGTGATTAAAACACTTATCACCCATGCATTTGCTCTTCTGGTCAACCAAACTTTTAACACATCATTTTCCATTAGATCTAATTTACATGATAGATTGTGTACCATTAGATCTTTGCGACTCACTAGCTTTGTCAATATCCACATGCCATTAGAAATTTTTATGGGAACTTGAGATATTTCCACTTGTCATCCACATGTTAAATCTTAGGATATGCTAACCCTTTGATTGTTAGCTTGTTGGACCTTCAATGCATGATCAAATATGCTATGTTAGATATGTAGGAAATTTTGACATTGTTGATCACCCACTCACCATTAGATATTGACTTGATCTTCCATGATTTGGACACTTTTCAGCCCTATGTTAAACCTTTGAACATTTGAATTCAAACAACTATTTCACGAGGCCCAAATTTGATGTCTGCACATACATCCCACTTTGTTGGTTTAACTTTGAATCTTTATATCTTGAGATAGAAAAGAAATCAAGACATAAAATATTTAGAGGATAATCTAGGAATGAAATACATCATTTCCATGCAATATTTTATCTTGAGAGGCTTTCCAAGTGAATCTATTAAATTCACAACTAAATTGTTTTGTTTATTTGTGCATGACATTTGATGATGACTTGGTTCTTTTAGGTTTTCTCAAGTCATTTATTGATCATCCATTTCAATCAAGACTATACTCAACTGATCTATCTAGGAAGAAGCTTTGTATGAGGGCCAAATTTGGCCAACATCTTTGGTGACTCATAAGAAAGAATGCTTGCTATGATTAAACACCTAGACTAGTTACCTTGTCTACTCTATTTGGGTATGGAGTCTCTGCTCTAGTTTAACATATTGATCTAAAGCTAAAATTGACTGCCAACCCTTAGATAATTGTTATTAAAACATAAAAAGACCAAAAGGAATAAAAAAAATAAAGTTCATAAGGAACTTATTGAAGGGAAACATAGAATAGAATGGAAACTAACCTAAACAAATTAAGGACCACTAACCTAAGAAAATAGGGATAATAAGACAAAAGGGAAGCAAAGTGTTTCTTGTGATAATCACTTATTGAAAAAAATAAAACCTAAAAAAACTAACCTAAAGTAAAAATATTTCCTCTAGGGTCAAATGGAAGTTATTTGATGTACCATGTAACTTTGAAATGTATTTTTCATCTCTCGATAGCTCCCTTCTGTAGCTAATAGTAATTGGATGCTCATGTCTTATTGATGATGCATCTAGGCCTCTTATCTCCATTCTCAAGTACATGGATTGAAGATATGGATCCAAGACCCGATAATCTTCCCCCAATTTCTTCTTTCTTGCATCAAGGATACTAATTATACCTCATCCATATGTAGATCATGATCTGATATGTCTTCCATTGTACCTTGATTATACTCCTCATGGATAAGTGACTTGTCCAAATCTTCATTATTAAACTATTTTATATTTTAAGCTTGCTATATGACAATATCTCTTCATTAAACTTGTGATTAGGGGCAATAATATGAGGTAGTAAATATGCAAACACTTTCTCATTCTTCTTATCTCCATGAATTTTCTCTTCTTATGAGCCAAAATGAATATATTTGATAGATAATTAGTCTTTAAGGTCTTCCATGGGAATTGTGAGATCCTAAAGGGATTGATATTCATTAGAAATATCCATATATTTATACCATAAATCATCATAATTACCTTGACTCTTATCCTCTTTAGCTAGCATGCATTCATCAATGGTAAATTCAAAAAGTTCTTGAGGATCTTATTGAGTTGAGATAGTTGATATGTGATCAAGAGACTTATAAGAAATAACTTATTATTGCATACCTAAAACTTCTTCTTGAACTTGTTCTTGTGGTTGTATCTTACCATATACCTCAGCTTTCTATTATACTTGTTCCATCTTTACATCATTATAGAAGATTGAAAAATGTTTGTCCTTACTAAGAGGTGTCCCAATCATGATTTATTCTTCTTGGTCACTCAAGTCACCTTCATTTTCTATTTCCTTAATTTAATCTTCTTGATTTTCCTCATAAAGGAGAGGCTCTTTCTTAAAGAGTGGCATATAGACCCTTGAAAATATTTAGTAAGATGAGAAAGGTCCAAATAAGTTACCATAGATGCATGATTTTGCTTATGGAGTTGATATTCTTGGATCACCTTCACCTCCTCTCTCTATTGCCTTAATTCTTGAATGGATCTCCATGAAGGAAATGCTCTAGGATTTTGAGGGGAAAGGAGTGGAGGCTAAATGATCTCATGTTTGATTTTGGCTTCAGCATCTTGGCTTATGCTTGATTGTTCTTCCTTCTTTTTTTATTATTGAATCTTATTCCTAGTCATAACCTTAGGTTTAGAAACCTCTACTTTTTCACTTGTTTTTGTTATGGGTGAGAAATAATGAGTTTTATGCTACATTACTTTTGTAGCTATTATTGAATGTTGGAGATGTTGATTGGCAAACTCAATTTGCTTGGATAAATTAGCCTCAAAGTCATGGACCAACTGGTTATACATGTCTCCATATAAAACTAAATATGAAGTATCTTGTATGTTTTACTAAGAAACATGGAGATTAGTATCCTCAAAACATGCTTATTTAACCTTTTGAGGCCTCTCTTGGATAGACTTCCATGTGGGAAAGTTAGCCAAGGTCTGAATGGACTTTTGAGGGATATGATAAACATTGGTTTAGAATTTGGGAAGGGAAAATGGAAGCTCTATGGGAATATGATGATGATTATGATGACCTTGGGGTTACTCATAAACACTAAATTCTCTTCAATGTTTACTATTAGACCACTTATGTCTAGAATATCAACACTAAAATTTGAGTGGCATTGCCTTATGAAAGATGAACATACCTCTTTAGCTTACTGTAAATTAACTTTGATGATTTGAATTTCATGTTTGGAGATATCTTCTCTATAGATATTCCTAGTGTATATGCTTATCATCTCTTTCTCATATCCAAACAAAGTTTTCTTTAACCTTGAGATGGATTGATTTGGGATTTGAATGTGCTAATTAAGAGGATAACAAGATTCATGAGGGATGTTATAGGATTGGTATGGGTCATCATATTATTGGTAAGGATTTATACATGGTTGGTGATAATCATCATAAGGAAAATAAAGATCATGTTAGGGATGATATGGGTCATGAGGAAGGTAAGATCTATGCCCTTGATAATAAGGATCATGAGAAACTTGATAAGGCTCATCATAGCTTTGATATAACTCTTGGTATGACTAATTAGGCTCATATAGATCATGAGGATCATGTTGGAACTAATGATAAGGATGTGAATGATATGGGTATCCACTATAGTTGTTCATATCAACCCCATATGTCAATTGAGATGTAATAACTGATTAAAATATTCAATGAGATATACTTGGGATGCTTACAACTAGAAGCTTTGATTTGGAGTCACCATTAGGGCTAACTTGCTTGATTCCAAAAGTTGATTAGAGGAAAGACACACCAACAATATTTCCACTCTTTTGGATCTTGGTCCCACAGGGCATGCAAAAAACTATTGTAGATCTAGATTGCACCCAAGCTGAGCAAAGGACTATTCAGGTCCTCTACTCAAATCTAGTCCAACATGGGAATGACCCTATGTTGTGGGTTACGTAATCTTGGATCAAACCTCTAAGATTTTTAATGAGGTTATCTCCTCTGATCTATCACTTAGCTCATTTCCACTAAAACCTACTAATTATTGGGGTGAAAAGGGAGAGAAAGATAACTAAAATGGAAATCTAAGATAATGTTAGTGATGTACCTAAATTTATTACTCATCCACTTTATTTAAACTTCTAAAAGCAATAATGAGACAAGTAAAATATTAAATATACAAATCCAAATGTCTGTTATGGATTAATATTTTATGTAGAGTTTCACCAAGTGTTCAAAACATGAGGTAAGTGATGGAAAGATCTGATTCAAGACACTAACTAGTCAATGTATTCACTTGATAGCTTCAATCAAATGATATTAAACACTAAACATGACCTACATAACAAGATTAAATAGTATCTAGGTGAGATTAATAATTGAAAAGGGAGATATTTATAACACATATGCAAATATAACTAACATTAACACACTATAAAAAAATAGTGAAATCTAAAACAATAATCTATTTATCTCAGGAGGTTATAAAGATCAATTTGGGTAGGGTCTAGTCATTCCCAAGAGAGTGATCCAAATAAAGATATCAAAGCTTGAATTTATAGTAGAATGGGATGAGAGAGAGGGGAAGGGTTTCATGGGAGAGTGGAGGAGTCATCAATGGTCAAGACAATAGTTATACCAACTCTTTGAGCTCATCATGGATTAATGTCATTGGGACTCTGTGTCATCTTCCACTTGACTTGCTTATGAGGAAAAAACCCTCATATCTTTAGACCTAACAGATACATGACCATATATGCTTTGAGCACCTCTAGGTACCCACTTGTTGAGGCTATAGCTATTATGGAAGATAACACACTCTTCCATATATTGTTTATATATGCTCTTACCTTGAAATATGAACCTAGCTCTACTATAGATGAAAACCAATCCTAATTATTAGTATTCCTATAGTCTTAATGTTGATAAAATTAAGTTCTCCAAGTGTTTGATCTTGATTCAATAATATTTACCACCCTTTTATATATATATTAGGTCTAAAATATATATTTTTCCTTCATGGATCTCTAATGGTGATGCTCAATCCCTGAAATATCCATTCTAGTTTAACCTAGATTATCTTTAAACTTGGATCTTATTTATTCTCTTGCCTAGGTTAGAAATAGCTTCTTTAACCTCCACCAAAAGTTTCCTAGGATCACCTTTGTTTATTGGCCATCACCTTATTGATTTGGGAATATTAAATTTAGACACACGGTGGCATTGTGCTTGATCTAATCTCTATTAACTTATTGACCTTACACACGTGATCTTTCTATGTATGAATGAACATGTTCGATATATCTTTTGCCAGTTTAATGCACTTAAGAAACTTGTGACCCATGCATTTTATGTGAGGATCCACTGACCTTTTGACCCATTATTCACCATTAGATATACTTTGTATGATGGATCATGTACTATTGGATCTTTGGGATAGATTGACTTTGTCAGTCACCACACACCATATATCTTTATATGGGCACCTAAGATCTTACCACTTGTCAACCATGCATTTAATATTAGGATACACTGACCTTTTGACTGTGAGTTTGTTATTGAATCTTTGACGTATGATCAAATTCACTCCATTAAATCTTTGGGACCCATTAACATCATTGATCACCTAATTGATTTTGGATCTTGACTTGAGATTCCATGATTTTGACACTTTTCAACCCCATGTTAAACCTTGGAATATTTGAATTCAAATGGCTATTTCATGGGGCCCAAATTTGATGTCTACACACACATCCCACTCTATTGGTTTAACTTTGAAGCTTTATATCTTGAGATATAAAATACATCAAGACATGAACTTTGCAAAAGATGATCTAGGCATCAAATACATCATGTCCATACAATCTTTTGGCTTGATAGGATTTCTAATTGAATTTATTAAATGCACAACTAACTTTGTTTTTTCATTTGTGCATGATGTTCAATGCTGGCCTAGTTTTTCTAGGCTTGCTCAAGTCATTTCTTGATCACCCATTTCATAGAGGACTCTACTCAGCTGATCTATCTAGGAAGAATATTTGTATAAGGGCCACATTTGGAAAATAATGCCCTGATTAGACCTTGAATCAAATTTACTAAGATTTTCTTCATCCCTCTTGATAAAACACTTTCTCCAAAACACTCTAAAATGTTTGACATTAAACTTCCCTATCCTTCCATAGCTCATATGGAGTCTTATCACCATTTACTCTAACTTGGAATCTATTTAATATGTATATTAATGTATTAGTATCCTCTTCTGAAAATCCATATGATAGTTTGGAATCTTGAAGCATGCTATTACTTATCTCTTGGATAGTTCTATTTTTCCTTTTAACTACCCCATTTAGTTAGGGTGTCTTGGAAGTAATTTAATATCTTTTAATCCCTTTATCTTCACAAAAATTATAAAAATCATAGACCAAAATTCACCTCCTCTAATTTTTATTTAAGGAAGTATATCCAATAAGTAAAATAATCAGTTAATAGCATGAAGTAGTTGTTACCTTGAATACATTAAGTTATTGTAGGTCCATATAGGTCAATTTGGATCAGATCCAATGGTACTATGGTGGAATTCTCCTTAGGTATATAGCTTATTTTTGTCTATTTTCAATGAAGGCATGACTTGTAAAGAGTATGAGGAATCTTAGTGATTTCAGGCATATGCATCACTAACCCTTTCAAATTGATCCTCACCAAGTTGTTCAAATTCATATGTCCAAGTATTCTATGCCAAATCCATCTTTCCTCTAATTGATTCATGAAACACTCCTCCCTTTTGGATTCATGGAACACATATAAGTTGTAGGTTGCCTTGTGAATATTTGTAACTAATTTGACAGAATTAGCTCTTCTAACTTCACACCCTTTATCATGAAAAGTTATAACATTTCCTTTCTTACACATTTGGATAACACTTAGAATATTGTCTTTCAAACCTTCTACATATAAATTTTTTTCCATTTTAGTATGACAATTAGCTAGACTTACAAAACCTTTTCCAACTATGTTAGTAGAATTATTGTCACCAAATCTTACTGAACCTGAATTATTCTTTTTGAGAGAGATAAACTTACTCTTGTCTCCTATCATATGAATTCAACATCCACTATCTATGTACCATTTATTTTTTTCTTCTTCTTGAGTATGCAAGTTAGTTTGAACAAACATTAGCTCTTCCTTTAGTGTAGTACCTGAATTCTACTTCTTGTCTTCAATCTAGGATTTGTCTTCCTTGAACCATTTGATGGTGTCAATGACTTGTATATCTTTTCTCTAATAGGACCTCTTGTATTACTTGGCTATATGTACATATTGGTTACAATTGTAGCATAAAACCTCATTTTTGTTCTTTGTAGATAAAGTATAGTCCCTATATCTATGACCTTATTGATTACAAGTGTAACAATACCCATTGAAGACATAGCTATATTTGTTCATATTATAAATTCCTTTTACTTTACCATTAATAACCTAAGAATTTTCATCTTTAAATTATTTTGTAGATTTATGAATTTAATTTTTTTTAGATAAAAATACATTTATATATGCCATAGCTTTACCTTTCAAATAATTCATTCTTTGATTCAAGCCTTTATCCATCATGTCTTGTAAATTCTTGATTATTGTTTATAGTTTATCGATTCATCTCTTCACACCATCAATGCTTGAGTTAATCTCATGACATATTAAGGAATCCAGATCTAAGTTTTTACTTCTTTTCTTATTCTTCAAATTTTCACTCTCTTCCTGTAGACATTTGATCTTTAATAAAGCACATACTAGTTCACCTTGAAGATATGTCTCAACCTATTTGTCATCCATTGTACCTTTGATCACCTTAAAGTGGTTAAAATTTAAAATAAGGTGTGGCTTTGATATGAATTATTAGAGGTACAATCACTGAGTGGGGTGAATCAATGATGCAATCTAATCAACTTCAATTCTAATTCTTCAAACTCTTAACCATTCAACATAATCATTCATGAAGAATATAAAATAGTCATTGCAATAAACAAAGAAAAAAATGAAATATCAAAGCACATAACACATGGATTGTGTGGGATACCATTATGAGGGATAAAACCCACTCTCAATCCTAAAAAAATGGACTATATTCCTATTATATATCACAAAAAAGAGACTTTAGTAAAGCACCCATTTGACAAGGAACACCAACCCCTAAGCATAGACAAGCATTCACTTTCCCTAGATGTTAATCACCCACACAAAATATCTAATATCAACACCTGCATAGCTCTAATTGAATTTCAATCTAATGGATAAAAAATGAATAATAACTCTCTTGAACCCTTCACACTTTCTTAAGCCTTCACACACAAGCAATGCATCCAAAACAACTTTTTGGATCACTTTACACATCTTTGCTCATCCTCAACCATCAACCCTAAAAAACACTATTAACACACCAAAAAAATTAGTAATAGGTCACACACATATCCATCACACTACTATTCTCTTCAATTCATCCACCAATCATACTCACACTTCACTTATACTTTGCTCACTACTCTCTAAAAATCTTCATCTTTATTTTTGCTCTTTATAAAGTCTTCATTATCACCATCTTCTTTGTAGACCACAAGACATTACTTAAACCTTAATGATTCTATCCTACTTATAAAAATATCAACATCACCTACATATGTTGACTATAACATTGATAAATCACCCTTAAGCAATACCACCTTTCAATTAAGCCTAAGTAGCCCTTTTAGGTTCCATGGAGACCTATTCATCCCTTTAACACTTCATTAAGTAAAATAGAAACACAAGACCACCTATAAGCACATAGGTACGCACAAAATGACTCCTAAGACACCCTCAAGTGATTACATTCATCACTACTCACCTTTGTATATGAAAAAAAAAATCATTTGCCTTGTACCTAAAAATACCATGAATGAACAAAAAGTCAACTTTTAAGCAATGGTTCATACTAAATATGGATTGATCAAACCTCCAAGATCCATATATATGATCCTTAAGGAGTATAAAACACTCTCCAATAGATAAATCATCATGAAACATCAAAATATCATCAATAAAAACTAAAACACACTTCTTAGGTCCTTAACAAATGAAGTACAAACCCTTGTTCAAATTTGAGTTATAATAAAGGTAATTTTATGACCATTCAAACCTCCTAATCATTTTTAATGGATTAACCTTGAATTTATTTATTAATTTTATTTTTACTCTATCATAAAATTCATCCATTTTATTAAGATACAAATAAAACAATCACAACTAGTTTAATTTGTAAAATTCAAATATTTGAATTCCAATGGTTGCAAAAAATGTAAATTTTACCAAGTATAAAAATAATAAAATTTGTGTGGGAGAGAAAATTTTCAACATCATAAATTTTTATAGACATCATGTCAAGTCATGGAACTTTAAACACGTGTTTTAGGAACAAAATTAAACAACCCATGTGACCAGTTTCTTTTGACACCCTCACACATGCAAATTTTGATGTTATCAATCTGCTCACTAAGGAAACTCTGCCAAGATGACTAGGATAACCTAGACCTTAAAAAGACTAATCAAATGGATTATTTTCACTTCCAAAATTACTCAAATCACTTCTTACACCCCATAGGACCTCTACATCAAGAACACATCATCAATAACATCCATAATAAGACCAAAATGTGTAGGGTCTCATACAAACTATGTGAGCACTAAGGTACACTTTATCATTGAGTACCATGCATACTTATCATCTCATGAACACTCTTTTCCACCTTGGATACATCATTGAAAACACCTCAACATTATTATTTTTCAATTCATATGCATTGCTCCCCATCTGATGGTTATAATCCTTCAATTTGCACATATGTGTAAAGGACACCCACTTCTCCCCCACCATGACCTTGAGGGGAAATTAAACTTATTTTTAGGTGAGATTCATGCTCACTTATGGATCTACCTCTGTGACACTTACACCTTCCACCATTTTCACTTCTTGATTCATAATGGTTACTTATTTCATGGCCCATGCTTTCTTTGCATCCTTTTGTGCCTATGGAAGTCTTATGCTTAGTCTCTTTTCCCCCATTCTATATTGGGTGCTATTAAACTATGATTGGTTAATTCTCTAAAATCCCTTAATCATGCTTGGTGATTCTTCACATTCACTATAAATATAAATATGTGTTTAACTCTCTAGCTTCCTATGCCATTAATGACAACCTAATCATTTTGTATAACTCCCACTACCCTATTTCTCTATCAATTTTGCTTCCCTCACTTTTTTTCCAATTAAAAATACAATGTACTCTTCTCATTATTTAACCATTCTTTCTTTGGTGGGATATGGATGCTCTGGTTAGCATTCTCTATTTTGAGTGACTTTAGCTCTATTTAGCTCTATTATGAATTCTTACCAAGATCTGTAACCTATTAAAGTCTATCATTTTCTCCATTATACTATGTTTTTAGTGACCTTATTAATGTTTGGTGACATGTGGATTTATTTAAATATGCTAAAATCATAAAATATACTAAGATCCACTACTAAATGCTCATTTATTATAGATATTATTACTCCTACCATCGAAGCATTAACTTTACTAATAGTCTATTTGGTGAAGTGACTAGTAATTCAAATGATTGCTTCCCATTGACCATTGGGTAGGTAAAAACTATCTCAATGGTCTTTCCCTTGTTCTTTATTCAAATTGCCACAACCTTTACCCTTATTATGAAAACCTAGGTCTAATGCTTCACATGCACATGATTTATCCTCCTCAATTCCATTTCTTCTTAGTGTTGCACTTCTATCTCTTCTTAGTGTTGCACTTCTTTTCAAATTCACCTTTCTTAGTTGATTTATCTGTGTTTTTATGTCTCTTGCTTTAGCCTTCCCTACCCGATACAAATCCTTACACTTTCCTCCAACACTTCATTTTATCCTCTTGATTTCTTGTGCATAAACATATTATGTACCTTATTTTGTTAAGGAAAGGATTCATGCTAACATGACATCCATATAGGTGAAAAGGAATCATTTTGCTTAGTGGTTATCATTTTAGTATTTTGGCCCTAGCTTGAGGTTGTAGAGCATAGCTCACACTAGTTGGAAGATGACTAACTTAATCCCATATCTTTAAGGCATATTTGATGATTTATTAAGATGTGATGATTATAATGCAAACTCCATGAATTTATGGATCCATCAAGAATGATTCTAGCTCGACACTTAACATGCACCTTTTACCCCAGCAAAGATGCTCTTAAAGGATATTTAATGAGCTCAAGCTAGAATAAGTAAGGAGATATAAAATTGAAGTGGAGCTATGACTAAATTAATTTTCTTTGTACACATTGCTTCAGTATCCATTATACTTAAGAGTAGTATGGATTCCATCATTTATAACTTGCATAAAGGTTAGGTATAGAGTCTACATAAAGTGTTCCTATCCTTGTTAGGAGCATAAGTCTAAAATGAGTAGCTTGAGTGAAAGTATCCTTTTGACCTTGAAGTGCCTATATAACACTAGGTTGTATGACAAATGCTTACACCCATATGATACTAGGATTATTCCATGTAAGGCTTGCACCCACATGATAGTAGGCTTAGTCCATGAAATATTTGTTCCTATGGATCTACCTAAATATTTATTTGAATTGATTAAGTACCCTTATTGAATCCTCATTTCATGGTTAGCTATCAAAATGTGGGCCCCAATTCTTTATCAACTATGCTTCAAGTGAGTTCATAAGGCCTGTACCTTATGTGGATTGATGTTGGTGAAGTTGAGTGTTTAATAATTGAGTACAAAGGGTGTATCTCATGCTTTACATAGTTATAATATACCAAGAATCAAATAAGATAACTTTGTATCCATTTTATACAAAATTTTTATTTTGTTTCTAGGATCCATGTTGAATTTTGTTGTTATAATGGTATAAAAGAATTATGGACCAAATTTACCTTAAAAAAATTGAGTGCTGGCTATAGTAGGTGGAAGATAGCTTTACATTGAAGCATACAACCTATAAATGACACAGGCCAATAAAATGGGTTCAAAAGAGTCTTTATGATTCTTTATATGTAGTCTTTTTCTATGGGTTACCTAAGCATGTGTACTAGTGGTTGGGTACTTATTCAACCCACAAAAGAAGAAGCTATGGATAATTTTATGAGTGGATGAAGGAGCACCTAAAAAGGTTTGAGACCCTAGATGTTATTTGGACTAGATTAGTGGATAAATGGTGGCAAGGAGCTCTGAATAGTTACATACTTGAGTTCTCAATCTCAAAATACTCATGCCTTGAGGAAGTAGAGTACCAATTTTTGCTTGACCCTAGAGGCACATTTGTGAAGGAATTTAACATAAACCTCAAAAACCTAATGGTGGATTATGGTTTTGAAAGTTTGGGGATGGAAGGCTAAAGTCATTTTGTGTATGGGTAGCATAAAGGGGGACAAGAAGATGTGTATGTGAGGCATAATGGAAGGGGATGAGGAAATTGAAACCCAAAAGCTTAGAAGACATACCTATAATAAGAGATGATGTAGACTGATGGAAGATCTAAAATTTAGAAGTTATGAGAGAACTTGTAGTGAGAGAGAAAGACATAGGGAAGGATCTCTTAAAATACAATAGTGTGAGGATGAGAGTTATAATTAAGTAATAGATCAAGATCAACACTTGAAAACCATGGATTTCACTAGGTTCATATAAGATTTGGTAACTATAGATATACTTGATGTACCTAACCTCTTTTAACCTATGGTGCATGCTCATGTTTTGGATCCCCAAATTCAAGAAAGTACAAAAGTAATAATTGACTCTATTGATGACTTAGATTGTAGATGTTTTATAGATTTAGAGTGTAATTTTATGATTGAATAGATTATTCCATATAAGGATGTGAGTAAAACTACCTCTATACCATTGGTACCATCTCATCAAAATATAACTTGAACATGAACTTACCAACTCATCCAATGTTAGCAATGTGAAGTGGGAAACAACCTATAAGAAGTGGTTTGGTGCCACAAATAAGTATCACAATGACAATGACATCAATTATATCAATAGTAATAATGAGATAAATACCTAACCCTATGATTAGAGGTATTATAATACTATCACCAAGATAGGTACCAAGGGTATAAGCACCTTAGATACTAGTTTCACCCCAAAACAAATCTAATATGATATAGTTATTCACTTTCTAGAGTATCGTGGCATGGAAAATGTGGTAGAACATGTTTTGAAGTATGAACCATAGTGGTGTGCATGAGGCATAACCCAATTGAAATGCAAGGATACCAAATTTACAACCAATTTACTTTATTTTTCCCACACCTGTTATAAGAAATTTGATCCCAACCAGGCCATGGTTGACTATGCTACCCTAAAGGATGCATTACTGAAGGAATTTGACATTTTGGAGTTTTAATAATAGAGAATTACTATGTTAAAAGGGATTACCCAAGGACTCTTAGAGAGTGTGCACCTATATGATGTGAGGTTCAAAAGTATCATATCAATTCTCTCATATGGTATTTACCCTTCCTAACATGTTAAATGTTTTATTGGAAGGTTGCTTGTACCATTAAAAAAAGTGCTTTCCATGAACACATTTACAAACCCTAGAGAAGTGCTTGAAGATGTGCTTAGAGTAGAATCAGTTGGAAGTGTAGATATTAATATTAGCCCATTTATAGAGGTTTAAATTGCATATATGGCTTCCCATCTCCAAAAACTTACTACCATCTCTTCACATGACACTCAAACTGGACTATGGTACACTAATTATAAATCAAAAGGTCATAATTAGACTAACTACTAATGAAAGAATGTGTGCACCTTGATTCTAAGCTAAAAATTATACCAAGAGGTACATGATATCTGAAACTACCCTTTATTGTAATATATTATCCAAGTTAACACAACCATCTATTTTTGGTTGTGTGATGCCTACACCCATACCACTACTAATTATCAAGTGACAAAAAAAATGCATGAAAACATAGAAAGAGGTGCATGAAAAGCCATCATATTAGTTAGAGGGAAATAAAACCAAGGTAATGTGGGATATAGACAAAAAAAACATAGGCTATAAAATCCAAATAGGTACCAGAGGGTGAGACGGAGGATGTGGCGGCAGATGATTCCCACTACACTCATGTTATAAGTGTGGCTCAATAGAGAATTATTAACATAATTGCCTTACACATACCATGTGTGGGTATTATTGAGGGTCCGATAAGGTATAATAATGCCCTAAACTATACAAAAATTTGACCTAAGGTAAGCCTGACATAGACAAGGGTGCAAAAATGATTACACATGAGCCAAAAATGGAAATATAGACCCCTAAGGTGCAACCTACATGTACTGAGGTAGTCAAGGTATAATAAATTACATGAAGTGGATTCACCACTTAGCTTTTAGTTGAAACAATACCTAATTTATTCCTAAAATATGGAAATAAGGGTCACAATGAGCACATAATGTGGCCTAAACCCAAAGCTGTGTAATACCTAGACCCAATATGCCAGAAAAACATGTCACAAAAAGCTATGGGTGTCATCCAAAACCTACAAAAGGAGCTCAAATTAGTGGGATACCTATAATTTAAATTTCCTACCTCCTATAAGAAGCAAGATATCCAAGAATTTGAGGTATAAGAATTAAATAATATCTTATACCTCCTATAGATAGAAGTAATGCTTCCCCTATTAAAAATCTTGCTCATAGAGCATGCAAGCCAAACTTTAGTCGAGGTCAACATTCCACATAGAAAGGGCATGAGAAGTTTGGAATATAAAAAAAAATTAATATGACCAAGAACTCTTGGTGGATGTCACTATTTATGGATGGTCTATCTATGAGGTCCTTGTACACACAGACACTAAAGTCAACATCTTGACCAAGAATGCCTAGGATAAAATTTGTATACAAGCCTTGAGACCTTCCCCTCATGTACTCTTCATCGACAATAAGACTTATATGCATCCTATCATGATTTTGAATAATGTAGTTATATATATCATGGATATCAAATTCTATGTTGACTTTGAAGTGATCAAGTTAGCAGAGTAGGACAACTACCTAGCACTTTTAGGAAGGCCATGGTGTTATGAAAATAATATAGATATGCACTAAAAAAGGTGCTACATGACATTTGAGAGTTGAAAAGAGAGTTTCATTATATGCATCTCAAATAAATAAGGACCCCCATATGTAGAGAGCATAGACATCAAAGATGAGATTAACCACATCTATAACATCATGGCACAAGGCATCAAGACTTTAGACCCAAATCATCAAGGAATCCTCTCTTGGGAAGATGGATAATTAGCCTTAGATACAACTAACATTTATTGTGAGAAATGGGTCAAGGAAGTATTTGAGACCACTGATCTAAGGTACCACTTAATGCATGTAAAGGTGCCAAAACCAATAAAGATAGGTTGGGTACAAATTGAGCACACTTCCAAAAGATTGGTCTATTGTGCCAAGAAGAATGGGAAAAGAGTGTTTTTCCTTAGTAAGGTCAAACTTGTAGCACTTATAAGATCTAAAGGGAGTAATCTAGTGGAAGACTATCTCTATGACCTTAAATCATGCATCCTAAAAGAGGTGGATAGAATGGGTGCACTAGTGTATACATTAAAAAGCATTGTCTCTCATTGTTGGGAAGCACAAAATCCTAGCTTGTCAACTTGAAAAGATGTGAAGGTATCCATTTTCATTACATTCAAGAAGATTAACAAGGACCTAGACATCTCATTATACTCTAGTGACTCTGACCCTATAGTGCATGTGCATATTTTTGAAGAAACACGGACTATTTGTTGTGAAAACACCAAAGGAATTCATGGGTGCATGCATTATATAGGACCTTAAATACTTTGGAATTGACATGGCACATATTAAATGAGATGAAACATGAGACATCCAATTAAGATGCCCTTAAGGAGTGATTTTCTCACACCTCCTTTTCTTTACAAAACCTTGAATTGATTGAGGCACTATAAGTAATTCAAAGGTTAGTGTTTGAGGAAACTACACTATTGGAAGAGCACATAAAAGACATGTTCAATGAAAAAGGGTTATAACTCTCAACCTTATTCTAAGAAAAAACTCTCAATAGTGACTCTAGTGATGAATATGATGACATATGAAGGTAAAAAACTAGAATAATTTGACAAGCAAAAGGAAGTTAGTATACCAAGTTAAGGATAGCACCCTAGAAAAACAAAAACCTACACATATTTGAATAGAAATAACTAAGGGTATTATATAAGTTGAGAAATCACACCAAGAGAAGAATGAACCATACTAAGCACCATTAAGAACTACAAAGGTAGATATCATTTTAGTAAAAGAACTAAAGATTGCCATTTTGGGTACCTATTGGTTTGACATGGAAGTGGTGCATATTGTGGACCTCCTATATTAATTCCAATACATATTCCCTTAGAAATATATAGATATAAAAGGAACACACTCATCCCTTAGGAAGATGAGCATCAAAATGGTTGATGATGCAAGACTCATCAAGAAATGACCTTACAGGATGAACCCAAATCTTCTTACAAAAGTTAAGACAAAGATTGATGGCATGATAAGCACAAGTTTCATCTACCCTATATAGGAATCTAAATGGGTTATCCCTGTGGTTATTAGCATCAAAAAGTATGGGTACATCCAAATTTATGTTGGATACAAACTATTTAATGTCACCTTCATAATTGACCCCTTTTCAACTTTGTTCATCAATGAAGTATTGGATGTCACTGTAGGTTTCAAGATATACACCTTTACCAATGGGTTATTAGGATACCATCAAGTCCAAATCAAGTATAATGACAATCCCAAAACCACCTTTGTTATTGAATGGGGTTGTTTCACTTACAATGTGATGCTCTTTGGGCTGAATAATACACTATTTATGTTCTCCCGAGTGGTGATCACCACCTTCAAAGATTCATTAACAAGTTATTCCAAGTATAATTAGATGATTGGATAGTTTATGGGTTAGTGAATGATTATAATGACAAATTGCAACTTATGTTTTAAATGTGTAGGTAGTTGCAAATTTCATTGAACCTAAAAAAGTATGTCTTCATAATACTATTTAGCACTTTACTTAGGCATATCATCTGCAAGGATTGTTTCCTCATTAATCCAATAAACATTGTAGTCATCCTTTAGCTCCATACCCCATCAATGTATAAAAAATTTCATACCCTTTTTGGACATTGTGGGTACTACAAGAAGTTCATAAGGAAGTATGCCAAGATTATAATGTCTCTAGAATAGCTCTTAAAAAATGAGGGCCCATTCTATTGGGGTGCATTGTAAGAAGATGAATTTGAAACCATGAAGCTTAAACTAGCAAGTACACTTATTTTGTAATTTCCTAACTAGGTAATTCCCTTCCACATCCATGTCAATGAATCTAGTTCTATAATCGATTACATACCCACACAATTAGGTGAAGGACAAATGGATCATCCCATTTCTTTCACAAGAAAAAAAAATTATAATAGAACTACACTACAACTGAGCACAAGGTTCTTGCTATGGTCTACACCCTATAGAAGTTTAGATAGTAATTATTAGCCACCCCCTTCATTTTCTTCACTAATCACAAGGTGCTTAAGTGCCTAGTAAATAATCCCATTCTCCATGGGCACATTTTTTGATGGATTGTTTTATTACAAGAGTTATAGCTCTCTATTTTAGTAAATCCTAGAAAATAAAACTTGGGCCTAGACCATATGTCTTTCATCAAATCTAGAGATTTAGTAGTGTTATTGAAGATGATATGCCTGACACATAACTTTATAGAGTCTAGTGCATCCCTCAATATTTAGTATATATCATCTCATTTCTAACATTTAAATATACACCTTAAACCATGATGAATAAGGTGAAGAAGAAGATCATAGTTTATACTACCCCTTTTCAACTCATTAGTAGGGAACTGTATAAATTGAGCTATGATGAGGTCATACATTGATGTGTCCTAGAACATAAATGACAAACAGTACTATATGAGGCACATGATGGGATTACATGATGCCATTATGATGGATACATCATGATGTGTAAGGTACTACAATCAATTTTATGGTGGCCAACTCTATTCCTTGACATAAAAGAATGAGCCAAAGCATATGACATCTGCTAGTACACAGGAAAGCCAAACTAATTGGATGAGATGCCTCTTATCCCCATCCTTGCCTAGGCACCATTTGAGAAATGGACCAATTAAATTTTTTGGGCCTATTACTCCCACTACAAGGTGAATAAACACACAATACATTCTGGCTACCGTACATTAGTTCACCAAGTGGGCTAAATCAACACTAACCAAGGATTTTACCACTATCATAATAATAAGATTCATCTGGGAAAATATCATCAGTCACTATGGGTGCCTGCTTAGCTTAACTAGTGACTAGGGCACACACTTAATCAACAAAACCATTCATATCTTAGTAATTGAATATATGGTGGTGTACCATAAAATGACACCTTACCATACCCAAGTGAATGGAACCACATAGGCATTCAATAAGATATTGGGATTGTGCCTCATAACTATATGTTGACATTGGTTACAAAGATAGGGATGCCCATGTGTTAGCAATATTATGGGTCTATTATACTACGCATAAGTGCCTAAATAATGCTATACCATTTCAACTAGTTTTTAGCACAAAGGTTGTTTTATCTATGGGATTCTTAGTACCTTCATTGTACATCATGCATATTCATCGATTGTATGACCAAAAGACTTTAATCGCATGCCTGGAAGACTTGAAGCACACACTTGGAAGACTTGGAGAGCTTGGATGAGACATGAACCCAAGCATGGTAGAGCCAAAAAATATAAAATTCATACCAAAATCTAAGACATTCTAATCACATCAGGTACAAGGTATTTATAGAAGGTGAATTGGTCTTGTTATATGACTTTAAGTACCTCAAGCACCCAGGCAAGTTTTAAATTCAATGGATGGGACCTTATATCATCCAAAATATATTGGAGGCTGGTGCATGTAAGTTGTTCATGTTTACAAGTGAAATTCTCTTTGGGTATTTCAATGGCAAAAAAATAAATCTATACATTAACTAGAATGACACTTGTGCCATCAAACATCAACTTTCTAATCACAAGTTAGTTACTTGGTTTTGACTATAATATAATTTGGCACAAGATAAATATTTCCTTATGTTTGTTTCATTTATGTTAAATAACTAATATTGTAACTTTCAATCCCCAAGAAAACTCTTCTGGTGATTACATTTATAAATCTATTTAGGTGAGTTGAGCACAGTCATTTTATAAGCACTTGAGGCTAGACACCTAAGTTTATGGGTGTGTTAAGTTTTATAAGTTTATAAAGATATGAGTATGATTTGAAAAAATTAGGTGCATAATATTTTATTGCATAAAAAATCAAGAGGAAAAAATTAAGCGTTATAGGAACAACATAGGGATTTGTATGGGGTAGGGAAGGCCATATCAAGAGACATGAAAGCACTAAGAAATCAACTAAAAAAGTGAGATGTGATTGAAAGGAAATATAACACTAAGAAGAGATGGAACTAAGGAGGTTTAATCATGTATATGTGAAGAATTGCACCCAAGTTGCCATAATAAAGGAAAAAGTCATGCCAAGTTGAACAAAGTAAAAGGGAAAGACCATCAAGATAGTTAGTACCCACCCAATGGTTTATGGGAAGTGATCATTTGAATTTCCTATCACTTCATAGAATAAACCATTAGAAAATTTAATACTATGATGATAGGAACACCAAGATCCCTAATAAATGAGCATTTAGAAGTATATTTTAGTGTATTTTATGGGTTTAGCATATTTCAATAAATCCACATGGCACCAGCTATTAATAAGGTAGATAGAAACAAAGTATAAAGGGGTGAATGATATACTTCAATAGGATATAGACCTTAGTAATATTTCACAATAGAGCCAAATAGAGCTAAATCCAGTCAAACTAGAGAATGATACCATGAATCCACATCCCTCAAGTGAGAATGGTTGAATAATGAGAATATTACATTTATAGTTAAATTGGAAAGGAAGCGAGGGGAGTGAAATTTAAAGAGAAATAGGGAAATAGGAGTTTTATAAAATGACTAGGCCATCATTAATGGTACATAAAGCTCAAGATCCAAGCACACTATCACATTTATAGCAAATGTGAATAAGCACCAAGCAAGATTAAGGGATTTAGGAGAATTAACTAGTTATAGTTCAATAACATGTGGTTTAGAATGGGAAAAAAGAGACTAAACATAGGACCATCATAGGTGCAAAAGGACCTAAAGAAAGCATAGGTAGTGAAAGAAATAGCTACCATAAAATGAGAATTGTAAATGGTGGAAGGCATAAGCATCATGGAGGTATATCTATAAGTGAATATGAAGCTTGATTATAGAGAAATGTAATTCACCCTAGAGGTCATGGTGTGGGAGAAGTGGGTGTTCTTTTCACACATGTGAAAATTGAAGGATTATAACCATCAGATAGGGAACAATTCACCATAGTTAATCTAGTACTAAATGGTGGACATGGGGAAGAAGAGATAAGTGGGAACTATACTCTTTGATTTCTCCATTAGAGACAAACTATAAATCATGGGTACAACATAAATATTCTAACTAATGATATTTGGAAAGTCAAAAGATTTGGTACAATTCCTCTTCTTATGAGTCCATGATGACTGGTTTTACTTTTCAAGATGGCACATGAGGTTCTTGGCATGCCTAATTAGTATAATCATGGGACTACTTAGGGTAGGGGTATAAATTAGTGAGATGATGGAGGATGAAGTGTATGTTGAAAGGGTCATGAAGATCCTAGGCTAATACAAGTCAAGATTCACATTCCCCATCAAATATGTCTAAGACCCTGACATAAAGGTAGTGACACACTTGGTTAGCTATAAACTATACCCTAGTAGATGATGCTCTGACATTAGCATGAACTTCTTGTGTATTTCCCACCACATGGTGCAAGGTTTAAAATTCAACATCTCTAATTTAATTACTAAAGAGTTTATCAACAATGTGTAAAAGTGCCATCAAGCATGCAAAACCTTCAACTAGGGGTATATGCTGATATTGATAGTGATGGATGATATAGGTGTGTCAGCTGGTGATGATGACCACCTATAGGTGTTCTGAACCAATCATGAGTCTCATATGATAAATTACCAAGACTTCATCTACCCACCCAAATTCTCATAAAAGTATAATTCAAGAGTTTAAGGGTGATGTGATAGGTATATAGAAGCCTTTGGGACAAAGTGGTACATCCCTCAGGGACTCCCCCAACAACTGGTGGTAATGATAAATTTTGTCATGATCTAGGAATTATATGTGGTACACCTAGTGCTCATGGATGGGAACCTATTAGGGTGTCTTTAGTTACCTTATGCCTTCTTGATAAAGTATATTATACTAGTGTTAAGGAAAATTACCAATGCAAAACAACTTGAAATCTTGGTCAAAATCATGGATCAAGATAGAAGTAGGATGAGTCACCAATTTGTGCACCCTAGAGTCAAGGCCACCAAGGATGAGGAATATGACACAAATAGGATGGACATCCATCCCCTCTAAATAGTGATAATCAATGGGAGGATCTTTAACCTCAATTATGAAATTAAGCCATGTAAGAAGTGTATTGATCTTGAAAAGGATGATGAATTCCCCCTCCTAGTCAGTGATGAAGGGAAGGTTGTAATGAATATATAAGAAAAGACTCTCCTAAAGAAATGGGGGGATAAACTTGAAGATATCATAGAGTGAATTCAATTAAAAATTGTCTTTGAAGAGAAAATTGTGCCCCCAACTTCAAAGCATCATGTGACCTTTGCACAAGAGGGTGCTTCTTTTATAAATAAGCAAAATAAAAATACCAAAGGGGCCTATTTCATTCTTGAATATAACTCTTATGGAGATGTAGAAAGAGGAGACCCTCATGCGCATAATAATAGAGGAGACTAAAGAAGGTAGAGAAGGGACATATATCCTACATATAGAAGAAGGGGAAGAGAAGCTAAATTCCAAGGATGTATAAGAAGCTATACAAAGTAGCATGATTACTACACTTGATTAAATAGAGGAGTTGAAAATCCTTCATCCAATGAAGAACCCTTGAATTTACCTCTACAAATAAAAGAATAGTCAAACAAGCACCAAGTGCCCTCACTAGGAAGGTATAAGAAGCTACACAAGAGGCACGATAAAGTAAAAAAGGGGTTCTAAAGGAAAATAGTTGATATTATCACCTTAGAAAAATAAATAAAGATAGTAGAGGAAACCCAATAACAATAAGGCAATACTAATACTAAAGGAATTCCCTAAAGGTGAGTATTGAGAAACCTAATGATGAAGAAATGGATGAGGAGGAAAATTCTGAAGAAGAAACCCCCAAGATCAAATAGGTGAGTCCTTGAAGGAGATAATTGAAGAGAATGGTGGTGCTAGTGAAGATGAAGAAGTATAAATAAATATGCTTGTCATTGAAAAGGATGACAAGAAACTAAGTATAAGGGAGAAGGTGTAGAAGGGATGTGTGGATGAATAAATTTATATGTATGACATTATTTCCCCCAAGTCTCTATATCCAAGACATGCAAACAAATCTCATTTTCATTCAATCACTATATTTATGAGCCTAAATTTGAGCATCTAGAGTGGCTAATTGAATCCTAAAAGAGCCTAATGAGGGGTTGGACTCCCTCCTTATTAACCCTCACACCATGAACTTAGTTTGATTTAGGAATGCATTGATCAGAATGGCCACTTAAGTTGTGTTCCAGAACATCATCAATGATGGTAGGGAGAGAAAATGGAAAAAATCCACAAAGAAGCTAAAGATGAAGTATAGGCCACTAAATTTAAGTTGAAGCAACTCTGTGAATGCATAGAGATGGCTTAACCATTCCTTCTAGTCAACATCAATACTTTATATCTTTTAGAGGTGACAAAATATATGTGTTGGTGGAGTATATACTCCCAAGATTAAAACTTAGCATAAGAAGAAGAAGATCCTAACGTCATAGTGTAGAAAGAGTTGGTTGATAAGATTTAAGAGGTATAATACCTCTTTAATAAATTATAAGAGGGCATGAATGCAGTAAATGACATGTTATTAACCTTTTCCAACCAAGCCTCATTTATATATGTGCATATAAATAATGAAAAGGAGTTGAAGAAGATGATGGTGAAAGTATACTTAGCAAGCAAGTCAGAGTAGGTGCAAATCATGGGAAATGTCAATGTGCTTAACAATCAAATTAAGGATTAAGATCAGAACCTAGAATCACTCTTTTGTACTCTATAGACTAAGGCCTATGAGCAAGGATCATTCCTATATGGGAGTATGGAAAATCTAAAGGCTAATGTTGAGGCTTTCCAAAAGAACCTAGAGAAAATGGATGTGCTCACACTCACTATTGCTTCCACTGAGATAGATGGCACTACTGAGGAAATCAAGATCACTATTAAGGGATATGAAGACTTTAGTGTCAAACTTAAGAAGAATGCACCTAGGTTATGTGATCCTAAGAGCTTGACATCCTAGTATTTAATAAAGCCTAGTGTTATATAGGCACTTGAAGGGTCAAAAGGCTACTGTGATACTAGGCTTAGTCCACAAAAGGATTGTGCCCACATGACACTAGGATTAGTCCATGAAAGAGTTTCACCGATGGATATATCTAAAGATTTATTTGAATTGATCAAGTACCCTTATTGAAGCCTCATGTCATGGCATAACTATCCCAAAGTGGGTCGTAGTTCCTTCATAGCTACATTTTGGGTGAGCGCATAAGGCATGTGCCTTATGTGGATTAATGCCAATGCAACTGAGTGTTCAAATGTTGAGGATAAAAGGATTATCCCATGCTTGTGCCTAGTTGTAATAAACCAAGAAATTACTAAGACAACTTTGTACCCCTTTTCTATAACATTTAGGTACCAATCATAAGCAACATCCATTAGTGTAAAAGGAAAATTTATTCATGCAACATCTTCATTAATAAAATTCATCAATCTTAGTGCACATTTAAAATACTTGATCTGCTCTTAAATCATTCTTCCTCATGAAGGAGAGAAGGATGGTAGATACTTCTTAGGATTCTTCAGTAGGTCATGCACATCCCCTAGGATGGAAATAATAGATATGACCAATTAGGGTGGTCAAGCCATGGGATGATTAACAGAAGGAATTTTTCTTACTAGGGAAGGTGTTCTAGTTTTGTTATTAACATGGGTAGCTAGTACAAATCTAGACCTTTTATGATTTGACAAGTTTGAGACTAGAAGACTAGATTGAGCATTAGATCTGGTCACTCTCCTAGATGACTCTAGTGAAAATCAATGTAGAAACTAACCTATTTTATTGAAGAAGCTCAAACCCCTCATTATATTTCTAAAAATAATGTTGATGTAGTTTTTATACACACTAATTCATAACAAGGTAGCCTCTAATGTTTTTGGATCTCAATGGAGGTAGAATCCACTTCAAGGCACAAGTTGTAGGTATGCATTTTTAACAAATAGGTGATGGAATAGTAGGCATGGAATTCAAGTTGTTAACTAGGATTATGAATGAATGGATGGATACTAAAATAAAGTCAAAAGCTAGGTGAGTTTGTGGCTAGAAAGATACTAATATAGAGTGAGTAGATATAAAAAATAAACTACAAAAAAAGGAGGGAAGGGTAGAGTAGAAAAGAAAGAATCTATGACTTAAAGAATTACCTCTCAGGCTAGATTCTACATGGACAAGTGATTTCAGAACCAATGTTTGTTGCTAGCAGCTACTACATACATAAAAATAAACATGGTCATGTAATCTAGGATAGTTTGATATAGGAAACTCAAATATTTGGGCTAAAGGTTACTCATTTTAGAGTAGCTATTGCACACCCTTGCTTAGGATATTATGACACAAACTAAGGAGGTATCTGGGATAGCTATTGCACATGTATATAAGACTGTATCATTGAAAACACTTCTACACACTTAGAAATATGAGATAATCAACTTACTTATATACAATCAATATAATTGATAATTATTCAATAACTATTCCACATCTAAAACTAACATATTAATCATAACAAGAAGAATTCCTCACACGTTTTGCATACTAAGAACTATTGAATCAAACAACCAAAAGATCAAACCTAATTACACAAAATGTGAAGAGAAAATACACAAACACATTCAGTGATATTAAAAAAATTGATTATGCTTTTGTATTGAATTTTCCAACCCTTGAAATTGTGGGTTACATATGTTATAATAGACTTTGGTAGGGGTCAATTCATCCTCCAAGTACATGCAAAATTTTGATGACATGACGTAGTTAGAACCTTAGTTTTAACTCTAACTTCAAAACTGTATGTAATGTATATATATAGTTAACTTACATTTATCCAAAATAAAGTTAGCCTTTATAATGTGATGCAACTTGTGAATTCTTACAAATAACATAGTAAATTAATATTCAAGTTCTATCTAAATTACACTATGAGTATAAAATTGATGCCACTACATTGATATGCACAAAACTAGCCTTTTAATTAAGGCTAAGTGGATGTTTACATAAATGCGTTAAATTTTTTAGGAGTCATCACTATTAAAGTTATCACTGAACTAGATGTTACAACCTCATTATTCTTCTTATTCACATCTAACCCAAGATAACATTTATGACCCACATCATGATTTTTCCTTATGATGTCTAAGTTGAGTAATAAGGGTCTGTGTACCCTATTAACCTACTATAAGAGTTTTTTATGCCCAACCTTTGTATTTTGGAGGTTGAACTTGAAATTTTCAACTTCCATTACCTTTTCTCAACTCATGTTCAATGTCCTCAAGTGATAGCCCATGTAGGTTATGCTTGAAATTCTCATATGATTCTTGAGGGAGTTGGTCAAAATTGATTCTACTAATTAGCTTGATAGTAACACCCCTTGCCTTTAATAATTTTAATTCATCTAAGATTTTCAAGATAAGGGTTTCATGTTATTGATATTTTGGAATTATTACCCTAGCTATTGTAACCCATTATCTATCTTCATGTGTTTTGATCACCACCAAATTGAGGGTTTTTTATGCCTCTAATGTTGTTATTAAGTTCAAGTGGCTATATGCCTTATTATTAGTGTAAATAATCAATAATTTCAACTTATTTTCATCCTGATTCAAATAATTAAAAAAATTGTGAGTTGTTTTAATATGGTGGGCTGATTATTTCCTCACTACCTCAATAGCCTCTAAATAATTGTAACATTTTGATGCATCTTTCTAAGCTTTAATCTCAATTCTTGTTGGAATATAGACTATTTTCTAATACTCTTTGATTTGCTCTAATTCCTACTCCAAATTCTACCTATCCATATTTGTCCCCTTATGTAATGCTATCATAGCATACTTATGATTTTCTAAAAGGGACTTGAAGTATTATATGTATGGGGACTACCCCAGCTATATATTCTTCCTTTTAGATAAGGCATATATTTCTTGCCTTTCTTCAAGGATAATATCCCTCCTAGTTTCATCCTCTAATTTTCTTTTCCTAAGCCTATGAATGCTTATTGAGGGATTATCCAATAAGGATGTTATTGATTGTAGTTATATAATTTTGAAATTAGGTTTCTAGGAATCCTTCTATCTAAGATCAACTACCCATTGTGGGATAACTAGATGGGCTAGGTATATTGACTGTGTCTCCTAGATTATAACCTCTACCTCTATATATTCTATTAACTATTATAGTGATCCTTTGAAAAATAAATTAGTAAGGGATGGCCATATTATTTTAGACCAATACACACCTCCATATTGGGGGATTGGATGGATTTTATATACTGGTTTACCTCTTTTATCCTTCTCTGGGGATATGATAGTAGTATCTTGGCATGAGTTAGTATAAGACATTGATAGATGGATTTGGTTGGAAGAGACATCTGGTTGGGAACTAGACAATGTTGTTTCAATTTTATTAGAGGCCCTTTTTATTTTAATAGTTTAGTTTGTATCAATCCTAGAGGGAATATCAATAGTGGTGGAAATAATGGACATGTCTGACATTGTGGGGGAAATCAAAACAATAGTGGTAGAGGTAACATCCTCTAATTTTGGAGTGAGTAGAGGGGTTTGTGAGACATAAATGGGGGAAATTTAAACATCAAGGGTAATTAAAGGGGTTTTTAAAATATCACTAATGGGAACTAAACCAAAAATGGGAACAAAATAGGAAACTTGGGAAGAAGGGACTAAAGGCTGAGCCTTCTTACCTAATTTATCTTCTTTCATTTGTGACTTCCATTCATCATCTATAAGTCTTAGTGCCTTAGCTCTTCGTAATTAAGATTCTTCATCTATGTCTTATTCTACCTCCATTTGTTTCTAGATCAAAGGTGTGTCTATTTGTGGCTTACCAAGAAATGCATTCTCTGTGAGAGGAAGAGCCCTTGGATTCCTCTTATAGTAAATAGTAGCCTTTAATGGTGGAGAGGAGGCTCATTGAATTGAGGTAGTAACAAATTCTTACACCATAGATGTCTACAATTATGGTGTAGCTAAGGATGTTTACACATGAAATATAGTTAGGTGTTCTTGTTCCTCTACATCAGAGGAATCCAAGTCAATTGGATCCTCTTGGGCTCCTCTATGCTTAGTCTCACTCAACCCAAGATCTTTCTAAATAACACTTAATATTAAGGTAATTTGTTGGGAAGTATCCCCCTATATCTCTATTTCTTATTGGATTATATTGCCCTAAAAGTATGAAATAGCCCATATTTTAGGGGGTGGTGCCCTGTATGCATCTCTAATACTAAAATTAAAGGTTCTTATTGAATAATCCTTAAATAATCTTATTTAAGACCTATAATTTGTGCCCTTTTGAAGGTTTAGGCTTCATCCTTAGCATTTAAGAACATAAATTCATGGTCATATGAAACATGTTGGTATGGAATACCCAAGCCCTGGATATGCTTTTGTATTCGACCATGAGGATCATAGTCTCTATGTGGTAAGGTGTTTAATTGATAGTGTTTTCTCTTATTGCCAACATCCCCAAATATGCTTTATCATTATATAGCACATTTTGCCTATGATCATGTGAAACCCATAGAATGTACCTTTCTTTTATTTTATCAAATCCTCTTCCACACTCCACCATAATTGATATGCAATTTATTTATTTATTAGCTTATCTGACATGTACTTAGGGAAGGATAGGGGATGGACCTTATGGCCAATGACCATGATCACTATATAGTATGGGTATAATGAGTAGTCACATTGAGGATCCAATGTATCTATTATGCTCTTTGAAATTATGGGTAATGGGGCCTCATGGAATGATTACCATATTTGAGGATACACATATTGTGTCATATAGGTGATATTATTTGTATATGTATATATGTGCATGAATTGATAGTAATTTCAAATTTGATTATTTACATAATCAATAGGTGGGAACCAAAACTCCCCAAGGTAACTAGACAATGTGCCCATTATTGAATCTAGTAGGTATGACATCATATAAAAATGGTCAATTGAATTAGGCCTTTTACATTTATGAAAAACATATTCCCTTAACTTGAAACTAGTAATTTCTCTTAGGTCAAATGTCATGTTGGACATCATTATCATGTACATAAGTGACACCTAGTCTAGGTAAAGAAAACGGATGCTTGTCATGCCATATAACCTATTCAATAAGAACATCTTAGTATAAAACCCATTTATGAGTTTGCTAATGGGGGTTAGAGAATTTACCTTCAGGACCATAGTCTCCCTATCAAGAATCCATGAGCTCAAAACTTTCTCAATTGAATTATTATTATTATTCCATGTTACTACCCTATGCATATCAAATATTACATTTAGAATCGACAAAGATAAGTACCTTTGTAAATCATCACTAGAGATGCAAGACATGACCATTTGATGATCCATGTGATGTAAAAAGGCATCTTGAGTCACCCTACTAGTAAAGAATAAATCTTGAAGTAGGTCAATACATGACATGACCTCAACATTACCCATCATAAAGTGTAGTCTTTATCTTAAGAGAGAATAAGTCTATAACCAATTGGCATTACATGAGTGATAGATTTAATTCATCTAAAAATTAATTAAAAATATCAATGTACTCCCATAATTTTGAGTAGTTAGCATACCTATCATTAAATATTGATGCATCAAACATTGTGTTTGTAAACTTTGTAGAATCCTTGATGGAGAATGGGGATGGTGGCAATACTCTTATGAAGCTCTTAGATGATGAAACCATTGAAATTGTCTAATTTTATCAAAGTTAGTTTCATGTATTGTGAAAACTCCTTTCCACTAGTTGTTTATTTATATTGGATTCATAGGTAGCTAGGGCTTTATTCGTAGAGTGGTAATTGAGTTTGAATTCTCTTGTGATTAAATAAACACATTGATGGGCATACACCATTGATATAAATTTTTGAATTCAATTATATTTCATGTGTTTTTACTATCCAAAATTCATATGTTTATTTTACCTACACAATTCAAATCTCATTAGTCTATTTGGTAGGTTACATTCTTTGGCAAGTTTCAGGAAATAGTTCTACTTTGTTGGCTAAGTCTAGTAGGATTTTGGTAGTCAAGATTCAGGTTTCACGTTGGGATTGAGAAAAAAATTATCAATAATTGAAGACCAAGAGAAATGTATGAAGACAAGATCTATAAATAATTTTCAAATAAAATTTTTGATCAAAAACTCTGAAGCGCATAAAGCCGATGAAGGCTATTCCAAAAAAATGTCTGATGAAAAGTCTTGAACATAAATTCTAATACCAAAATTTGAATAAGGATTTATAAATAAAACCAATTCCTTAAAAAAATCATTAAAACTATTATAATAATAAACACTAATATTTGGGGTGAATTAGTGTATAAATTTTACTTTCAGTTCCATCAATCATTCATTAGTCTTTCAAACCATTGTGGTAATCAAGCAATGCATAGAGAATCAATTACATAGATAATAAGCAAGATATCAACACATGAAAATAAGATATATGTGGTCAACCATCATGGGGGATAAAACCCACTAAAAACCATTTTAAATTATGTACTATAAGTAATGGATCGATATTTAATGAGACACCACCCCACAAGGAGCTCCAACACCTACCTAGTCAAGCACCCACTCAACTGATCTTTAACAAGATCCAAGTTGTAAGGAAGCTCCAAAACCCTATGTGACTTGTCACTAACCTAAAAAATTCAAGTAAACTTTTGAAATCTCTAACCTAAAATTAATCTTCAGCTCCCTCTTTACTATTCACCAACCTAGCCAAGACAAACTTGATCACCTAAAGACACCTTGTTGCTCAACCAATAGATGGTGATCTATTCTTCAGCTCTTCTATATTCTCTAACTAGACTATAATATTTTTAATACACATATAATCTCTCATTTTATATCAATCATAGTTAAACTCATTCATCCCTCCTTGACCTTCTACCCCTCTCAAACAGCCTTTTAGGCTCATTCGCTCAATATGCCTCTTACTAGGCTCATTAGGTCAACTGACCTTGTCATCCACCTACAAAAAATATGTTATAAATTAATGATTAATAATATAATATATTTTATGTTATATATTATGTACTAATACTCCTCAAATATCTCTTTTATTCACTTATCTTCTCATCTCCTTCAATTAGCCTAAATAGGCTTATTTTACCTTGTACTTATACAAGATTCTTACTCTCACCCACCTTGGTCAGCCAAACATATTTACATATATGGATCACCATTATAATACTTAATAACACATGTTTCACAAGTAAAAAAATCATCATATAGGTTTGTCACCACTCATAGAGACAAAAACCCCATTAGGCCTAATAGAGACCTAATGTAATTAGGTCTGTCTCAATCACACATTACACTTGGACCAGTTTAAGTACCTTGAGCCTATATAAATGCATTAAAAACTTAAAATATACCTCAAATATACCATTTATAACATCCACACATGTCCATACCACTTTTTAGTTTAATTCACCCCTTGAACCATGCCATTAGTCCTACTTGCCATTAGGCATTCACACATAGAAAAAAGTCTATCTTGAATATATGAAGCATATGACTAAATATTCCACACAAACATGTAATTAAAATACATTAAAATATAACTAATTACATCATGATCATCACCAAATAATGCATAAGATGTCAAACCAATAACTTTCTTATGCTCACTCAAAAATGTCTATCTGCTACAAAACGCAGTCATTAATAGTTATCTCTCCACACTTTCTTAGGGAATAACTATAACTATAAAATAATTATCATTAACCTAAAATACCTATTAAACATGTTAATAATTAATTTATTATTCAAATATACAAAATCACCTCAAATACATGTCTATAATAGGATTACACAAAACTGTCTAACTACTCCAAAACACAATCAAGAATATTTGAATACCAACATATGCATATGAACTTTTAAAA
Organism: Torreya grandis; assembly: GCA_037957365.1. Lineage (NCBI taxonomy): Eukaryota > Viridiplantae > Streptophyta > Pinopsida > Cupressales > Taxaceae > Torreya > Torreya grandis. Next base: position 1,408,712 of record JARHVA010000504.1, on the reverse strand, counting down.
ACTAAAAATGCATGAATTATATCCTATATAATATACATAAAAAAATCATACACTTGGTATGATTACAAATTAATCAATATGAAATATGAAACTCAACCTCACTACTAACCCAACTCCTTGGAGGAAATTGGCACCATCAAAGTGTAGGATCTCGGTGTCTTTGTGTAAATCAATGGTAACTTTGAGTTATTTTATAACTAATTTATACTTAGTAGTATTGAAAATTATATTGGTATCTTCTTGATTATTTTACTCTAAATTAGTATTGAAATTATGTAAATAATCTTTAAGAGAGATATCCTAGTTAAAACCTTCAATATAAATAATTTTGTCATCAGTGAGATTATCTTAAAGGTGATTTATACTTGGTATAAGTACCAATGTAAATTAGTTAGTGATGACTTGACCTGTGATATATTTTTGTGTAACAATTTGAAGGTTAAATTCCATCAAGAAGACCATCAATTTTATAATTCTATCTCTAGGTAGAAATGATTTGGAGAAGAAATGACAAAAGGGATTAGACTAGACAATGACATAAGTGATTTGATAGAACATATAGTGGTAGATATTTTCAAGATATTAAGGTAATCATGTTCTACTTTAGTAAAACATTTTTCATAATCGATGAGGCCTCAGCTGATGAAGTAAATAACATACTTTCTAATGGAACCTGACAAATGTCAAGGTAGAGAAGGTATAGAAGATTAAGGGACAATTTTTTGAAGGTGTTTAAAGAGTGGGGGAATTGAGAAAATATTCTTTCATATTATGAAAATATTTCTAGCATGAATCTATCCATTCTAGAGCATTACCATTTTTTAATAAGGGAATTAATAGAGTAGATATGATAAGCTATTTATGGGATAAACCATTTGATTAGCCTAAGATTTTGAGTTAAGTGTATATGTTGGAATGGAGTGAAGAATAAACATGTTGATGATAGCATTTATTTTGGTTAGATCAACATTAATACCTTGAAGAGAGACTATAAACCCTAAAAGTTTACCAGATGTGACTCTAAATACACATTTATATGGGTTAGGTCTAACTTTATATTTGATTAGGTGATAAAAAAATAATATAGATATCTATGAGGTATGTTGTATGAATTTTAGATTTTGAAATGAGGCCACTAACATAGGTTTCCAATATCTTGTGCATAATATCATGAAAGATTGGGCCATTACATGTTGATATGTGGATCTAGCATTTTATAATATTGAAAGGAATTTTGATGTAACAAATGGTTCCCCATTTTGTAGTAAATTTTTTTGTGTTGGTCTTTAAGAGCTATTTGAATTTAATTATATCTTGAAAAACCATCCATAAGTGACAACATTTCATATCTAGCACAAGAATCTATGATAAAATCTATTGAAGGTAATGGGAAATTATATTCTGGACACATGAGATTAAGATTATGAAAATCAATGCATATACAAATGACCATGGTGAATTTTTTATGAATAGGAATAATGTTTGATACCCATTCATATAATCTATGAGGAGGAGAATTATTATGATGGTCAAGACAATTTTGTGGTCTTTGAGGACATTCTAACCACTATAGGATATGAGGAAGATTATTTAAAATATCAACCCCAAGAGGACAAGGATGAATCTCTCCTAAGGTTGATTGAATCTAGTTCTATACTACCCTTCAATTTTCCTATGGAGCAATTACATACTTTGGTTAGAGAAGGAGAGAAATTATGACAACAATATTTCATAAACATTACAAAAACAAGTATACCTTCTTCCAGCAAGGGTAAGGAAATACTTATAGAGTCAAAACCCACTAATCAAGATATTTTTAATAAGATCAAAAATATAAGTCAATGATATGTAGACCTACTTATCATGGACTTGATAGACTCTTTAGTAGCTATGTTAATACACAATGATGCTTCAAAGGAATAATGAAATGTAGTTGAACCAACATAAATCTAGTTGAGAACCTAATGACGATGGATCAAGATGTCTCAATCAAACAACCCAAATCCAAAAAGGTTATACAACATGTTTTTTTAGACATGGAATGCTCATTTTTAAATCATCAAGAACCTCTTGTTCCTTTGTATAACCAAAGACAAAAACATTTAGTATGCATTGAAAAATTCATACAAATTAATTTGGCTAGTTCATCTCAACCAACATGTATACTAGAAAATAGACCACAGACTCCCAAAAATAAATAGAACATGTATAATTCAAGGTAGTATATTTTGAGTAAGCAACTGCTTACTCAATGCAAGGAGTGAACCAAAACCAAGTCCCACACTATAAGGTGTACATCCCTACCAAATACATGCAACAACAGGGGCACATACCACCCCAATAGAAATAATAGAGGCATATACCACCCAAAATAAATAATAAGGGCACATACCACCCCAATAGTAATAGGGACACATACCACCCCAACAAAATTATGTTCCACCCATGAATGCACCAAACATGCAAGAGTGAAACTCTATGAAAGAGATTGCGTCATGATTAGAAACTAACAATAGACTAAATAATTATAAATTTGGTGTTATATATCCATATCTATTTGATTTAATGATTATCCAATTCCCATTTCCACCTCATTTTGAGGCACCTAAATTCAACAAATGCAAAGGAAAGGGTGACCAATGTGAACATATCGAGGCATTTTTTATATTATGCTAAGAGGTAGCTTACAATAGCATGTTCTTACTTTGATTGTTTCTATGAAGTTTAGAAGGACAAGCTTTAGATTGACTATTAAAGTTACCCAAGGGATCAATTCAGGATTGGAATGACTTATCTAAAAAGTTAGTCAACCATTTATCATACAACATTGAGCATGAATTGACCATTGTTGACTTGTGAAAATCCAAACAACATGATGGAGAAAGATTCATAGTATACCTACAAAGGTGGAGAGCATTAGTTGGTTTCTTTAAACATAATTTTCTAGACAAATAGTTGTTGAACATATTTTCATAGAACTTATACCTTGAAATGGTGCATAATTTATGACTTGTTTGCATAAACACTTTTGAAGAGATCATAGATAAGGGTGTACATATTGAAAATCCACTTATTGATAAAGGCCTTGTTAAGATTTTTGTGTAGGGTCAAACATAAAATCTAACCCACTTACTGGTTCAAATGGTTGCCTAAGAGAAACCTAAGGGTTTTAATAAGAATAAAAACATGGTTAGAAATGGTGTTACTAAAACATGACATGTATAAATGGTACATGAACCACCATATCCAAATGTACAATTATCTCTACCTAATCCACCACCTAATTTAAAAATATAACCTCTATGGAATACATTCCATAATCAGTTCAAATTCTATAGTAAATTGGGAGAGCCTATTGAGATAGTGTTTCATAAGCTCATAACAACTAACTTGCTTGTATGTCTAGTACCAAGACCATTTCCTCAAGATCAACCAAATCTATATTAGTACAAGGAATATGAATGGTGTAACTTCCATTGTGTTTTTGTTCATGATGCTTATCATTGTATCTAATTATAACACCTTATTAAAGATCTAATCGAGAGTGGTGAAGTTGAGATCAAGATGGCCCCACAAAGCACTAATCAAGATATGGGAATCTACCAAGATCTTAAAACCACCAAGGAATAATAAAAAATAAGGATATAATCAATGACATAATTAAAACTAGCATCGAGGTCAAAATTGTAATCAACATGATCATAATCTAGATCATAATACCCATGCTAACAACTTGGGTTACAAAAACATGCCTTACAACTATAAAAACACTATAGGATGCATTTATACAATCCACATTACCACTATTACTATAAAATCCCATGAACCATCTCATGTTCCTTGTAGTACAGGACCTATTATTATAAGGTCAATAACCTCTCCCTCTAGTAATGCCATGTCAAGTTCACACAATTTTGTTATGACTCTATTTTCATGGGTTAATATTTATATACAACACCCTTTCTCTAATTACAATGGCTCCTCATCAATTCAAAATTGCTCCAATACAACTAGATGCTTGTGAGTCACCCTCCAAGGCCCTTCACCATCATCTTTTGATTATATTAGATCCTTGCCACCTCTAGGTTATGTAATCACAATTAGATGCCCTTAAGTTAATCTCTAGGGCCCTTTACCATCTTCTTAAACTAATCCCAATGTGAATATTGTGCCTTCAGATCTGAAGCCAAATACTATGCTAGCCAAGGCAAAGCCATCTCATCTTAATGTTGAAAAGCCTTATAATCTATCAGACCAACTAAATAAAACCCCTACGTAGATTTCCATTTTAGATCTTTTGTGTACATCTAAAGTCCATATAACTATTTTGAATAGCCTTTTACAAGAATCAAATGTTCCCAAAGATATAAATCTTGAACAATTCCAAACACTATTTGGACACTTATCTTCATTTTGATAGCTTATGTTTAATCAAAAAGACATGTCCACCCTAGGTTCGAGCAATAACAACCCATTTTATATTAAGGTAATAATTGAAAACCATAAATCAAGTAGGTTATTATGAATAATGGTTTGGGTCTAAACATAGTGTCCCTCAAACTAATATAGATATTGGGCTACACTATGAAGGACATATAGCCAAAGATAATCACCATAAAGGATTATAATAATGGGAGTCTTTTAGTATTATTTAGTTTCCAATCATTGTTGGGTTTATTTCCCACCACACATCATTATAGATTATGGACATTGAAATGACTTATAACATACTTATTAGTCATCCTTAGATCCATGAAGTACATTCCATTCCATCTACCTTGCACTAGTACCTTAATTTTCCCCATGATGGGATTGAGGTTATTGTTCCCACCAATCAATAGCCTTATCAGTACTACAAACATCTAGAGGTTGAGTATCACAATTATAACTATTTTCCAAGTTATGAATTCATTGTAAATAATAATAAGGAGATAGTTTCACATCCACCTCTATCCAATTATATCAACCCTAGTGACCTTGCATCCACTTCAGCTGATCTATTTCTTGCAAATATTACAAAATAGCTTGTTACTGAATATGTGGGCATTTCCACATATCATCTTAAGGATGCCTTACATATTTCTAAGTTACAGCAATCCCCTAAAAAAATTGGTAAAATTAAACCTTCCAAGAGCCCAAATAGATCTAACTTGATCTGGTAACCAAAAAAAGAACAATGAAAACCACCTATGGTATTTTTACTTACTAATTCACTAAAGACAGATTAAGAATCTTTCGTAAAAGGAGATTGGTTATATTATGATGACATTGTTGATTGCTTTTAGAATCCAAATATCTTATCCGTAATCATATTATGAATAACTTTGATTATATAGGAAAAGCCCTTGGCCCATGAGCACAAGGAATCCTATAACCTTTATCATCTAGAGTACCAAATTTAAATCATGGTCTCAAATTTATACTACTTAGGGATGACATCATGACTTTTGATAGTGATTCTTCTGAATTGACTAGCAATAAAAATCTTGGTAGTGATGTAGTGTCCTATTATAGCTTTTTCAATGAAATTATTGACTCAAATTTATTTGATCAAAATACCATTATGACCATAACACCTCATTGTCCTCTATTCCTTTGTTATCTCAAACTCATTGATTGGGACTAGAAAAATTTGGTTATATGCCTTGACAAGTTTTAGAATGAAGAATCAATCATATAATACATGGGCCTAAGATATGGATTTCCCATTGGCGATAAAAAATAAGGCTTTGATTTTTCATATGATCCTTCTACCTACTTTGGAGAGAAGGAAAACTTTCTTGGTCATAACAAAGATAAAACATTGATATCTTCAGGTCAAAACCTCTTTGAGGTAATCATTGATTAGGTAAAAAGTAAAGAAAAATACAATCCCCCAATTGAAAACATATCATAGGTGTTCTTGGGTGGGAAAGTTTGTTCATCCCCAAAGGATGCTCAAGGTCCATCAAGTCCTAGTTTCATAGTTAGTACAAACATCTATTTAGAATAATAGCAAATGTTTGAGCATATCAGTCTTGATTTTCCTAAATTATTTTCTACTTAGACATTACTTGAGATGGAAAATTCAAATTCATCACATTATCCATAGCTTTGGGAAGAACAACAAAAAACTGTAGTAGAAGAAGATGATCATGATCACACATTGCCTACTATTCTTTAAGATGGATCCACACTTCTTATAGAGAACATAATTGAAGTGAACCTAGGAATATACAATTATCCCAAAATTATTTATCTTAGAGATTCCCTTATTGAAGTAAAACATGAACACATTATATATCCATTTTGATGGATTTCATTGACATTTTTGAATGGGCATATTTAGACATGCCAAGAGTAGACCCATACTTGGTATTGCATCAACTTGTTGTTCATATAGATGCCAAACCAATTAAATATAAATTTATAAATATACATCTATACAGCTCCCTCTTGGTAAAATATGAATTGGATAAGTTATTGGGAGTAGGCTTCATCATACTACTAGACTATTTTGATTGCATATCTAACATATTTCCAATCAGTAATAAGACATAGGGCATAAATCTTTTACAAATTTTAGAGATATCAACAAAACATTCCATAAAGATGATTTTCCTCTACCCAACATTGACATGATTGTTAATTCTACTATTGGCTATGAGATGTTATCCTTCATTGATGGATTTCTTAGATACAATCAGATCAAGATAGCTCAAAAATATCAATACAAGACTATATTCACCACTCCATGGGGAATATTCTATTACCAAGTTGTTCCATTTGTCTTGAAGAATGATGAATCCAAATATAAATGTGCCATGACTATCATCTTCTATGACATGATGCATGATATTTTTGAGGACTATGTTAATGGCATACTATTAAAATTAAGAACACATGATGGACATCTTGACATTCTATGAAGAATATTTGAGAGGATTCATGAATATAAAGTTCACTTGAATCCTAAGAATTATGTCTTTAGAGTCACTTTAGGTAAATTACAAGGGTTCATTATATTACAAAGAGGGATCGAAATCGACCGTACTAAGGTCAAGGATATTATTGAAATGCATCCACCCTAAAATATTAAATAACTCTAAAGCCTACATGGAAAGATTTAGTTAATCCATAGGTTCATTTGTTAATTAGAATATAAGTCCCACCCATTTACTCATCTCTTGAAGAAAGGCATCATGTTTTAATGGGATGAATACTATCAATTAGCATTTGTGAAGCTCAAAACATATTTGGACAACTTACCAATTTTAAGGCCACCAACACCTAGACAACCATTGCTTCTTTACATATCAAAAATTGAGCATGTAATGGGGGAACTTTTAGCCCAACATGATGATCAAGGTACATAACATGTAGTTTATTAATTAATCCACACTCTGGTGGCTTATGAACATAATTATATGCCTATTGATAAGTCTTGTTTAGATATGGTGTTTACTTCATAAGAGTTATGATAATATATGTTGAACAATAAAACAATTATCATCACTAAGGTGGATCTTCTCAAATTTTTATTATCTAAATTAGCTCTCACATGATGTATGGCTAATAGGTCATGTTCCTAAGTGAATTTGATGTTGAGTATCAAAATCAAGAAACTATCAAGGGGAAGGTTATTTTTGATCAACTTGTAGAAGCCCCTATTATAGACACTCAACCAATTAGATTCAACTTTTTAAAAGATTATATCATAGTAGTGGAAGAAGTGTGACATGAACCTGAATAGTGGAAGTTATATTTTTATGGTTCCTTCACTTTCATGGATATGGAGCCAACATATTGTTGATTACACCATAAGGGGATTGGATTCCTAAAGCATTTCACATTAAGTTTCATTGTACCGACAATATGGCCAAGTATGAGGCACTTATTGTTGGATTCATCTTGCATTTTAGTTGGATATTCAACATTTAATGGTCTATGGTGATTCCCAATTGATCATTAATCAACCATTGATTAGTATCCAACTAGAGATGACAAGCTTGTTCCTTACAAGAAAATTATTGATAATCTCAAGGTTCATTTTAAATCTTTATAGTTTGAACAAGTACTAAGGGCTAGTAATAGATCTATCAATATAATGGAAATAATTGGGTCAATGATATAGATTGATGGTGGTGCTAAAGAGTATCAATTTCTAATTAAGAATCTACTTTAGCTACACATTTAATGCTAGATTTACAAAGGGTATGCACTATTATTGGTCTCAATCCCTCACCTGAATTTCCTTGGTATCAAGACCATTATAATTAATTTCATGATCAAACTTTTCCACCTAACCCATCTAATAACCAAAAATAACTACTCTTTCACTGTCTAGCCCATTATACCCTCCTTGGAAACATGCTTTATTTTAAAGGTTATGATGGAATAATACTTCATTGTTTATCTTCGTGAGAATCCAAGATAGTGCTTAAGGAGATTCATGAAGGAAAGTGTGGGTCCCGTAATAATGATGTAATCTTAGCTAAAAATCTCCTCAAAATAAGATATTATTAATTGAAAATGGAGATAGATGCTTACAATTATGTGAGGAAGTGTGTTCCTTGTCAGTAACATGGAAATTTGATACACAAACCTTCCTTATCACTATAGTCAATCACAACACCATGGTTATTCTCTACTTGGGGCCTCAATCTTATTAGAAAAATAAACCCAACATCTTCAAGTGGCCATAAGTAGATTTTTACTGCTACTGGGGACTTTTCTAAGTGGATTGAGTCCATTCCTCTCACTTACATCACTTGAAAGTAGATAGCCAAATTCATTCATTACCATATCATTTATCAATATGGCATCCCAACATGCATTATATCCAATAATGATATATCATTTGTAAACCAAGATGTAAAAGACCTTTATGAAAAATTCAAAATCAAGCACAAGAAATCCACACCATATAACCTACAAGGTAATGAATAAGATGAGGCTTCAAATAAAAACATTGTAGCCAGTTTAAGAAGATTATCAATAATGTTGGTCATAATTGGCACTTACAAAAATTTCCCACCCTTTGGGATTATTGAGCTAGTTATCAAACCCCTACAGAAGCCACTCCATAGTCTCTTATTTATGTCACAAAAGCTAATATCCTGATTGAGATCAAGTTTCCTTCATTATGAGTTTATTTAAAGCATATTGAAGATGGTTAATAATACAGAGTCTCAAGGTTTCAAAAACTAAAAATTCTTGATGGTATGTATTTGGCTTCCCTAGAAAACTTATAAGCCTATTAGAATAGATTACAGAGAAGATAAAATAAGTGAATTCTCCCTTAGAAGTTTGAGATTGGTGATTTGGTCTTGAAAGAGAACCAAAAGAACACAAATTTTGAACACAAGAAAAAAGGTAAGTTCTAACCTAATTAGTTTGGACCATATGTTATCATAACAAACTATGGATTAAGGGCATACAGACTAACTACTCTACATGGTTAATAAATTATAGAGCCTATGAACATTTTGCACCTTAAGAGGTTATACACTTGGCATCTTAAAACCATTATCTACAAGACCCCTTTCTTGGGGGCGACTTGTGATGAAGTATTTTATCCTAACATTATATCTTAGACTATCCTCCCATGGATCATATTTTTTTTTAACCTACCTTGGACTGTTCTTTCAAGAACCATATTTTTTCATGACTCTAAATAGTTAAAAATTTGGATTGTTGACACTCTAAACACATTTTATCCCACCTTGGACCATCCTCTTTTGGACTATATTATTTCTAGACCATTCTCTCTGAGAACCACATTATTTTCATATCCCAAGGCTATTATAACCTAAACACATTTTATCCCTTGACTAATTATGATCCTGATTATGACTCATAGGCATTATGAACACATTTGACACTAGTTATATAGATAAATTCAATAAGAAGAATAGTTTGCAACTTCTTTTAGAGATAATTGAACATGGATACCATAGTGTATGGTTGTTACCTACTACATGGTTCTTTAGATTTTATCTTATGCTACATATCATTATATTTTTGATAATGATTGGTAGGCATTATTGCCTTATCAAGATCCTCACTCTCACTAATTTATGAGCATGTTTCATTGCATATAATTTTGTTGTTATTGGAACTTCTACTCTTAGACAAGCATATCCTTGATTATTTGGTTCCCTTTTTACATATTTTATCCCAAAAACCCAAAAATGATCCATAAAAAAAATAAAAACATTATATTACAGTTTTGTATATTATGATCTCCCACATTATTACCATTTTACAAGTAATTATCCCACATGCTTTCCATTTTACAAGACCATTATCATTTGTTCCCATCTTCCCTTTTCTTCTACAATATTAATCATGTTTTCTGGTCATCACCTTTTCTTTTATCCCACTTCTTGGGATAACTACATTTGGCCTAAAGTACACATTGGACCATGCATATATGAAATGATGTAGGCAACATCCATTTGTCTTATACATCTACAGTCAGCTCAGCCAACCCCTTCCTTTTCTTCTCTTCCCTCATTTCTTCTTTGTTTTGTCACTATCATTTGGGGGTAACTTTATGTCCTTGTTCATATTATGTTGTTAAAAGTAATGCATCTACTACACATGATTGAATAATTATTTTTAAACCATGCTAACTTGGTTTTTGTTTTTGTGTGCTTATTTTATTTTTATTGGTGTTTTGTTTTGATTTCTTGTCTCTTCATTCATTTCTTTATTTCCTTTGGTTGTTTCTTCTTGTTTCTTCCTAATCTTTCATTTTGTTGTTTGGTATTACTCTTTTATTTATTTTTACAAGTACATCTTAATGTTCCACATGGATCTTGATTATTTATATCTTGATCTCATGTTATTAAGTTGTTCTTGATTTGTTTTTAAATATTCTTTTTCTTACTTGAATCTTGATTGTTCATATCTTGATTATATGTTTGGTTCATTTATGTTTTATTTTTATTTTTCTTCCTTTATTTTTTATTTAAATGTAAATAATTGTAACTCTATTTTTGGTCATTTTTACCATTATCCTTAGTTATAGGCGTTCACATTTGAACCAACTTCATGTAATTGAAATGCAATGTCATTATAAGTTACTCATATTTGTGATGCATAATTTCATTTTGCTATAGCAATCAATTTATGCTTTAGTTATAAGTATCAAAATCAAAGTAGCTTTGATGAATAGATCTCAATAACACCAATGAAACTAGGTACCAATGATTTATCCTAAACTTAACTCTATGCATGATGTGCATCTCTTAGCATACATCATGAGTCTAATTGAACTCTGATCAGTTTTCTTCATCCCTCATTCCATTCTCTCCAATTTTTGGGTAAAATACTTTAGCTTGAGGTCCATTTAGACTATGTATGTATTACTTAGATACTATTGAATAGTTTGTAGTTATGTCATGGAGGTTTCCATATAAGTGGATGAAGTGTCTTGATAATCTATGTGTCAATGACAAAGTGTGCAATGTGCTTGTCCTAATATGCTTGACGTAGGCTTGGTTGATTTTTAGTTTTATCATGGTGATGGATGTTTAGGGATGAGTATGGTGATTTTATTTTTTGAAATAGGTCACATAATAGGTATTATATTCTTATAATTCTTGTGTGCATAAGTTTATTCCATCTGGTAGTTCATAGTTTTCTTCTAGACATTTCAGGTCTAGTGGTAAAAAAATCTAAGTAGGAAATTTGCTAATGTCACCATTTACACATATGGATGATTCAAGGGGAGTTATTCATATGGGTGTCATAAAATTATTCCCATGTTTATTTGGTTTAAATTTTAGGTCATGAGGTTGAGTGTAGATAAAGATATGTCAGTGCAAAGTTGTCCTCTTAGACAAAAATTCACTAAGTTTCTATACTTAGCCAGACCATCATTGAATGCCATACATATATGTATGAACCATTATGTTTGTGAATTTAATATAGGTACTCATATAGTAAAATAAGGTCAAAGTTTTTAATGGAGATGTTTTCTATAGTTCTAAAAATGAACCTTGGAAATTTGGAGTCTTGAAGTGATTTTTAGCTCAAGATATAAATCTTCAAAGTTGCTCTAGCAAACTCTGATGGGCCAGAATGTCAAGTTTAATCACATTAAATTATAAGTTCATTGGTATATAATATAAAATTGTGAAATTTAAATCACATATATTGATCCAATAGTGCACATAAAATTCAATATGTCAAAGAATGAACGCACTAGTGACATGTGTTACATTCACAGAGCTTGGATAGAAGATTAATGATTCATAGGCATTCGCACTATCAAAAGATCAATGATGTGAATCAATGTCAAAGAGTAATATATGTAAAAGGAATGTATATATTCCAAGTGGAAGAATCATTGGAGTTCTGGTCAAGATCTAATGATGAGAAATATAAGATAAATACCTAGTTAATCTGTAGAGATTGATAGAGCACATTTATCCACAGTTGCTAGGAAGAATGAGATGAGGTTAAGGTGATCAATGTTTAACAATAAACTAAAGGTAAAGATCAAGATAATTTTGAGGGATATAAATGATTCATATTAATTCAAAGTATGAGATGGCATGAGATTTTAACAAATTGTTTGAAGTTTAATAGTTGCTTAGTGACCGTTAGAATTCAAATATTCAAATTTGTAAGGGAAGAACAATTTGTATTTTTTATGCTATAACTTTTGATATATGTATAATTTGACCATGGTGTAAAATAATTTTTTTTATAGTACTTCATAATGAATTTATATAACCTAGTTATAAGGCCTAATTCCTTATATAGTCAAATATATAGAGATTCAAATTTGACTATGTATGTGTTCATGCTCTGTAAGTAACCTGAGAAGGGTGATTGAGTTTTTATTGATGGTATTTTGATGTTTTAATAAGAAATAAGTGTTGGATCATGTTTTAGACGTCATGAGGACAATTTTTGTATATTATGGAGGTTTGAGTGATCTATATTCTATATGATCAAAGGCTTATAATTTGACAATGTGTTCATTCATGGTGTTTCTATGTATAAGGTCAAAGATTGATCTATTTGGATTTAGTATAGGAGTGTTGTGATGATTGTGATAATTTGAGGATATTTAAGGGGTAATATGGAGTGGACCTATGCATTTGTAAGTGCTATTATGTTTTTAAATTGATCAATGGAGTGCTAAATGGGGGAATAAGTCTCTATGAGACCTATAAGGGCTACTAAGGCATAATTGAAAGGTGTAGCTGCTTAAGTGTGACCCATAGTTGTTATGGCTGACCTATGAGGATAATATTGAGCTATGTAAGATGTATTAATGGTTAAGATAATTCTAAAATTCCAAACAAGAAGATAATAATCATGAAGGTCACATAAATGGTGAAATCAAATATGAGTATTTCTAGATGTGAGAGACCTAAGAAAAGAGGTGTATGTGAGAGTTGAAGAGTGAAGGAAAGGAGAAAGGGTGTGTGCCCAATGGATGAGTTATAGATTAGATAAATTTTATGACTATGTGTATGGTATGTGGATTATATTTTTAATGTCAAAAATAATCCTCTTGCAAGTTTGAAGATTGAGGATGAGTGAAGGATAGATGATGTCTATGTGAGCTTGGTTGTTGATTTGAGAAGTAGATCAGAGTGTGAACTATGTAGTGTAAAAAGTTAAAGAGATATAATATACATTATATCTCCATTATATTGGCAACAATCAAAAATTAGGATATGTTTATTTCATAGGTGTTGGGATGGTGCTCAACATCTAGGTCATAATTACTTGACCAAAAAGTGGTCAAAAGGACTTGATCACCTTAAGGGTAGGTGATCCTTATGAAATAGGTGTTTCACTAAAGCTAGTAAAAATGAATTGAACAATAGGTGGTTATAATATCTTGATCATCCTAAGGGCAGGTGTTCCTTTTGAAACAAGTATTTCACTAAACTCTAGTAAGAAGGACTTGACTAGTCTCATGTTTATGATCATATTATAGGATAAGTATTACATGTGTTTGTAGGCTTGAGAGTCAATTTTATTCCCCAAAAGTGTTTCCCACATAGATTTTGTGTTGTGTTTATGACCTTGTATTATTTATTATTCATTATTATTAATGACTTGTATATTATATGAATGCTTGTGTTGATTGAATAAAGGTTTGAAAGGATTGGAATTGAAGTTGAAATATCTTGCATCAATGATTCACCCCCATATAGTAATTGTACCTCTAAAAATTGGTATCAAATCTGATCCTTTGGTAAAGGCTTGACAACTTTAAGGAGATCCAAGGTATAATATGGGGAGCCATCAAATGCAAGGAGTTTTTACACTAATATAGCACCAACGTTCAATGGATCCAATTATGCTTTTAGGAGTACATGGATGAGGACCTACATCATGTCTCTAGGTTTTAACACTATATATTATGGATGGTTATTCTACACCTACTATTCCTCCATTTAGTGCTACAAATAAGAATTTATTTTGGAGCAATTATAAGGCAATGAATGATATCACTTGTGGTATTTTAGAGACTAAATACACCAAGGTAATCCATTACTTATCTATAAAAGAAATTTGGCATAAATTAAAGAATATTCATGAAAGAGATTAAAAGATTAAGTTGGCAAAGTTATAGACTCAATGAAGACAATTTGATAGTCTTAAGATGAAGGAAAAAGATTTTGTGGCATCCTTTCTATAGAGAGTTGATGAGATTGTGAACATCATCAGAGGTCTTGGAGAGAATATTGAAGAAGATACTATAGTTCAAAAGGTATTAAGGTATCTCTATGTCAAGTTTGATTATAAGGTATCTATTGTAGAATAAATTCATGATCTTACTCAATTGAAGATGGATGAATTACATGGCATCCTTACTACCTATGAGATGAGAGTAAATGATGATATACCACCAAATAAGGAAGCAACATTCAAGATAGAAATAAAGCCAAAGAAGAAGTTTGAAGGTAAGAAACTTAATGAGGATAACATATCTGATATTAATAACGATGAACTAATTGTTTTATTTATAAATAAATTGAAAATAGGGTTAAGAAAGTATAAGGGTAAGATACCCTTCAAATGTTTTAATTATGAAGAAGTAGGACATTTTGATAACAAGTGCCCTCATAAACATAAGAATAATGATGATGAAGAGCATGGTTAAGGTCATGATGATGGCAAGAGATCATTAAAGTATAATAAAATCAAGAAGTGATTTAAAAGGTTTGACAACAACAAGAAGTACTTCAAGGGAAAGAAGAGTCTCTAACCAAAGAATATTGCATCTCATCAGATGAGAGTGAAGACAATGACTCAGAGTATGATCATGAAGATGTTAGTCCTATTAAAGATGAAGACCTCTTCATGGCTAAGGAAAGAAGTTCATATAAAAAGGAGTCTAATTGGAGTGATTTTGATGATGATAAAGATGAGGTGGACTATGAGATTGAATTGATAAATGTTCTTTAAGAACTAAATATTGAGAAGAAGATTAACAAAAATATGAAGTCTCAAATCAAGGACTATGAAGATCAATTCAGTGTGTTTGAGGTAAGAATGAATAAAGACACCAAGGAGCATGACTATATAATCAATTATCTCAGTTGTCAATTAGAAATATTGTCTATAAGCCTAAAAGCTAAAGAAGTTAAATGTTTAAGGTATGTAAGTGAAAATGAGTCATTAAAATCTGAGTTAGAGAACACATCTAGTAAGATGAAGTAATTTTTGAGATTTGAAAAGAACTCAAGTGATCTAGATAGTATTATAAGTGTTCAAAAACATGAAAGTGATATAAGTGGTGTTAGATACAAATAAAAACCAAAAAAATCAACTCAAGGCAAGATTAATAGTAATGTAAATCAAAATTTGAAAGTCAACAATTAGTCAAGGAATGAAGATGCTAGTAGAGTGAAGATAAATTAGATCAAACAACCAAATGAAATGAGGCATGAAAGTTTCAATGGTTAATGTTACACATGTAATCATTTTTGGCATAGATATAAAGAATGTAAGAGACCTATTAGAAATGAGTTTACATGGAACTATGATGGGGGTCATTAGTTAAAAGGTGAGTCTTATTTAAGAAGAGTAGTTTATTCCAATTATCAAAAGAATGGACATATTTCAACATTTTGTTCTAATTAGGAAAGGTAAGATAAAATTATTTCAAAATGTATAGTTTGTTTCAACTATCAACAGAGAGGTCACATTGTTATATTCTATAAGCAAAGGCCAACTACTCAAGATAGGTTTAATCAAGATCCTAGAGTGCAAGAAAGAAGGCAAGTTAAATCATGGAAACCAAAGGTGGTGATGCATAAAAAATAGGCCAACCTTTTAAAGGACATAAATTTTGACTCATAGCTCTATTTGATATTTTTTGGGGGCCAAGCGTGATCATTTGAGGGTCTGAAATTAGCTTTTAATGATTTTTTCAAGAATTTTTTAAATTTAAAAATTATATATTTTTATAACTGAAAGTCAACTTCATTTGAATTTTGTATCATAGTCTAATTTTATTATTTAGGTTATTTTGGGAAATTTTTAGAGCCACACATGTTTACATGCAAAACTTACTATAAATAACAACTGCTAAAAACATACATTTTTTTAGATTTTAGTTTTTTTTTAAATTTATTTTGCATGTAGACTTTAATTTTTGAGTTTAGGCTTATTTAAACATGGTTTGGGTTTGTAAATATTTTAATCAATCAATATGAATCAATTTTGAGTATTGTTTAGGTTGGTTGAATATTTTGTTGATCAGTGTATTGATAAACAAAATAGGTCTGATCGTCCAAAGTAGGAAGATTGGTCATCCAAATGTGTAGTTTTACCACATCAAAAGGGGACTAATCTTTCCTCTCATCAAGGGGATGTTCCCTATATATATATATAAACAAAAAATAATACTCAAGGGTAGGATAAACCATCCATCTCTCTTTTTTCAAAGATGATGCATGAAAATCAGAGGAGAAATCTCAAGGGATATGACAGAAAGCACTCCTCTTCTTTCAAAAGTACTATTCAGCAAACCACAAGAATCTTCTTAGTAGTAATTGCAAAATGTAACCAAGGATGTAGTAACTAGTGGATTGAGATGTAGCATAAAGTCTCCACCTCAATTGTGTAAGAGTGAGATACGAAGGACAATGAGGGCACAAAGTCATCCCAAGGTCCTTTACACAAAAACAAAAAGAAAACACACTAAAGGCAATTGTGGGGGCACAAAGTCTCTCCACAGTTGGCTTCAGGACACCTTCCTGACTACTTTCACTAATTTTTCTTATTGAATTAAAGGAAAAGAAAATATATTAAGGAAAAAGACATAAGAATAGTTTCCCTATCAACAAAGATATCACAGCACAAAGTTTGAAAAGTCACTTGCTTTCTTACTCCAATAACAAAATATGATCAACAATCTGAGCTCAAAGTCTTAGTAATGCCTTTCAATTTGGGCAGAGTTTTGTTTCTGATAATTAGAGAGAGAGAGAGAGCCCTAAAAAAATAAAAGAGAGTCCCCTATATAGCCTCTTTAAGAAGGACTTGGGAATAGTAACACATGATGTTGCATTAAATTTTGTTAAGAAGACATGCTGGAATTTAGGGGCATTTACCCATTTGCTTTTCTCAATGCAGAGAAATGGGTCATGCTCTTGAAAGTTTGCATCTTTCAATGTCCACCTAATGATCTACTTCTAGAAACATATCTGATGCGTAAATGTTTCTAGTCCTTCCTCATCGTTCATCCTTTTCTAGTTATTTGAATCAGGTCCTTGATCTAATTTGATGCTCTATTCCTTAGTTGCTTTCTACTGGTCTTTTGAAAACTCTATGGAAGATGACACTTGGTAGCTTCTGCTGCATTTGATGAGAGACACATGGCATGTTCCATTGCTTTGAAACTATGTCTCAATAGATGAAACATGGCGGCTTTCACTATGACCTTCTGAGTGACACATGGTAGCATTGTGGATTTTCTATTTCTTCAGACTTTTCCTTCAGAGAAAAAGTCTAAAGAAATTCTTTCAAACAATTTGTCTAAAGGAATTATCTCTTTGTCACTTTTTCTAGGGGAAATTTTCCAAAGGAAATCCCTTTGCTCTTTTGGCCTTTGAATTGGTCCATTTGCTTCCTTCCTACCCTCTGCAAGGGTTGTTTGAGCTCCAAATTAGCCTTTCATGTTTTTGCAATGGTTCACTTTAGCTTCTAAGTGTCCTCCAAAAGGGTTGTTTGACCCTTGGAAATTTTTCTTACTTGATTTTATGTGAATCTCAACATGTGACACATGGCAACATCCACTGTGAAATAGGTGAGGACACATGGCAACATCTATTGAACTTGTAGAAGCTTTGGATGCTTTTTGAGTGTCTTGTATAAGATGACACATGGTGGCTTCCATCAAATTCTATATAAACATGTGGGACTCATTTGGATTCATGTAGATGATGACATGTGGTGTGTTTTGCTTAACTTACAAAGGACACATGGCGGCTTTCACTGCTCTTAGAAACAAAGTGAAATGAGGCTCAGAAGATGACATGTGGTAGCATCTACTGGGTTCTATCAGGATTTTGTTTTGGTTCATTTTTTTCCTTCCTTAGTCATTTTTGCCTCATAAATTCCCTTTGCAAGGGCACTTGTGTCTTTGATGCTTGGGGCACTCCTTTGAACTTGTCACTTAAACTGACCGATTGAACCAACTTTGGTTCAATAGTTCAATGGTTCATTCCCTTGTTTCTATTGACTGCTTAAACCAAGATTCTTTGAAATCCATTGAACCTTGAACCCATTGAACCTTTTGAACTTGATTGAGCACATTAAACCTTTTGAACCTTGAACTAGTCTTGAAAATGACTAAGTGTCAGAAACTTGTTCTTTTGATTGAACCTACCAATAGAAGCCTTTGAACCTATTGAACCATTAGTCCTTTAACTAAAAAATCTTGAATGATTCCCAATTTTGAAAGTTTAGAACAATTTTATGAAATGGGAAGAGATATTTTGGTCTTACAAGACCAAAATAGCTTATATGTTGTCCTACAAATGAGTGACATTTTTTGGGTATAAAAGCTGGCTCCAGTTGGGGAACTTCTATCAATTGTAAAAAAGAATTGAAGGGAGTAGAATCTAGAATCTCCAGTGTCTTCATGTGTACCATTGGGCTATGGAGTCATGTTACCTAGAAATGAAAGGCATCAAAAATGGAAACAAATAAAACAAAATAGAATTAAAAACTATACAAATATACATGTGTACAGATGAAATGATCTAATACTCCAAGAGTTGAAGTGTTTCAGATGTTGCCCACTGTGAGGTAGAGAAAAGAGTGTGCCATTTTGATATTTTAGTAGAAAGATATTTTAACCATTGTGTTGATGAATTATAAATGGGCCTCTCCAAAGGGAGTCAAACTTTCCATGCATCCCTTTTGGTTCTCTCCTTTTATCCCATAGCAGGACTTGATCCCCAATCTAGAAATCATGATTTCTAGCCTTCCAATCAATAATTTTCTTTACTAGACTTTGATGAGCAACAATTTGGTCCACCACCATGGTTCTTTATTCATTTAGCTCAGTCAAGCACATGATTCTCTTATCAGGAGAGCTTTCATATGTCTGATCTTTAATTGCCTTTGCCAATTTCAAGGCTGGCAATTCTAAGGTGATTGGTATCTCAGCATTGATACCATAAAGAAGTTGAAAAAGAGACATACCAATTGCCCTCTTTGGTGTGATTATGTCTACCCATAAATCATCAGCCAATGCTTTATGCCATGTCCTTTGATTGTCATCTGCTAGCTTCTCGATGATAGCTACCAGGTTCTTATTGCTTGATTCAACTTGTCCATTCCCTTGTGGAAAGTAATCAGAAGAATGGGAGAGTGTAATTCCATAATGAAAATATAATTGTGTAATCTCCTAGGAAGTGAAACAAGCTACATTTTCAGTAACAATTTTGGTTGAAACTCCAAACCTGGAAATGATATTCTCTTTGAATAAATTGCATACAACTTTTGAAGTAGCATGCTTAGTTGGAATTACTTCTACCCACTTGGTGAAATAGTCAGTTGTTGTAATGACATAATCATGTCTAGCACTTGAAGATGGTTTTATAGTCCCAATAAAATCAATCCCTCATTATTGGAAAAGTTCTTGTATAATCACTGGTTTGAGAGGTAGGGCAACTAACTTAGGTCTTCCAACAAATTGTTGGCAGAGTTCACATTTTCTCACCCACTTATATGCATCTTGGAAAAGAGTTGGCCAGTAATACCTAGCTCGCAGAATCTTGTGAGCAGTCACAGGAGTAAAAAAATGTCCTCCATAGGCTAGATTGTGGAAAGATTTCAAAATTTGGCTTTGTTGCTCTTTGTCTACATAGCAAAAGAATACTACATCTATGCTTTTCTTGTACAGGCCATTGTCCCAAAGGACAAAATTGTCAGCTTTCAACTTGATAGTCCTCCTTTCTTTATAAGACAAATGAGTAGGACATTCACCATAAGTAAGGAAATGAGCAATATCTAAATACCACTCATTGGTAGTGGAGACAAAAAGGACTATTGGTGTGTCTTCCACTTCATCTTCTTCATGTTGTGTATCTTTTGTCTTGTTGTCAGCAATTAATTAGCATAGGCCTTTCCCCCTTACCAACTTTGTTGGCTTGATGTCTAGATTAAACTCTTGGATATTTGTAATCTAATTTCCTCTTTTTGTGCCAAACTCTTGTTGAGTTACTATGGACTTGACTGTAGTGTCAAGACTAAGGCAGTAGTGTGTGAATTCAAGATATAGAAGCATAAATGTTTGACTACTTTCACCACTGCATAAGCATGCTTCTCTATGTTTGAATACTTCATATTGTGGGTTTTGAGAGGACAACTCATGAAAAAAATGGGAGATTCCATACCTTCCTTATCCTATTGAACAAGAATTGTTGAAATTGTATGATCAAAAGCATAGCTGTATATGATGAAATCTTTGTTGTAATCTAGACAAACCAAGGTAGGGGCATGGGCAATGTTAGTCTTGATATCTTGAAATGCTAACTTACCTTCTTTAGTCTAGCTGAAGGTGGTCTTCCCTTTCATCATATTCATGATTTTTCTAGTCTTCTCAGCAAATTTGGGGATGAACCTCCGTAAGAAATTCACCTTTCCAAAGAAAGAGTGAACAAATTTTTTAGTTGTAGGCAAATTAAGATCTTGAATAGACTTGACTCTATCTGAGTCAATCTTTATGTCTTTTTTAGACACAATGTGTCCAAAGAGTTTCCCCTCTGTTACTCCAAAAATAGACTTCTTGGAGTTTAAGGAAATATCGTTCTGGTGTCAGCACTCTAGCACTTGTTGCAAGTGGTGTACATAATCAGAACAGTGTTTTGAAAAGATTGTTAAGTCATCAAGGTATACCACTATGAATTTACCCATCTCATCTTTGAAAGCCAATTCCATTGCTCTCTAAAAGGTGACACCAGCATTTATCAAGCCAAAAGGCATTCTTCTATATGCAAATGTACCCCAAGGTGTGGTGAATGTAGTCTTGTGTTGGTTTGCTTCACCAAATTCAACTTGATTATATCTTGAGAAGCCATCTAGCATTGATAACATCTCTAAATCTGTCACTTTTTGAAGCACTTGATCCATAATTAGCAAAGGGTAATTATCTTTCAAAGATGACTGATTCAGATTCCTAAAATCTACACAAATGCAAATTTCACCACTCTTCTTCCTTACAAGTACTATGTTTGCAATCCATATGGAATGATGGATTGAGAAGATGATTCTAGCATTTAATTATTTTTGTATCTCAGACCAAATAGTACTTGATATTTTTAGATTGTACTATCTAGATTTTTGCTTATAGGGCATCGAGTCAGCCTTGAGAGGAATGTCATGGCAGATTTCATCAGGTCTGAGAGACTTCAGGTCATCATAAGAATATGCTAAGACATCCATGTATTGATAGAGTAAAGTGGTGAACTCGAATCTTTCGTCAGGGGTGCAACACTTACCAATGTTAACCATCTTGGGATTTTCTTTAGTAGTCATATTTACTTGATCGAATCCCTAAGAGAAACTTGAATCTATTTGATGTTGTTTGATGAATCTATCATGCTTGTCAAATAGTTTCTCAAGAGAAATTAAGCCTTCAGGAATTTTATTTCCTTTCAGCTGTAAGAATTCTTCATTTATATCTAAACTAGATTTAGAGGTTGATTCATACTTCTGAGGTTCACTACCTTCAAAATGTAGTTGTTAAAAATTATCTTTTCATTCCAAGAAGGCAATGATTTGATGATCATCATTGAATACTTGCCAATGATTAGCATTATTAGGAACACTTGGTCTATAGACTCACTCAATAGTATACCTATTTGAAATTTAAGTGAGGAACTAAGAGAGTTCCTGAAATAGCAAGTGCATCAGCTCTGTCATTAGATTCCTTGGGTATGCCAAAAATGTTGAAAGCATCAAAGCTTTCAATTTGGTTCCAAACCAAGCTGCGATAGTGGCGTAATCTTTCATTCTTGGTTTGGTATAAGTTTCTCACCTAAAAAACCACTAATTTAGCATCCCTTTTAGCATGAAGAAACTTGATGCCTTTGTCTTGAGCAGCCTTCAATCTAAGCAACATAGATTCATATTCAACTGTATTATTAGTGTTGCTAAATTGTAATTTGTAAGATGAAGGAAACATATCTCCTTGAGGAGATATCAACACAATCTTAGCTCCTGAACTAGTAGAGGAGTAGCTACCATCAAATTCTAAAGTCTATACCTCATTAGATACTGATTTTTCTTTAGACTTTCCTTCATTAGAGAGGGAGGGTCTTTCTTCATTTGTATTGCAACCTACTAGTTCTTCTGCTATTCTATTTGAACTGATTTCTAGGTTGACACTTTCAAGAATTTTATTAGATGTTTCATGCACTTCATCTATAGATAGAAAGTAGTTACCCATACCTGAGGATTCAAAAATAATTTGAGCTTCAGGGGCTGATGTTTGGGTGACCACATATTTTGCCTCCTTTTCAGGAAGCAATCTCTTCATTATGCCTTTGACAGGGATCCTTGCCTTAGACAAGTCCATGCTTAGTTCTCCTCCCACATCCTTGCAGAAATTTCATCCAAGCAAAATGTCATAGGATGTTAGAACATCAGCCACCAAGACAATCATCTTGATTCTTTTTTTTGGAAAGGTTGCAAATACAAATTAGGCGTCTTTAATTTGCCCTAACAATGGTACTTGCTTGTTTTCCATAGAGAAACATCTCCCAAATGTCTCGATCAGTGTGAGGCCAAGAGATTCAACTACTTTAGTGGGCATGACATTGTCAAATGCATCTGAGTCTATAATATAATTACTTAGCTTGTGACCATTTATTAACAAGGAAACATAGAAAGGTTCTATTTTCCCAGGGGTAGCTGGAAGAGTAATGACAAGATTATTTGGAATGGGCATGTTCTTTGGGGAATCAAAAGTTACATTTTTAGCTTCTTGTCCTGTAGGGACAGTTTGGTTCTTGACACATTAGACCAACTTATCCAATTAATCGGGATTAGACTGAAAATATTTAAATTCAGACATTTGTATTTTGGTCTTTTTGACATGATCAATTATGTCAAATGACTCAATTGGAGTAGAAATAGAGGAAGGCATTTGAGCCTTCTAGGTTTTAGGAGGGATGGGAAGAGGGTTGGTTTGCAAAATTAAAGTATAAGGTGAAGGTGAAATTGATGTACTTACCTTTTAGATGATTACGGATCCTTTGACTAGAAAGGTAGAGTGGTTCCATGCTTAGCAATTGTAATTACTAGTTGAGGTTGCTCCTCTATCTTCCCTTTATCAGCTTGCTAGACTGATTAGTTCTTGGACCTAGTAAACACTATATATGATCCATCAAAAGCTTTTCCTTTGCTTTTGGGTTCATCTTGGTAGTTCAAGAAACCAATGTGGGAGTCACCAGCTAATTCTTCTTGAGTTTCTAAAAGGAGATTAGCATCATTTTCTTGATTCAATTCAGGCTAAAAAGAGAAATTTGAATTTGCATCAATATATCCCATTGCTAAATTGGTTAGAAGAGCTTCAAAGGCAAGTTTCCCTTGTGGGGGAGGAAGATGATTGTATTGCCTTTGATTTCTGGCAGCATTTGCTTGATATGACTAATTTGGAAATGTCCTTCTTGGCATATCTTTTTATGAAGGAGCAAAAGACATTCCTTGCACCATTTGCTTTTTGAGAGCAAGCAACTCATTTGCCAACTTCTACACCATTGGATCAGTGGTGCCTATAAATGAATATTCAGAAGATGATGAGGGTCTATTTTTATTTGGATCTCTTCTTATCTTTCCTACTAAGATGAGATCATCTTCTACCTTAGTGGCCAAATGTTGAGCTAAAACAAGATCTATTTAACCAACACGTCTGAAAAGAAAACTTACTTCAGATAACTGAGAATTAATGAAGAAGCATTTGAGATTCTCAACTGTAGTTCGAGCAATTATAGGAATTCTATTCTTTAGTTTTTCAAACCTGGATATGAAGTCCCTCATTGGTTTATGAGGCTCTTTTCTCATCTATGTGAGTTAAGCCAAAAGGGCATGTGCATCTTCTGTAGGTTTGAATTTAGCTTCAAACTTAGCTTTGAGAGTATTTTAGTTACTTACTAACTGAGCATGTAGATGATAAAACTAATATATAGTAGCACTTTGTAATGTTTCTACAAATATCCTGACTGCTACATCTTCAAATTCTACTCTAATTATTCCACAAGGTATGCTCAAGGCTAAAATGTGTTCATCAAGATGAACTTTCCCATCACCATAGAATTTGGGAAAATTCTTCCTTGAACTACATGGGAGCTCATGTAGAGGTGGATTAAGATTGAGAGGACCAAAATAATTACCCTAGGGGCCTTGAGCTACCATTATATGACTATTAAAAGGAGGAATAACAAATCTCAGAGGGGTAATTATTGGCAAAGCTTTATCAACAATAGAAGTGGATACTTCATTTGGCAATGGAGAACTAACTTTAGTAGGAGGAAAGCTCTTAGTTTGTTGGAGGTGAGATGGTGAAGGAAAATGATCAAAATCACTTTATTGTACCAACTCGAATACAAGGTCAACAATACCTTTGGCCCTTTGGCTTTGTGTATACCTTGAATCTACCATATTGTGGAAAAAAATGGAAAAGAATTGACCTTGCTTTAGTTTGAAGCTTGAGGCTTTAAACTGCACGTTCTTTCCCAGTTGGTGTGGAGGTGAATGGTAAGGTTATAATAATAATGGGTGTGACACAAAAATGGAATGGATTCTATAATGGATAATGGTAGATATTGATTCCATCTAAAACTTGAGGTTTTATAATTCACATAATTATATCCCTAGCGGAGTCACCAAAAATTGTTGGTTGAATATTTTGTTGATCAACGTACTGATAAATAAAATAGGTCTGGTCATCCAAACTAGGAAGATTGGTCACCAAATATGTAGGTTTACCACATCAAAAGGGGACTAATCTCTCCTCTCATCAAGGGGAGGTTCCCTATATATATATATATATATATATATATATATATATATATATATATATATACAAAAAATAATACTCAAGGGTAGGATAAACCATCCATCCCTCTTTTTTCAGAGATGATGCATGCAAATCAAAGGATAAATCTCAAGGGAAATGATAGAAAGCACCCCTCTTCTTTCAAAAGTACTATTCAGCAAACCACAAGAATCTTTCTGGTAGTAATTGCAAAATGTAACCAAGGACGTAGTAACCAATAGATTGAGATGTAGCACAAAGTCTCCATCTCAATTATACAAGAGTGAGATATGAAGGACAATGAGGGCACAAAGTTGTCCCAAGCTCCCTTACATAAAAACAAAAAGAAAACACACTAAAGGCAATTGTGGGGGCATAAAGTCTCTCCACAGTTGGCTTTAGGACACCTTCCTGACTATTTTCACTAATTTTGCTTATTGAATTAAAGGAATAGAAAATATATTAAAGAAAAAGACATACGAACAGTTTCCCCAACAACAAAGATATCATAGCACAAAGTCTGAAAAGTCACTTGCATTCTTATTCTAATAACAAAATATGATCAACAATCTAAGCTCAAAGTCTCAGTAATGCCTTTTAATTTGGGTAGAGTTTTGTTTTTGATAATCAGAGAGAGAGAGAGAGAGCCCCCTAAAATAATAAAAGAGAGTCCCTTATATAGCCTCTTCAAGAAGGACTTGGGAATAATAACACATCATGTTTCATTGAATTTTTTTAAGAAGACATGCTGTAATTTAGGGGCATTTACCCATTTGCTTTTCTTAATGCAGAGAAATAGGTCACACTATTGAAAGTTTGCATCTTTCAATGTCCACCTGATGATCTACTTCTAGAAACATATCTGAAGCATAAATGTTTCTAGTCCTTCCTCATCGTTCCTTCTTTTTTGGTTATTTGAATCAGGGCCTTGATTTAATTCAATGCTTTGTTCCTTAGTTGTTTTCTACTAGTCTTTTGAAAACTCTATGAAAGATGACACTTGGTAGCTTCCACTACATTTGATGAGAGACATGTGGCATGTTCTGCTACTTTGAAACAACATCTCAATAGATGACACGTGGCAGCTTCTGTTGTGACCTTTTGAGTGACACATGGTAGCATTGTGGATTTTCTATTTCTTTGGACTTTTCCTTCAGATAAAAAGTCCAAAGAAATTCTTTCAAACAATTTGTTTGAAGGAATTGTCTCTTTGTCAATTTTTCTAGGGGAACCTTTCTGAAGGAAATCCCTTTGCTCTTTTGGCCTTTGAATTGGTCCATTTTCTTCCTTCTTTCCCTCCACAAGGGCTATTTGGGCTCTAAATTACCCTTTTGGGTTTTTGCAATGGTTCACTTTGGCTTCTGAGTGTCCTCTGAAAGCATTGTTTGTCCCTTGGAAATTTTCCTTAGTTTATTTTATGTGAATCTCAACATGTGACATGTGGCAACATCATGGTAACATCCGCTATGAAATAGGTGAGGACACATGGCATCATTCATTGAACTTGTAGAAGCTTTGGACACCTTTTGAGTGTCTTACAAAAGATGACATATGGTAGCTTCTATCATATTATAGAAATACTATAGAAACATGTAGGACTCATTTGGATTCATGTAGATGATGACACGTGGCATGTTCTACTTAACTTACAAAGGACACATGGTGGCTTTTGCTGCTTTTAGAAACAAAGTGAAATAAGGCTCAGAAGATGACACATGGCAGCATCCACTAGGTTCTATCGAGCTTTTGTTTCAGTCCATTTGTTTCCTTCCTTAGTCATCTTTGCCTCAAAAATTCCCTTCATAAGGAAACTTGTGTCTTTGATGCTTGGGGAACTCCTTTGAACTTGTCGCTTAAATCGACCAATTGAACCAACTTTGGTTCAATGGTTCAATGGTTCATTCCCTTGTTTCTATTGACCACTTGAACCAAGATTCTTTGAAACAAGCCTCATTGAACTCGTTGAACCTTTCGAACTCAATTGAGCACATTGAACCTTTTAAACCTTGAACTAGTCTTGAAAATGACTAAGTGTCAAAAACTTGTTCTTTTGAATGAACCTGCCTATAGAAGCCTTTAAACCTATTGAACCATTAGTCCTTTGACTGAAAAAGCTTGAATAATTCCCAATTTTGAAAGTTTATAACAATTTTTTGAAATGAAAAGAGATATTTTGGTCTTACAAGACCAATATAGCTTATATGTTGTCCTAAAAATGAGTGACATTTTTCGAGTACAACAGTTTCAAGATCTTGGCCCATTGGTAATTTTCTTGTTCTTATTAGTTTTTGGGTTCATTATCTAGTATCAAAGTATGTTTGAATCATGGAGGAGAGAAAAATAGTGAGAGGATGAGGAGGTATGGTGTAAAGGAACTAGACTATACAAGAATTATAGAGGCAATTTCAACAATTAATAGAGGTTATCACCAATCAATCAAGGAGACAAGGTGGTGATGAGGAAGACACAGATCATGATGAAGAAATTTAGTAAGAAGAAGAACAACAAGAGTAGCCATCATGGATGGAAGAGAGGATGGTTTAGGCTTTAGAAGGAAGAAATGAAAGAATCAAGTTTGATGTTCTATATTATGGAGTTAGTTTAAAATTAGAGGAGTTGATAGATTGGATGAATAGCATGGAGAAGTTCTTCGAGTGGAAGACTTTGAGAGAAGACAAGAAGATAAAGTTTATATGCACAAAATTGAAAGGCCATGCAATTATTTGGTGGGATCACCTATAGAAAGAGAGATAGATAAAATGTAAAGATAATATTAATTAATGGAAAAATATGGAGAAGAAGCTAAGGGAGAAATTTCTTCATTTGGATTATGCATAAACCTTACACAAAAGATTTCAAAATTTGAGGCAAAAATATCACAGTATACAAGAGTATATAAATGAATTTTACAAGATTTCCATATGAGTGGAGCATGATGAAATAGAAGAGTAGATTTCTTCAAGGTATGTAAATGGTTTGAAATTCTCTATACAAGATGAATTAAGGATGCATAGAATACTTAACATAGAGGAGGTTTATCAATTAGCTTTGAAGGTAGAAGAAAAATAAAATAGGTAAAATTTTATAAGGATATCTACTAGTCCAAAAAGAAATGGATCCCCTCCAATAAGGGGATGAAGTGGGTTTAATACCACCAGAGGTGGCTTTAATGCCAATAAAGGTGAATCATCATGTGGTGTAGAAAGGCAAGATGATAATAGGCAAGGGTTTCAATACCAATAAAGAGGAAGAGGATTTTAGAGAGGATGAGGTTATGGAGGTGCTAGAGGATGGTTTCTAAATTAGTGTAGATATTATTTCTATTATAGATGTGGAGAATAAGGGAATAGATAATTTGAGTTTCCAAACTATCAATATCAAGAAAGGAGACAAGAAGATCACCCAAGAGTAAATCTAGATAAGGCTGAAATAGAAGAATAGAATACTAAAGTTACACCAGTAGATGTTGGAGAGAATATCATGATGAGAAGAACCATGATCACTCCAAGGAAGTAAAAAGTGTATAATAAATAAGGTGGTGATTCATGGCTATGATCAAATATTTTTTGAACAAGATGTACTTTGGGTGGAAAGGTATGCAAAGTAATTATATATGGTGGTAGTTGTGAAAATATGGTTTCTAAAGAAATGATTGAGAAAATAAATTTTTAATGTTAAAAGCATTCTAACCTTTATCAGATTTCATAGTTTAAGAAAGGGTATGAGGTTACAGTAGATGAAAGGTGATTAATCAAGTTTTCTATAGGAAAAACTTATAATAATGAAATATGGTGTGATGTTATTCTGATGGATGCATGTCATGTGTTATGAGGGAGACCATGGCAATTTGACAGGAAAGTAGTTCATGATGGAGCAAAGAACACATATGATTTTAGAAAGGTGGTATAAAGGTAGTTTTATTACCTCTAAAAGATGATGAGAAGACATAAATCATGCTTTGTACTAAAGAATTTATCCAAGATATGAAGGTAGCAGGTTGCTAGTATGCACTATTAGTAAAGAATGAAGAAACATAAATGGTGCCAATACAAATAGAAGTAGAAATAGTGTTGAAATAATATGTATATGTTATCCCTGATGAGTTACTAGATGGTTTACCACCAAAGAGATATATTCAGCATCACATTGATTTGATTCTAGGATCAACTCTACCTAATCAAGTAGTTTATAGGATGAGTCCAATAGAACATGCATAATTAAATAAATAGGTTACTAAATTTCTAAGGAAGAAATTGATAAGGGAGAGTATGAGTCCATGTGCAACACTAGCATTGCTAACTCTAAAGAAGGATGGAGGATGGAGAATGTGTGTGGATAGTAGAGAAATTAATAAAATTACAATAAAGTATAGGTTTCTTATACCTCATTTAGATGATATGATGGATGTGCTTGTAGGAGTAAAATATTTTACCAAGATTGATCTAAGGAGTGGCTATTATCATATTTGAATTCATGAAGGAGATAAGTATAAAACTGCATTCAAGACTAGGGATGGATTATATGAGTGGATGGTGATGCCATTTAGATTATCTAATGCACCTAGCACATTTAAGAGGGTGATAAATATAGTGTTAAAATAATATATTGGTAAGTTTGTGGTTATTTATTTTGATGATATTTTGATATTTAATAGGACTAAATAAGAATACTTACAACATTTGAGAATGGTAATGGATATGTTAAGAAAATAGACGTTGTATGAAAATTTGAAGAAGTACAAGTTTATGAAAAATAGTTTGGTATTTTTAGAATTTTTAGTTTCAGTAGATGGTGTGAAAATGGATGAAGAAAAGATAAAGGCAATTTTTGAGTGGCCTATTCCAAAAATCATTACTAAGGTAAGAAGTTTCCATGGTTTAGAAACTTTTAACAAAAAAATTATTAAAAATTTTAGTAGTATTGTGGCACGAATAACATATTGCATGAGAGGGAAGGAATTTTCATGGACTAGAGCAACCACAAAAAGACCAATTTTAGCATCACTAGATTTTTAAAAAGTGTTTGAGGTTGATTGTGATGCTTTGTTTGTGGGAATTGGTGTTGTGTTGAGTCAAGAAGGAAATTCAATAACATATTTCAATGAGAAATTAAATGAGGTAAGAAAAAATTATTCTACTTATGATGTTTAACTTTATGCAATTGTATAAGCATTAAGACATTGGAGGCATTATCTAGTGCCTAAGGAGTTTATACTATTTACAGATTATGAGGCTTTGAAGTATGTGAATACACAAAAGAAGTTGAATAGTAGGCATGCAAATTGGGTTTCTTTCTTGTAGAGGTATACTTTTGTGTTGAAGCATAAATCAAGAAAACAGAATTAGGTAACTGATGCATTGAGCAGGAGGGTAGCATTATTAACTACTATGGTGAGTGAATTAGTTGGATTTGAAGCTATCAAAGAATTATATGATACTGATCCATATTTTCTCAAGGTCATTGAGTAATGCAGGAATCCATTAATAGGTGGGATAGATGCTATTCATGATGAGTATCTAATACAAGAAGGTCATCTCTTCAAAGGGAAATAATTACGCATTCTAGTTGGGTCTCTATGAGATAATATAATAAGAGAATTACATAGTGGTGGTTTAGTTGGACATTTTGGTAAGATGAAGACAATAGCTTTGGTTGAGGAAAAGTATTTTTGGCCAAAGACGAAGAAAGATGTGATAAGGTATGTTTCAAGGTGTAAAATATGTCAGGTGGCTAAAGGACATGCATAAAATACTAGACTATACATGCCATTACCGATTCTAAAAGGACCATGGATAAATTTGAGTATAGATTTTGTGTTGGGATTGCCAAACACACAAAGAGGTAACCATTTAATTTTTTGTTATTGTAGATAGGTTTTCTAAAATGGTTTATTTCATTACATGTAAGAAAACTAATGATGCCACCATAGTTATAGAGTTATTTTTTATAGATATTGTGAGATTACATGGTTCTCAAAAAACTATTACTTCAAATAAGGATGCAAAATTTATAAGTCATTTTTGGAGGACTTTGTGGAAGAAGATGGGTACTATGTTATAATTCAGTAGTGCATATCACCCACAAACAAATGGATAGACAGAAGTTGTGAATACGAGCTTGGGAAATTTATTGAGATGCATAGTGGGAGAGAAGCCAAAGTAATGGGACTTGGATTTACCACAAGCTAAGTTTGCATATAATAGTTTAGTGAATAGATCAATAGGAAAGTCATATTTTCAAATAAATTATGGGATAAATCCTATGGGTATTTTAGGTTTGGTATAATTTCCAATTGCAGATTGAATTAGTGATGATTCAAAAGTATTTACAAAGCATATACAATAGTTTCAAGGAGAAAGAAAAAGGTTGAACGAAAGTAATGAGAAATATAAATCAATAACAGATGTCAAAAGAAGGCCCAAATTATTTGAAGAAGGAGAGTTGGTAATAGTTTACTTGAATAAATAAAGATTTCCAAAAGGCACATACAAGTTAAAATACAAAAAAATCATACCATGTAGAATTCTAAAGAAAATAAATGATAATGCATATGAGGTAAGTTTACCACATAATTTTGATATATCTCCAGTATTTAATGTTTAAAATTTATATCAATTCCATTGATAATATGATGAAGGTGATGAAGATGAAGAGGTAAATTGGGAGCAACAGGTTCCAAAGAAGAAGAAAGAAAAAATAGTACAAGTTTTGTATAAGAATACAGTGAGCATAAGGCAAGGTAATTATAATAGGTATTTGGCTTAGTGGAAAGGATTTTAGTAAGAAGAAAACACTTAGATTATAGAATGGGAACTAAAGAAGATTGACAAAGAAAAATGGTAGTAGTATAATTAGGGCAACTTGTAGGAGCTGAGTTATTTTCAACCAGAGGAGAATGATGCAAAAAAAATAGGCCAACCTTCCAGAGGCCATAAATTTTGACTTGAAGCTCTGTTCATTATTTTTTGGAGGCTAAACATGATCATTTGAGGGTCCAAAATTATATTTTAAAAATTTTTTTAGGAATTTTCTAAATTTAGAAATTGTATATTTTTAGAACCAGAAGTCAACTTCAGTTGAATTTCATCCTATAGTCTAATTTTACTATTTAGGTTATTTCAATAAAAATTTAAAGCCACGTGTGCTTACATTAAAAAATTACTATAAATAACAGCTATTAATAATAGACTTTTTTTATTTTAATTTTGCATGTAGACTTTAATTTATGAGTTTAGGCTTATTTAAGCATGGTTTGTGTTTGTAATTATTTCAAGTAATCAATATGAATGAATTCTAAGTATTATTTCAAGATCTTTGCTTGTTGGTAATTTTTTTGTTTTTGTTAGTTTTTGGGTTCATTAGGTGGTAAGTGTGAGTCATGATGAGTCTGTATGTCTAAGTAATCTATTTGTTATGATAGAGAATGCTACAAAAGTTGGAGAGTGCCAAGAGCTCTCATTGTCTACTCATGTTGTGAATGAAGAGACCAAGCTCATGGAAAAGACCAAGGTGATGGTTGCATCTAGTTATGAGGTGTGTATGGATTCAAGTGAACATAATTTTGTTGTTGATCATGTTTCATGCAAAGAACATTAGTTGTCAATACCTAGTAATGAGTTTTCAAACTGTAAGGAAGATTCTTTAACTGGAAAAATATGTCATGAATCTATGTTATCTCCATGTGTTATCAATATAATATTAGAAGAGAAGGAGAATGTTGTAGTGGATGAGAAATTTATTTCTCTTAAGCCTAAGAAGAATAAGAATAAGAAAAACTATCAATATAAGATGAGAAAGGAGAAGGAATATTATGAGTTATGGGCAATTCCTAGTTTCACATTGTTTGAAGGAACCATGTGAAATAGGGTGTCTTTGTTTATGCTTCTTAAGAAACTCCTTTCAATGGAGAAGCAAGTGTTGATATGGTGTTATTTATAAGGTCCTAAAATTCAAGAGATGAGTGTTTCTAGTTGTATTTGGTGTGTCAAAATGGGAGAAGTGCTTTGATGAGGTCATAATGATGCTATAAGGTGTTTTTTATGTTTATAGTATCTACAGGATTAGAATGTGTGTTTTTACGTGGTATAATGAGATTGATGGAACTTCAAGAATATTTTGGTGCTTAGAAAGGTCTATGCACTTATTTTTGATGTGTTCCAAGTGATTTTATGTCTTGATGATCCTTTTTGTGCTTTTTGGAGGTTTTTGTGTGCTCCCAAGTTTATCTTTTTTAGTACAAATCAAACCCATGGTATAGAAAGTCAAGGTTCCCAAAGGTTTGAAGGATCAAATATAGAGGTATGTGATGGTTGGGTGTAGGTGTGAAAGAATTTTTAGAGGTGGGCATTGAGTAGAAGGAGGTTTGTTCACCTTGTTTATTTTGAGATCCTAGAGTTTTGGGTTATGCTAGAAAAGTGGTTTGCCATATGAGTTAAGGTCTAAGGATTATTAATAGGTTTAATGGACCAAATGGATAGTAAAATCAAGCTTCATAGAGATTTGAGGGTTTATGGTTTTCAAATTATTCATGATTTTGTTAAAATGGAGGCCTAATTAGCTAGTAGGTTTGTGAAGGAAGTATGTTACAAAAGATGATCTAGGTGATGAAAATGTGTGTGCCTAAGGGTGAATATGATATATATATATATATATATATATATATATATATATATATATAGGTCTTGAAGGTGTGTATAATAAAATTTATGAGCTTTGAAAGTTCTAGGTAGGGCTACAAGGAGTCTAGACATGCCTAGTGTGAAGAAGAGTGATTTTTGATCAGTTTATCCAAAAGAGAAAGGCATGAGTGTTTCAAGGTGAGTTATTAGGTTGGTTTAGAGAATATTTCCTATTTTGTTAGTGGCATGAAGTTCTGTTAGTGGTCCTTGAGGTGGATTGAGAGAGAAGGCTAGTAAGCCTGTGTGGTGGTTCTTCATGGTGTGTGGAGATTTGAAGATGCTCAATAGGTACAATGGATTAGATATCTTAGTTGGAGTCCCTATCATATGTTTCTTGGTGATTTACATTTGATTTTAGTTCTTTTGTGTGTTATTTCTTCATTGGTTACAGTGCTTGGTTGAAGAGAGTATTGGCATATAGAAAGATGAAGTTGTTAAGGAAAAGAAGAGGTAGGCTCAAGGTAAGGGGGATTTTTTTATCATATTGATAAGGTGGTCCTCTCATATTAGTGTTATTTTTAGTTCCACTATATTAATTTTTTCCCACTTTGTCATTATGTCATAGGGGGAGAATGTTCTTATTGTGAGAGTGTTTGAAGAGAGAGAAAAAGAAGGTGAGTTGTATGATGGGTGTTGACATCAATGACAAAGGGGAAGATTGTTAGATAGTTATTAGTGATATAATATATTTTTCAAAGTGAGTTTATTAAGTGTCTTGATAATCTAAGTCTTAATGACAAAGTGTGGAGTGTGCTTGTCCTAGTATGTTTGAAGTAGTTTTGGTTGATATTCAGTTTTGGCATGGTTAGGGATGTTTAGGGATGAATATGGTGATTTGAGTTTATGAAAGAGGTCCCATAAGAGGTCTTATATTATTTTAATTCTTGTGTGAATGAGTTTATTTAATATGGTAGTTCATAGTTTTCTTCTAGATATTTTAGGTCTAGTGGCAAATAAAATGAGTAGGTAGTTTTTTGACATCAACATTACCATGTATGGATTAGTTAGGGTGAGTTGGTAATATGGGAATGATAAAATTAGTCCCAATTTACCATGATTTAAATTTCAGGTTATGAGGTTTATCTTAGCTAAATGTATGAGGGTTTAAAGTTGGCCTCTCAGATAGAAGTTCACTAAGTTTCTATATTTCGCCAAATTGTCACTGAATGTCATGCAGATATGTATGAACCAATATGTTTTTGAATTTAATATAGGTAATTAGAGATTAAAATATAGTCAAAGGTTTTAATGGGGATGTTTTATATAATTCAAATAAGGTAACATATAAATTTTGAGTCTTGAAGTGATTTCTAGCTCGAGATATAAATCTTCAAAGTTGCTCTAGTAGACTGTGATGGGCCAACGACCATCAAGTTTAATCACATTGAAATCTAAGGTCATTAGTCTAGAAGATCTAAAATTTCACTTTAAATCCTAGATATTGATCCAATGGTGCATGTAAAATTCAATATTTTAAATAATGAATGTGCTAGTGACATGTGTTACATTCATGGAGCTTGGACATAAGATTAATGGTTAACAAGTGTTATATACTATTATAAGATCGATGGTGCAAGTTAAATTCAATTAGTCAAATGTGTAGAAGGAATGTAGAGCTACCAAGTTTCATAATTTTAGGATTTATGATCAAGATATAATGGTAAGCATTGCAAGATAAAGATCTAGTTAATCTATGGAGATTGATGGAGTGTGTTTGTCCATAGTTGTCAAAAAGCATAAGGTGAGGTTAAGATGTTTGATGTTTAACAATAAATCAAAGGTAAAGATCATGATAATTTATATGGAGATATATGATGTGTATTCATTCAATATATGATAGGAAATGATATGTTGACAAAGTGTTCAAATTTTAATAGTTGCTAGGTGATAGTTGGAATTCAAATATTCAAATTTGTGAGGGAAGACTAGTTTGTAGTATTTATGCTATAACTTTTGATATATGCAAAATTTAACCATGGTGTAAAATAAAAAGTTGTAGATAACTTCATGTTACATATATATAACCTAGGTATAAGGTATAATTATTTGTATAGTAAAATATATAGATATCCAAAGTTTATTATGTATGTGTTCATGCTTTGCAAGTAACCTAAGAAGGGTAATTGAGTTGTTCTTAATAGTATTTTGATGTTTTAAGAAGAAATAAGTGTTGGATCATGTTATATAATTCATGAGGAACATTTTTTAGATTATGGAGGTTTGACCAATCTAGATTTTGTATGATCAAAGGATTAGAAGTTAACTGTGTTCATTCATGGTGTTTCTATGCATAAGGTCTGATTTAACAATTTTGGGAATAATTGGGGTTTTATTCCTAATTTAGTTAAATGGTTTAGATTGATAAATTAAAAAATAATATGTTGTAAATAAGATACTAATTTTTTTAATTTATTGGTAATTAGATATTTTCTAAAAATATTAATAAGAGGGAGAAAACAAGACTTAGCTTAAACTTTACTAATTTGACTAAGATAAGATCTAATATTCACTATGAAGACTTGGGAAACTATTGAAAATATGATTTTAAATTTTTTTTTGGATTGGATAGAAGTGACAAAATTAGATAAGAGTGGCAACAATGTTGTAGTCCTTGTTTGGCATTGTTATTCTAAGGATCTAAGATTTTTGGGTTTTGTTCGACAGGTCTATGTGACCTTGTCTCTAAAGTTTTGGTAGTTATAAGTCTATATAGATCCTTGTATATTAAATTTTATATTTAAACCATATCTTATATTTTACTTTGAAAATTTTCAAATAAGAGGCGGGGGCGGGGTTAGTGTGTGTAGGATTCACTAGATGTGGATCCACACCCTTTGTGTGGGCACATTACCCACATACCAATACTCTAAAGAGGGATCAAGCCATACATAGTTCTCCATTTGAAACTTCTTAGTGTAATTTTGATATGAGAATGCAAGAAAATGCTAAACTAGGTGTGCTTGAGATGACTAAAGAGTGGTGTAAGGATTCAAATAAGCTAGAAATAGTATTGGATGGTTGTATGTAGAGAATAGAGAAATTTGCTTGAGTAGTCTTGCTTGTAATCTTTATTACTTTATGATATTTTCCAACCCTTTCTAAATGATCTTTGAATGAGATTTTATAGGGATTTATTGTTCATGACTTGAATTTTCTTGCATTAGGCTGCCAAGGATAAAGATGGAAAACTAGAAGGAATTGACTATTGGGGCCAAAATGAGCTTGGATAATAGCACCAAAAGTGGATAGGAGTGGCATTGATGCTATAGTCCTAGTGTGACACTATTGTCTTGGGTAGACGAGACTAGGGAGGATGGATTGGTCATGAAAAGAGGGTCTTAGTTTAGCTAGGATTAAGTCTAAAAGGCTATATATGATTGGTAATTAGTGAAAATAATCCTAAGAGTAATAGGAGAGTAAGTAAGAGAGATATATGGATTGGGAATCATAAGCCACACTCAAGTCACCAATTTTGCATTTTTATATGACTACATTTACCCCCCCTTTATTCGTGATGT
Organism: Torreya grandis; assembly: GCA_037957365.1. NCBI lineage: Eukaryota > Viridiplantae > Streptophyta > Pinopsida > Cupressales > Taxaceae > Torreya > Torreya grandis. The sequence goes on along the minus strand of JARHVA010000504.1, from coordinate 1,371,003 downwards.
AGCAAAGTGAAATACTAGGGTAAATGAAAAAGAAAAATCATACTTGAATTTACCTGTAAGGGTGAAGTTCATGATGCTATTGTGATGTTGGGTATGCATAGAGAGAGCACACTATGAAGTGTCAATTTGCAATAGAAAACAAAGAGTAGATCAATTCTTACTAGATATGCTATATCTAAAATAAGAATGTAGAAAATTGGGTAAGAGAAAGGAAGAGAAAGGAATGAATACACCTCACTGGGTACATGGACCAATACAAAACCTATTGTGATGTTTAGTGATGTTGATTAATGTTGGATGATGTTGTACCAAGAGTAATAACAAGAACAAAGTTGAGTTCTTGATTCGCTAGAAAGTGGCTCAAGAATGCAAAGGTTATCCCTTTAGATCCATCATCACCTATTAATTGAAGTTAGGTTTTCATACGTGTGTTGATCAATGTTTGGACTGTGTGTCCAATCCCTTTGAATAGGTGGCTCAAAAATACAATGTCTAGCTAGACCTTTGGCTCCATCATTGCCCCATGAAGTGAAGCTATGAAATGATATCAGTATTAAATTTATGTCATATGAGATGGATATTGAATCCCATGAATTTACTATGATGTGATAATGTTGGCATGGACAATTGAATGTATGCGTGAAACTAGGTCACTCTTAGCCATTCTGAAAGATGGAGATTAGGATTATATGAAAGCCACTCTAAAACTAAGAATCTAGCTTATGTGGAAGCCACTTAGGAACTTAGGAATGTGGAGGGTAGGCTTGTATGAAATCCACTCTAAAATGATGCCAACCACCTACAAATGGAACAAGGCATGCAACTATTGGGAATGTCTGTACAATAGTGAACTAGGAAAGAAAAGAAATAAATGTGCCACACACATTGTCCCCAATCACTAATGTTTGGAACATGGATTCTAATTTAGAAGTTATACCAACTATAATATCTAAAACTGAAAATGAGAGCCATCATGATGTGCATGATGCCCCCTTTATCTAGATTTTTTGAGAAAAATGTGTACTAAAACTACTAATTTTGAACTACTTTGGTTGTGTAAATCTATAGTTAAACCTAATTTTCTACCTACTTTTTGGAAATTTTGGTTTTTCTATTATTTAGATAGGAGCATTGGAAATAGACAGTAGCACCACTAGTGTTGTAGTCTAGTCTTAGCACTATTGTCTTGGGCCAAATCTGATGACTATTCTAGATTATTCATTATGTATCTAATCTATTATAATTGGTTTGATGTTTGGTTCTAAAACTAGATTTTTTGGTTGACAGGAGCTTTGATCTCTATGAAAAAACCATTGATTATTTCCCACTCTTTTGAGGGTAAGAATGGAGACCCTGCAATGACTTCCCTCAGAAGAAAGATCCCTACAAGTGTGTTATGATTCAAAATATATAATATAGCAGTGATAATTGATAAGATATCTCAAGATATAACATAGTTTTTATTAGGAGACTGGTAGATCAATAGGGTAATGCCTAGATAGATATAACAATGTAAAAGCATGTGAAATGTGCTAAACTAGAACTAAAAGTCTTAGTTGTTAGTTATTAGTTGTCATGGAGGGATGGAGCATGATGTCCATCATGGCATCCAAGAAGAAAGATAATGAATGATTTGAGTCATGGCATTGAAAATAATAAAAAATAATCAAGGAACAAGCATACAAGGTAATAAGCATATTATATTGGTCAAGGGGCCAAGGAAACAAGGGACATGGGCAAATGCCATTAAAACTAAAGAGAAAACTACAATGCATGTTCAAATCCCACATGCACATACATTTGAAACAAGCAAGTTAGCTTGAAATCCATAATCACATATAAGATAAAAGGTAAGGTACATTGACAAATGTCCAAAGTAACACACATGAATAAAAGCAAAGGACATTGGCAAATGTCTTAAGGCACATGCCAAAAATAAGCAGGGACTAGGAATGAAATCACATCAAGATACACTAATCAAGGAGATAAAGCATGTAAAGACTATCAAATACAAGCACATATAACTAATCAAATTAAAAGCATGAATGTATGTAAGACATGTTAGTACAAGACTAGGTATATGTAAAGAAATACACAAGTGTTAAATACAATTAGTGTCGATAGAGTAATCTATGTAAGCTAGTAAATAATGTACATCAACATGATAACTAGAGTGTGTGGTATATAAATGACATAATATGGATGGTGTAGTCATATATAAGATGTCCTTATGGGGAATATATATCAATGTGCATCTCTCATGTAAGAGTAAGATGCCCCCTCAATGGGTAGAGTGAAGCAATCAAGGGTCTAGAAGTCACCGCACACACTCAAAAAAGATCAAGTGAATCATGATAATGTAGATAAATTGATAAACAATAACATAGAATATAAAAAATAAGTCTAGCATAGTAGTATAAATGTGAATCATGAATGATGCATACAATAAATATTTTTTTATGTTTGTGACATATTTAAATGTTTTTGGATTTTGAAATTTTGTATTATTTTTTTGGGTTTTTAGAATATTTGAGATATGTACAATCAAGCATAAGGAACTATATATAGGCAAGTAGGGAAAGGATGATACTAATCAATGAGTCTCATGGGAGACTCCCTATTATGGTGTCTTATATCAAGGAGAGAAATCAGGCATGATCATGAAGCATGATAGAAATACTGAGACTTGTGAATCTAAAAGTTGTATATGTTGTAAGTGCTCTGAAATGTCTATGGTAAAAACCAACTATGGGGTCCCCCTATAACTTTGAGAAGAGGATGAAACTATAGGGATCTTACGGACTCATCTGGTAGTAGGAGAAGCTATATGAACACATGCTCTATGAGTAGATGCATCAGATCTCAATGATACTACTTTAGGTGTGAAAATTGTATCTAGAAGCTATGTAGAGTCTTGAAGCTATGGAGTTATATGAATTATTTGTGCTAGTGATGGATTCCTCAATTATGGTTAAATTAGAACTAGAGGAAGAACTATAACTGGTGGAGAAACTAGAATTGGAAGCTAAAATGAAACAATTGATTGTACTATAGAAGATGGATCTAAAGTGGGGAGTGGTAACTCATATAGAACTCCACTAACTATACTAACCTAATTAGTGTGAATGAATTTCATGCATTTGTGAATTGTAGAAGGTACTACTCAAAGTTTTTGAATCCATAGTCAACCAAGTAACATATCAAAAATGATTGCACTGGAAACAATAGTGAATGGTGTGGCCATGTGTGTTGGACCAACCTATAGAGGAAGTACAATCTCACCCAATGAAATTTGTATATGCCCATTAAATCCATTGAAAATTATGTCTGTCAATGTAATATCCTACTCTAAATATCTTAAATTCTATAATAATGTCATAGTGCACATGTTCACACTAGATCTATTGTCTATGAGAACACTATGAATAGGATGATTATGAATGTGAACTCTAATAAAGAGTGCATGATAGTTTGTATCATCCTTAATGATCTCCTACTTTGAGAAGGAGATGTAAGGTCTACCTATAAATTTAGAATTATATACACTAATCATGTTTCTCAAAGAATGTAACTCAATTGAAGGTGCCCTATATGTATCTAGTGGGGGATGTGCATGATATGCATGTTGAACCCCTGATGTGTCCCCTACCTCTTGTTTAGAATACTATGGAAAAGGATATGAAAATATTTTCAATGGTTTATCTTATGTTGTCTTGGCCTAAGGAGGCTAAACTAAAGTGCCAAGATCAATATGATTACCATCTATTAAATCCTATATCTTGTGTCTCGAATTGATGCATTTATTTGTTGTATGGCTTGGTGCCCTGTGAAACTCATGAAATGCATTTTGATCATATCCCCATGGAAGAGGCTTTGTTGGGACAACTTCCATAATAGAGGGAGTGATATGATGTTACAATACAATAACTATTGTAAAACTCTAGCTGGATAAATTGGTAGATTGGTAAATATATGCCAAGAGGTGATGATAAAACCACATGTTGAGGGGGCTCTAAATCTAAATTAACTATTAGTTGAGTTTGAGTCTTGTTATCATTAATCTTGACTTTGTATGGGACTTTGTTGTTACTCTTGCTAGTTATTTTTGAGATACTTATGTACTTGAATTTACCCATTGAAATTAACTTGACTTCTCTTTTCTTGGTGTGTGACACAATCAGTGAAAGAAAAGAATCTTTTGAACATAATTGATTCATGCAAAGCTGGTAAGAGACTATATTTAAAGATATCTTATAACTCTTGATCGGCCATGGATCTAGTCATCTTAGCCAAGATAGTCTTATATCAAAGAACATAATTTATGAGATGCTCATTTGACCTTTATTTCTATTGTGCAACTTGGGTGTATGAAACCTTGTCACTAATGTTAATGATGAAATGAGATAGGAATATGTTCGCTAAAGGATTGATTACACTAATTAATTGATTTGATAAACTATTGAACCATTGTAAAGTATAATCCTTTAGGTTTCATGGAAATAACTTGGTAAGTATCCATTCATTGGGTACATAGTCCAAGCATGCTATGTAAAAAGCTCTCAAATGTGTCTCTAGATCACCCTTGCCATCATATAGAGTAAGCTTGGGTTAAACAAAACCTTGTGGAAAGGGTGTCGAAGAAATGTAACATGTTAATGGTGTATGAAATAGAGAAAAATAATCCAAATCTTATGTAGGTCTATAGGCACCTTACTCAAGATGTAACACCTTAGATTGTAGAGATTTTATCTCTTGCACAAGGGTAGCCACATTAGGAGATAAAGATATAATAGATACAACTAGTGGCATAGAGATAGGTTGGGTGGATATAGGGGGTTGTTGAGACATAATTGCCTTTATAGTATCATTTGTAACTAGTTGCTCTATGGTTTGGGAAGAATGACCATTGTTCACTCTTTTTTTCTCTTCTTGTAGTATTTTAAGCATTTCATCTTGCATGTTAGGGTGTTTAGTTAAAAGTTATTGAAGTTTCCTTTCATAAATTTCATCGAAACCGATATATTGGTCCATTGATAAAGTAGGAAAACAAGTTGAAATATGATTGAAGTTTTTGTAAAATTTTGTAATAGGCAAAATGCAAAATAAAGAAGATATTGAATATAGCAAATATAAAATCCTAAAAATAGTTATCTAGAAATTGCATAAAAAGGGTACAAAGTTCACAAACATGTAAGGTGATACCTCAAGAAGCAATGGGATCTGGTATATGCAACTAGGGTTTTGATAATGATATTTTTCAAAATACTATAGAATTTTGAAAATGAAATTGGATTTCTGATTTAAATATGCAACTAAAATTTTAGAAAATTATTGGAAAATGCTTGATTGAATGGACCTAGTATGTGTAACTAGGGTTTTGAGAATTTTTTTTAAAAATTAATATTAAATTTTGAATTTTGAATTTTGAATGCATTTTTTAATTTTAATATGCTAGTAAAAATTTAGAAAATTGTTGGAAAAATACTAGGACCTAGTATGGGTAACTAGGGTTTGAAGGAAAATTATTTTAAAATTTACTACTAAATTTTAAAATTTGAAATGAATTTATAATTTAAATATTCAAATAAAAATTTATAAATTTATAGAAAAAATTAGTAGAAATTTTACCCTAGGGTTTCTAGGGTTTTTGTGTAAAAACAAAGTAAGTCAGGTTCACCAAATGATTTAATAATTTTGAAAATAATTGGGGTTTTATTCCTAATTTAGTTAAATGGTCTAGATTGATAAATCAGTAGATAATATGTGATAAATAAGCTATTTATTTATGAAATTTATTGGTAATTAGAGCTTTTCTAAAAATAGTAATAAGAGGAAGAAAATAAGACTTAGCTTAAACTATGGTTATCTGACTGAGACAAGATTTGATATTCATTATGTAGGCCTAAAACACTATTTTAAATAGGATTATAACTTTAATTTTATAATTATATATGAGCATTGAAAGTGGATAGGAGTGGCACTAGTGTTTTAGTCCTTGTCTAACATTTTTGTCCTAAGGATTTGAGCTTTTTAGGTTTTGTTTAGTAGGTCTATATGACCCTGTCTCTAAAGTTTTGGTATCTAGAAGTCTATAGAGCTCCATTTAGAGAATATTTTATCTTAAAACCCTATTTTATATAATACTTTTACCAATTTAAAATAAGAGGGAGGTTAATGTGTGTAAGATTCACTAGACGTGGACCTACACCCCTTGTGTGGGCATGCTACCTACATACCAATACTCTAAAGAGGGATCAAGTCATATGTAGTTCTCCCTTTGAAATTTCTTGGTGTAATTATGATATGAGAATGCAATAAAATGATAAACTAGGTGTGCTTGAGATGACTAGGGACTAGTGTAAGGTTTTAAATAAGCTAGAAATAGTATTGGGTGGTTATATGCAGAGAATAGGGAAATGTGATTGAGTAGTCTTGCTTATATCCTTAATTGCTTTATGATATTTACCAACTATTTCCAAATGATCTTTGAATGGGATTTTATAAGGACCTATTACTCATGAATTGAATTTTCTCACATTAGACTAATAGAGATAAGATGGGAAACCAAAATGAATTGATCGTTGGGGTAAAAAATGAGCTTGGATAATAGTGCCAAAAGCAAATAAGAGTGTCATTGGTGTTATAGTCCTAGTGTGACACTATTGTCCTAGGTAGATGGGACCTAGGGGGATGGATTAGTCATGAAAAGAGGGACCTGGCTTAGTTGAGATCAAGTCTAGAAGGCTATAGATGGCTAGGAATTAGTGAAAATAAGTCTGAGAGGATTAGGAGAGAAAGTAAGAGAGATCTATGGATTGGAAGTCATAAGCCACACTCAAGTCACCAATTTGGCATTTTTATATGACTATAAGGTCAAAGATTGAGATATTTATCTTTAGCAAAGGAGTGTTATGATGATTGTGATCATTTGAGTATGTTGAAGGGGTCATGTGGAGTGGATCTATGCATGTGGAAGTGGTCATGTGTTTCTGAATGTTTGAATGGAGTGTTAAATGGGGGAATAGGTATCCATGAGATCTATAATGGATATTAAGGCCTAATTGAAACACATAGCTACTTAAGTGTGACCCTTATTGCTATGGCTGACCTTTGAGGATAATATTGAGATATGTAAGATGTCTTAAGGTTTAAAGCAATTCTAAAAGGCTAACCAAGAAGATAAAAATCATGAAGGCTCTATAAATGGTGAAATCAAAGATGATGATTTATAGATAGGAGACCTAGAAAAAGAGGTGTATGTAAGATTTGAAAAATGAAGGAAAGGATAAAGGGTGTGTTCCCAATGGATGGGTTATATAGTAGATTAGGTTGATGACTATGTGTATGACTTATAGGTTATATTTTTGATGTCAAAGATAGTGCTCCAATAGGTTTGAATATTGAGGATGAGTGAAAGATAGATGATGTCTGTGTGATCTCGATGGTTGATTTGAGAGGAAGATCATAATGTAGACTATGTAGTGTGAAGAGTTGAAGAGAATTGATATACATTTTATCTCCATCATATTGGCAAGAAATCAGTGATCAAGAGGTGTTCATTTCATAGGTGTTGAGATGGTGCTCAACATCTAGGTTATAAGGACTTGACCAATAGGTGTTTATAAGGAATTGATCATCTTAAAGATAGGTGATCCTTGTAAATCAAGTGTTTCACCAAATCCAATTAGAATGACTTAACCAATAGGTAGTCAAAAGGACTTGATCAACGTAGGGGTAGGTGCTCCTTGTGAAACAGGTGTTAAACTAAATTCTGGTTAGAAGGACTTGACCAATCTCATGTTTGTGATCATATTATAAGAAAAGTAGTCCATGTGTTTGTAGGATTGAAAGTGGATTTTATTCAACAAGAGTGTTTCCCACATAGATCTTGGGTTGTGTATATGATCTTGCTTATATATTGTTCATTGTTATGAATGACTTGTATATTCTATGAATGCTTGTGGTAATTAAATAAGGGTTTAAAAGGATTGGAATTGAAGTTGAAATATCTTACATTACTAATTCAACCCCCTCTTAGTGATTTTACCTCTAACAGATACATGATGTATCTTAAGTCATCTTAGCCATATTTATTCTTCTTTTCATTTCTTTCATCCCTTTATGCATCCTCGTATGCCTAATTTTTTATGGATATTTTAGCCATTATGCCATTGCATATATGTTTATTGCTTGCCAATTTGCCTTACAGGGGAAAAACATTTTGACCAACCATTGAATAAAATCAGTCATACATGGGAAAAACATTGTTTATCAGTGATCAAAATCAGCCCTACTAGGGTAGAATTATTTATCACACAATCACATTCACTCTAATGGAGCACATTATTATTTCCTTTCTTTGGAGACACGCTTATTCCTTTTATTCTAATTCCAAGATCTATGAAATTTTGCCCTCATTTTGGTAATATTTTAGTGTGAAAATTGTATTAGGATCAATCATTCCATAAGTGTGTATCTTGAATGCTAGCTTTGGGTGTGTTCAAAGTGTGTCACATATATTTTTGGATTCTATCCTCCCCCTTCTCCCCATCCTAGGCCCATTATATTCTAATTATATTTTGATCATTGATGGAATCAATATGTGCAAGCATTATTTCATCTAGATTTAATGTATTCCATGGATTAATCTCACTTTCTATCTCTTTTCAAGAGTCCACCATTTTCTTTGATCCTAGTATGTCCTCTTAAGAGGGCATCATGGGTCATTTATTTCAAACTTATTCTTGAAAAATATTTTATTTGAAAAGAAATTACTTCACTTAAATTTATTGTTGTGCCTTCTCAAATAGGGGAAAAATATAGACATCCAATTCCTAACACCATTGTGTTGAAATTGTCAATCTTACTCAAAATTTGTAAAAATGCACTTAAAATGCACAATTTAGGCCAAAGTCACTTAAACATGCTAAACAGATCAAGATTGTCATAAGTGCCAATTTAGGCCAATGTATTTATAAATGGGTAATGTATTTTATGGGATTATTAACTTTGATCAAATTATTTTGAGTCAAAATGATGAAAATGCATTTTGGTGCTTTAGATCACTCGTTTCTTCTAATTTAGAGGCATGTGACACGTGTATGTGTTATTTTATGTCAAAAAAATTCTAAATAGGATGGTGGTACATACTCAACTAACATCACCTTATAATTACTCTCCATTAAAATTACAACCTAGTAATACGACTTTCTAACTAGTTTGACTAATGAAGTGCACCAATTTCCAAAGAATTGCACTAAAATTGATTAATCTTATTTAGGCAAATTAAATGAAATTATGAGATTAAGTAAGAATTCCATGGAAGTTATTGAATATTTATTTATTTCAAATTGATTCCTATTAACTACATCATTAATTGAGTTCATTTATGGGTGGCATCCATAATCCATAAATGCAACAAATATCAGGATTATGGCTTCTCATGCCTCTTTAATTCCCCTTTCTCCCAAATCATTATGAGGATATTTATGAATTTTATTTACATAATTTGATTAATTCATGGCCGAACATCTTGATCTTGAGATTGATAGTCATGGTTGATCCTAATTAATATGTAAATCCATAAATAAGAGGCCTCTCACTCATATTTTTAAGCTTAAATTGTGTAAACTTATAATTTAGGATTCTTTCCATAGCCTTTATTTGTGTTGCTTATTGTGTTTTATTTTCAATAGGATATATTCATTTGATAGCCATAGATTTGAGTCCATATCATGATCATAGACTATAGTTGGTGTTATTTATATGGTGATGAGCTTTTCCTTACATCATTATTGAAGACTTGATCTCCAAATCAAGGGGGAAAACATGCTTGGAGCCATTTATGGATGATGGGATGCTATTAAGAAGGTAATGTATGTTTGGTTTATTTCATTGAGTTATGTTGGCCAAAATTGGCCTACATATTTTTTTTATCTAGATGTATCAAGCCACTCTCTTATAACTTTTAGTAACCTTCTACCCCCATGACTAGTCCTTTTGTGATCCAAAATTAATAATGTAGTGCATTATTCTAGGAGATCCTGGTGTGGTGTGAGAAACTTAACAAGCTTCTATTTGAGTGAGTGATACAATGGTGGAAGAATAAGGAAAACCTCATTACCCTACCACATGTCACTTGTAAGCTTTTGAAACATTCTAAGCAAGTTTTAAAGTAGTTTTGATGATTTTGAGGAAAAGGCCTAAAAACAAGTCTAGAACTACAAGTGAAGAATCTAGTAGGTTTCCATGGTGTTTGAGCAACCAAGGGAATCAATGAGGTTTTAAAAAAGTATTATAGATTCTAATGAGCCAAAAATAAGGCCTAGATAAGTTATTATGCTCAAAATAACCCCAAAAGTGCATTAGATGACTTAAGTGTCCTCAAAATAGAAATTTCAAGTGAAAAAGTGACTTTTTGAGGAAGTCAAAATGGTTTTGACTTACTCAAACCTCCATATGGTTAGTTTCACCCCATTTTATACATGTTCAAGGTTATTTGAGATCATTTTGAGTGGAGGGAAAGAGTTTGAGAGCAAAAGGATGTAGTTTGGAGCCTTTTGGAGCTTTAGCAAATAGGTTTTTGGAGGATCTTATTCATGAAAGGGATAAAATATCATATTCAAGTATCCATTGTGTCCATAAAATCCCCTCATATTCCCCTAAAATAATATTATATCATAAGAACCAACAGAGGTAAAGAAAACCTATCAACTGCAAACTAGGCATGAAATAGGTTTTTTGCCATTAATGGAGGTCCAAGTATTTTATAAGGTTTATATAAGGAATGAAAGGTCATTTATATCCTAAAAAATCTTTTGCAATTTTTTTATTACATATTCATACTTTTGGTTCTTCATGCTAAGGAAAAACCATTTTGGGTAGTTTGGGACAACTCTGGGAGAGCGTCAAATTTTCACTCAGTACAGTCAAAAGAGAGAGAGTTGGGATAGAATATTTTGGGAAGTAATATGGATCCTAATTTAATTATACTTTATGTAATTTTTTGTTTGGTTCAGTAGACACCAAAATTGTTTTGACTCCCCTTGGTCACTTACACACATTATTAATTTAAAATAAATTAATTATTTTAAATTAATGACATCACCTTGACACCTCACCTAGGACACCTCACCTTGGACACCTCGCCCTAGGACCATATCCTACCTTATGACTCACCCTATGACTAAGTCCTTCACATCATAACTACCTAAGACCTATTCCAACCTTCTAACTAGCCCTCGCACCTAATAACCCCATCATTTGACCATTCTCCAATGACAAAATGCACTTGGTAGATGGGGAATGGGCAAAGGGCTAAAAATAGCCCCTTTTACCCATTCTCCACCTGCCAACGTCGGTCAACAGTCGGCTGACTCTAGTAGAACCACCAACAACGGTTAATTAAACCAACTTTTGACATCAGGTTGAGCCCCTTCAACTTCCCCTTCAACGTCCCCTTCGACGTCCCCTTCGACGCCCCCTTCGATGCCCCCTTTGACTCCCTCTTTGACTCTCTCTTCGACCCTCTAGACTCTCTCTGGGACTCTCTTGATGACCATTAGAACTCTTTCAAATCCATCAACCTCTCTCTCTCTCGGGCTCTCTACCTCAGACTCTTAGACGTGGACGCGCACACTCTGAGAAAAAGCATCAAACTTTGACTTTCACTCTCTAGGCTATAAAAACTCTACAAAATCACTCCAAACATTGGATTGGAAACATTACATGAGATCTTCGACATTAGCCACAACTAGAGCTAAGTATTCTTCTATCTTATTTCAGTCTTTAGAATATATTAGTAATTAGTTTCTATTTACTATTTTTGAATAATATCAACTAAACCTGACTTCTTCTTGTAGAGGTTGAAAAGCCTTCCCCATATCCTTATCCTCTTTACACACCAACCCTTTGCCTTTGCCCCCTCTCAGACCCTATTTACTATCTTACAACCCTACACAGACCCAGACTCCTTCCACAAACTCTTCTGTAGACCACAGACATATTCCAAAACCTGTCTGAGGTCCATTACCTTGACCAACATCGACCACAACCCCTACCAACATTGATAACATAACCGATGTCAGCATATTGACCAATTGATGCTAGTAGGACTACTGACATCGATGACTATGAAAAATCAACTATAGAATACAGGTATGCGTTATCTCTATTTCTCTTTCTTAGTCTTTCACCATTTCTTTTCATACAATAATCTTTTTGTCAAATAGTGGACTGTCATCCCTCAAGGAAGATTTTATGCTTTTGGGACCGAGCATATCACTTGGCAGTCCACCATATATCTCTCTAACATTCTCCTTGTTTGAGTCTTATTCTTATCTATAGGTGTCTTCCTCCACATCCAAAGAGGAGCTCCTACAACGTCTAGATACGGTGCGCAACTTCATTTGGGTAACATACAAACCCTTGACCCTTTATCCTTAGTTTCTTCATCTTCTAAATGTAAAAAGCAAAAATGAGTAGAAACATTTTGGCATGCCTGGTGGGACCCCTAAAGTTTTCCTTGGGTTCATTTCTTCTAAAAGTAAACTTTCATATAGGTGCATTAGGAAAATTCTCTTCTTGCATCCTTCTTCTATCTTTTTATTTTGAAAGTAACCATTAGCACAAGTTAAAAAGAACATATTTCTTTTTCTTCTTGTCATTTCTTGCCTGCATCTTAGAGTAGTGAAAATTCATGCTCTTAACCTTTTCTCCAATTGTTTCCATCTGAACAAAACATCTCAATTTGGGTTAAAAATAATTGCATTTCATTCCTTTTTGAATGCATACTTAGCCCTCTCATTTAGTAATTAAAAATGCATTATGAATAAATCATAGTGCACATATGTTACACAACCTAACCACATTCACATCAATTAAACATATAACATACCTGAGACAAGGCCTGACTAGGATTTCACCACCTAGCAGATACCTTACCCTTCCTGGTGATCCTACTTAGACTTCACAACCAAGGGGAGGACCCACTCTATTCTTTGGTAGAGTATAAACTATAGGTGAAGTATATATTGGCTAAGTGGCCTAGCTCAACTCTGGGTTCATGAAGTGAAGGGAGTAAGCCCCCAGCACTAGGCCACATACAGAACCTAACATAGACTTTTGAGCACCAAAACATAACCCGAAACCAACCTTAGACTTCCTCTTTAGGACCCATTCTAAAAGCCCAACTTCCAACACATTCTTCTAAGGCATAAGCCACCATGACTCTAAAAAATTATTCTTAGGAATTTAATGTTTAGAGGTTGCTTGCTGTCATCTATTTTGCTATTCTTATCTAGTTTTTTTAGCTGGTAAGGTCATATTTTGAGGTCTAAAAACAACTCAGAATTTCTCCTTTATTCTAAAAACTTTTAGTTTTCTGAGTTTTTGGAAACACACAGACATCCACATCAATTTTTCCACCAACGTCGACAACTTATCTTCACTGACATCAGTTTTTACATCGACATCGACAACTATTTCACCAACATCGGTCATACCACCGACGTCGGTCACTGTCAAAAAATTTCTTTCCAAAACAACTTTAAAACCTAAATTTTTTGCTGTTAAACACACATTTTGGGTTTTTTGAAATTGAAATACATAGTTTTTAAAACCTAAAAATATTTTGTCTTGGATGGCTTTGACACATAGTCAAGCCAAAACTCTTATTAACCATGCAAGGCAATAACCACTTCCACCTTCGCCTTTCATAACAAGTCCTCTAATGGAGTATGCTTCAGACACTAAGCATACTCAACCTACCCCAAATCAACCTCCAATTGTTCCCAAAGGGGATCAAAATTTTGAGAGATTCCTTGACCACAACATCTAGGCTCTCTAACACTATCTCATAAGAAACTAAACACGAGATCTTTTAGGTACCCCTGTTTATGGGATGTCACCTTCCTTGACTGAAGTGGCAATGATATCAACCGCATCCACTACCTATCCTGTGGTTACTCAGGCTATTGCCTCAACTACTAACCCAACCCTGGCCAATGTTCAAGATTTGGCCTCCCCTTCTATTTCTAGACCTACCTCCATCGAGGGTTCCATACCCCCTCAACCACAAATAATGCAAATAAGTTCAACAACTTTTCAAAATTTTCTTGTTTCTATCCCACCCACTCTTGTAACCATAAATACAAAAGTTTCAACCTATCTTCTAACTCATGTTTCCACCACTCAACCTCTTTTGGCGGCATCTAGTGAAGTTGTGCCCTCCAACTTCATGGCACAACCTCCCTTGACCTCAACATCAGTCCCTATGATGAACTACCAATGTGTTGCACCTATACAAGCGCAACCAAGTATGTCATACACCCCTCCCAATGCCTTCCAAGTACCTTACAACCTGGGGGTGCCCCTCTTACCAATCCACTAGTTGATCTAATCAAGATGCTGATGGATAAGATGTCTAACCTTGAGACATCCATTTCTAGTTTAAGCAATGTTCTTTCATATGAACAAATATGCAATGAACCCATTCACCCTTTAGTGCCTATTCAACCATATCCTAACCTATGGGAACTCTTGAAATTTACTCATTTTCAGAGTAAAGAGGACCCATAACAACATCTGTGAGCATTTAGACACACTTGTTACCTTATAGCACATGACAATGCATTATTACTTCACACGTTTCCCATGTCACTTTCCGGTGCCGCCCTTGATTTGTATAGCTCTATTACTAGTCATTCTCTTTTTTCCTTCACTCAACTAGCTCAACTATTTCTTGACCACTTTTCAATTAACATCACTAAAAGGGTCTCCATCACAGACCTATATTCTATTAGACAATTCGACAATAAATTAATAGCTAACTTCGTTGCCCATTGGAGAGGTTTGATTAACCAACTCTCCTTTTCTCTACCTCAACTTGAGCTCATTGAGCTCTTTTTAATAGCATGTGCCAAGCACATCTCATCTACTTTATGGGTCCAAACATTCTGCACATTTGATGAAGCTTTCACCATGGCCAAAAAGCTTGAACTCCGCACAGTCGAAGAAGATAAGGTCAAATTGCATAGTAAAAATATCAACGCAAAATCCAATGATCCTTCTTCCAAACCTTCTTCTTCCCACTCCAAGTCCAAGGGGTTGTCAAATGCTATGGTCATTAGATCATCACCTTTAACTACAACCAACCAATCTTAGCCTTTTACATCAAAATACGTCACAAGACAATTCCAACAACAGTATGTACAGTGTCAATACACTCCAATAAGAGAATCATACGCTTTTGTGTTGGATAAACTAGTCAAGCAGGGGGTCCTCAATCTCCCTCAAATTTGACCACCCCAATTTGACCCCTCAAAAGCTATCCCTACATGGTATAGGGAAAATGAATTTTATACCTATCATCGTGTCAAAGGTCATGACACCGACAATTGCAAAACCTTCAAAAACATTGTCCAAGACATGCTAGACAAGGGGGATCTTGTTTTGGATAACCTAAATGCACTGGCTAACCACAACATAGACATCTTTAGACAACCATTCCTTAACCATCCTCTTAGTCAGAATAACATTTAGATCATAGCTGATGACCTTTATGAGCGTAATATATGCATGGTCGACATGGTTTCTAACCAACCTCTCCCACAGTCTGAAGAGGTTAATTAACTTATTTCTCCACCACAAGTAGAAGAGCCTTCTTCTCCTATTTGTCCACCATAGGTAGAAGAGCCTTCTTATCCTATTTGTCTACCACAGGTAGAAGATCCTTCTTCTCCTATTTGTTTACCATAGGTAGAAGAGCCTTCTTCTCCTATTTGTCCTCCACAAATGGAGGATAGTCCTCCATCCATCCCCCTTTCACACGTAGGAGAGTCTACTTTGACCTCTCCCATATTAGAGGATGCTTTGATGATACCAACACTGGTGGAATCACCCTCATCCTTCTTATCATCAATAAATGATCATACTTTCCCCACTCCTAGACCACACGTTGAAAGCTTGATCATCCCTATGCTCTATCCACTTGAAGATCCCAATTCTCCAATCCCTTCTCTATTGAGTGAAGAACTAGCCTCCTCACCCACTTCAGCTGAAGAAAATCCAGTGAAGGTAGATTTGAACCTCACCCCACACAATAATAGTCCTTACACTAAACTAAAGAAGGCTACTAAACCACTTCAAAAAAATCCTCCACCTTCACCATTACCATCTATTTTGGGTCCACATCCTTCCACTTTAAAAGGAGTGCTCCCTATTTCAACAGCTCACAGAGGCAAATTGCCTCCATTACTCTCTTCACCTATCAAACACATACTTCCTCTATAACATTTAGTGCCTCTCATGAAGAAAGTGCCATCTACATGTGTGGCCACACCACCGACTAAAGGGAGGACACAACAAACTCCCTCAACAACTCCTAAACAGAAGTTGTCAACATCTACTGCAACAAGGAGTGTAGACCCATTAAGGGGGTCTTATGCTTCAATGTTATGCCAATTATTTTAGTCCTCTAGCATTACTCTCCTACCTATTAAGCCATACCAACCTCTTGGACCAAAACCATCTTCGTTCAATGAAACAAAAATTTACTGGTATCATCACACACCTGGACATGATACTGAGCATTGATGTGCCCTTAAGGTTGTCATTCGCCAACACCTGAAAAAGGACACCCCTTTCATGGAGGATTCTCCTGACCACCCTCTTAACAAACCACCGACACCATCTCATGTCTCACAAACATCTTCACCTAAATCAAAATTCCAACACAAGACTATAGTCCCTCAACCACCTTCCCCTCCTTTATTTGAAATCAACACCATTGATGTGGCCACTAGGTCACAAAACCTACATGATAAAGGAAAAGAACAAGCTTCTACACCTTGGACATGTCCATTCATCAAGCCTTCTCAACCACCAAAACCCAAGATTTCTATCTTGGGCTCATATCAACCAACATCTCTAGGGGAAATTCTTCCTAACCTCTCTAGTCCACATGATGTTTGGTATAAACAACTTGTGGACTACTTGACATATTTTATCATCCTTCCTAACCTCTCTGGCAATAAATGGTGAGCTTTTATCAAAAGTACTGCTCACTACACCATGATAGGGGGTCTTCTCTACAAACGAGGTCTCAACAGCCTCCTTATCCAATGCCTAACAACCACTAAGACATCCCATGTCATCAAACAAGTCCATGATAGGATTTATGGGGGGCATTTCAATGGTAACTCAGTTTCCAAACACATCTTCCACCTGGGCTATTATTGGCCCACCGTTAACCAAGACTGCAATGACTATGTTTGGTGTTGTACCAAATGCCAACAACATACTAACCGACTTCACATCCAACATCGACCAAAACACACCCACAATCAAAATTTGAAAGAGCAAAATTTCAAAATTAGAGATCTCATTCTTATAGAAAATTGACATGTGACCAATATGGAAAGAAGCAAATGGGGCAAGTTTGCTCCTAATTGATTTGGACCTTACATCATAACACAAGTATGGATCAGGGACTTATCGTCTATCTTTTCTCGAAGGCCGGCTAGAACTTGAGCCCCTTAATGCCTTACATCCTCGACCATTCTATCGTTAATCAAGTAATCATTCGCTTGACATTTAACTCAAGCTCATCCCTTGAGTAACCCCCACCATCCTCATTCATATTTCTTTCAACCCTACAAACATTAGTTAACCCTTTTGTCAAGAATGAATGCTTTGACCTAATAAAAGGGAACCCTTAAACATCTATAGTCTAGTTCATGACCAAAAGTTTAGTCAACAAAACAAAATAATAAAACTAGGATGCCTATTCAAAAGTCATAAATTATAAATGTAAACTGCTCCCTCGAAGGACAGCTACATAATTATTGTAATTAATAGATTGTCCCCTTGAAGGATAGCTAGACATCAAAACATACAAAGTATAATATAGACCACTCCCTCAAAGGATGGCTATGCCTAAATTTTGCTACATACACAGCACCATATGACCATACAAACAACACAACATCCCCAAGTGGACTTCCCGCATTGATCAGTCTACCAAAAAAAAAAGACTGACAAACTATTAAGTCATGGACTTGCCTATAGTCGTTCTTAGGGTCACCTATAAAAGGGGCAAAGTAATCCCTACTAAAAAGGGTTATCCTATCTTAACATATCACCTAATCATACCTATTACCCAAACATACTCAAGGGATTTCGAGCTCACTTAATGTCAAGTGATTCGAGTACTTCTCTAACATAAACCAATGGTCAATGACGTAATGCATGAATGGGACTTTTGTTTCCAAAAACCTTATCTATGCAATCATTATGGTTCTTGTCAATGAAAGAGCAATGCACCTTTCACTTCTTATACATATTGGTCACACATAACCAGACCATTATCTAACCAAAACCAACTAAACCAAACCAAACATTTTCAGACCACTAACATGACATAGCCCATTCACACTAGTTTCTATGGACAATAATACACATAGAAACTAACAACCCAACACAATTTAAGTCAAGCATATACCATCACCAATATGGAAACTTGCTAAAGCATAAATATCTCATTTCATTTTTGGCATACACCATCACTAATATGGAAAATTGCTAAGGATGAAAAATCATATAACCAATGTTATAGAATACACCATCACATAATATGGAAAAGGCTGTAACATCATCATACACTCATTTCATTTTTGGCATACACCATCACTAATATGGAAAATTGTTAAGGATGAAAAACCATATAACCAATGTTATAGAATACACCATCACATAATATGGAAAAGGTTGTAACATCATCATACACTTATCATTTCAAGCATGTACCATCACACATATGGGAAATGCTAACAACACTAACCTGACCAAAAACAACTATCAACCACTTTACCTCTTCCTCCCTTCTAGCGAGAACTACATTGGCTTGAGGCCCTTAAAATAGGGGCTATGTAGGCAGCACTAAGTTGACATAAGAGTCTTATGGGGTTAGTTCGGCCATTCATTCGTTCATCTACTTGATGGACCAATCATATCACCTTTAATCATGACTTAACCAGCCCAAACTCATGATCAAACCATTAGCCCTGACACTGTAGAAGTCACCTTTGACTTCTCATGGGGCACATTGGAGATCACATCCATCTCCCTGACCACATCAAATAACCATTTGAGATCACTTATATCTCAAATAAACTCGACCAATAACCTTGGAGATCGTGACTATCTCCTCAGACCATGGCCACTTCCAAGACAACTTTGCCTTGGTTGTTTTGATTGCATATATGCTACCTCACAAATAGTTAGCAAATTGTCCACACCTCACATTACGACCCTCACAAGTATCAGATCACGCCCAAGTTGATCCCCACTACTTGTGACATTTTCATGTTTTCTAGGAGCACTTCTTGAGCCTGAGATACTTGGAACACGATGACCATTGGAGCTATAGCTTGGATCAAATAACCCAATCAGGTTTGACTAAAAGCTAGGGACAGGTTACTTTAATTTTATCACTCTTTGACCTTGACTGTGACAATTTGACGTACCTATCACGTGAAGTGGTATACGTGCAATTCTCAACTATTGTAGTGTTCACACTCCAACTTCACCATACCCATTCACTATCTATCAAATCGGCAACTGATTTTGGATTACCCTCTCTTGATTCCCACTTTGAGGGGGAATACCTCATCCCATACCTAAGGTAACTAATACCTTATTTTTGTCTTGCAGTTCATCAAGAACAACCAACAAGTTAAAAAGGGATAAATATAGACACCAAAATTGTGTCAACTCCCCTTGGTCACTTACACACATTATTAATTTAAAATAAATTAATTATTTTAAATTAATGACATCACCTTGACACCTCACCCTAAGACCATTTCCTACCTTATGACTCACCCTATGACTAAGTCCTTCACATCATAACTACCTAATACCTATTCCAACCTTCTAACTAACCCTCGTGCCTAATAACCCCATCATTTGACTATTCTCCAATGAAAAAATGCACTTGGTAGATGGGGAATGGGCAAAGGGCTAAAAATATCTCCTTTTATCCATTCTCCACCCACCGACGTCGGTCAACAGTTGGCCGACATCGATGGAACCACTGACATTGGTTACTTAAACTAACTTTTGACGTCTAGTTAAGCCCCTTCGACTTCCCCTTTGACATCCCCTTTGACTTCCCCTTCGACACCCCCTTTGACTTCTAATTTGATGCCCCCTTTGACTCCCTCTTCAACTCTCTCTTTGATCCTCTAGACTCTCTCTAGGACTCTCTCTGGGACTATCAGAACTCTCTCAAATCTGTGAACCTCTCTCTCTCTTGGGCTCTCTCCCTCGGACTCTTGGACGTGGACGTGCACACTTTGATAAAAAGCATCAGACTTTGGCTTTCACTCTCCAGGCTATAGAAACTCTATAAAATCACTCCAAACATTGGATTGGAAACATTGCATGAGATCTTTGACATCAGCCACAACTAGAGCTAAGTATTCCTCTGTCTTATTTCAGTATTTAGAATATATTAGTAATTAGTTTCTATTTACTATTTCTGTATATTATCAACCAGACCCAACTTCTTCCTGGAGAGGATGAAAAGCCTTCCCCATATCCTTATCCTGTTTACACACCAATCCTTTGCCTTTGCCCCCTCTCAGACCCTATTTACTATCTTGCAACCCTGCACAGACCCAGACTCCTTCCACAGACTCTTTTGTTGACCACAGACATATTCCAAAACCTGTCCAAAACCCGTTCGAGGTCCATTGCCTTGAATGACATTGACCACAACCCATACCAACATTAGTAACATAATTGATGTCAGCATATTGACCAATCAACGCCGGCAGGACTACCGACGTCGATGACTGTGACAGACCGACTGTAGAATACAGGTACGTGTTATCTCTATTTCTCTTTCTTAGTCTTTCACCATTTCTTTTCATACAATAATATTTTTGTCAAATAGTGGAATCTCATCCCTCAAGAAAGTTTTTACACTTCCAAGACTGAGCATATCGCTTGGAAGTCCACCATATATCTCTCTAACATTCTCCTTATTTGAGTCTTATTCTTATCTACAGGTGTCTTCCTCCATAGCCAAATAGGAGCTCTTACAACATCTGGATACAATGCACAACTTCATCCAGGTAACGTACAAACCCCTAACCCTTTATCCTTAGTTTTTTCATATTCTGAATGTAAAAAGCAAAAATGAGTAGAAACAAGTTCATCTCCCCATAATTATGAACAATCACTAATAGTTTAGGGGTGTCTAGATGGCTTACTCATCTAAACAAGGCCCAAGTTTTCCATTGTTTCTTCATTTTAGAATTAAATGATAAATAATGGTTTTATAGGAGTAATTATAGGGTTAAATGGGACCTATTAAAATTGGTTTCATTAGCTATTTCAATTTAGGAATGTACTTATGGCATGAAATAGGTTTTCCTTGCTATCCTTATGAAATGGTCATTTGATTAGTTTTAGAGTAGAACAAATTTTAGAAGGATAATGTAACTCATATTACTCAAGATATATAAACTTAAATAATTTATCTTTCTTATAAATCCTTATTATCTCATTTAAGCCTTTACAGGCTAAATAATCAAGTTGCTACGTGGAGCTCCAATAGAGTTATAGGCAAGTTTACCAACTACAAAACTTTTCCTTTCCTGTAGTTGGTTAAAAATAAATATTATATGATTCTTGAACATATAAAATACCATGGGAATCATGTTTTAGTCCAAAATATCCAAGCAAGTTAGAAGAAACCATCTTCAAAGTTGAATGACTGTGTTAGTGATAATTTCCCTAAAACACAAAAATAGAGGTCCCAAGAACTTTTGTTGATACCATGGAAAAAAATTTCAAGGAGATTTGATGCATCCAAATGTTTACATAGTGTATCCATATCATAGGGTAAGACCCTTGAAAAAGGAATAGGGTGTGTGAATGGAGGAGAGTATTGTTTGCAGGCCTCCAAGTTTCACTTTTGTTCACTATGATCACTTAGTGTATTCTACAAGATTTGAGTGCAAAATGACCTTCACACCCAAAGATAGAAATGAAAGGTATAAAATTTGGTATGGTACATCATGGTATATTAACCAAGGTGAATCAAACTTTTCCCAATAATTTTCATACATGAAAAAGACAAAATATCTATTTTTTAGTTTTTTAGGCCTTGAGAGCTAAGAGAGGCCTAAAATACTAGAACAGAAGGGGGTGAAAGAAGTATTTTCCTTTGGATTTATGACCTAAAATTCTTAAGATAGTTGGGATAATTGATTATCCATAAAAAAATCTCTCAGGTTTCCTAATTCACTCCTAGAACTCAAGAACCATCATCAAAGCAAAAATAGGGTAGCAAGTTGGCATTTTTTTGCTATTTATTTGTTTGAGAGCTTGGTGATGTTTTTATGATTTTTTCCAACTCTCCCAGATATAACTAATTTATTCCTATCCAATGAATCTAAGAATAGATCTAGGTAAGGCATATAACTCATTTTAACCCCCCCAATCCAAAATAGGGTCTCAGAAAGAGCATGAAAGAAGCCCTAAGCAAGGGTTTTGAACATTGCAAGAGTTTTAACCCTCCAAATTTGAAAAAAATTTGTAATATAATGTATTTTAAGGTGATATAAATTATTCATGATTTTTTGGGTTCATTTGAGGTCGTACAATATGGTTTCTAGACCTAGGGTGTGCTTAAAGCCTAATTGAGGGGAACTTAGCGAAGGAAGTGTGGTCTTGGAGTTGAATCTGACAATGAAACTTGACATACACATAAAATAAGGTAGAGTATGGATGAAAAGGTAATTACATATTTAAAAGGGTGCCTATTTTGACCAAACCAAGGAGAAATGGTGAAGAAAAGGCTACGGGTCTCATAAGGCCATTAAGAGCTTAAAAGGTAGAAATGAATGTTGAATTTTCTTTAGGCACACATAGAGGGTTGTATTAGATGTGGATTGACCTCATAAAAACATATACTACTAGAGAAAATTATAGGTTCAAGAAACCATGCTCAAGTTTAGAGAGCTTAGTTTGGGGATAATTTCCCTAAAACACCAAAATATAGGTCCCAAGCCCTTTTGTTGATGTCAAATAACAATGTCGCATATGTTTTTGATCAGTTTAAATTCCCTAATATTTCATCCCTATCATAGGGTAAAATCCTTGGAAAAGTAAAGTGGTGTATGACTAGAGGAAAGGAGTGGTTAAAGGCCTTCAATATTGACATTTGTTCAATGAAGTCATTTAGTGAATTCTATAGGATTTAATTTTCCAAGAAGATGATTAAGGAGAATAAGGGGAATAGGATAATTAGAATCATGATAAATTTTTTCAAACAATGCAATATACATTCATACACCTCATATCCATCACTGAGAACATATGCATTCATGGTTTTTCCTTGAGGAACTTAAGCCATACATGGTGGAATGAGGTTGAAGGAAAATCAATGAAGAGTATAATAATTAAAGGAGAAGATAAATTATAATAAAATCCACCTTATTTTATCTCAATCCAAGTCATAGGAAAGAAAAACTTAGTTGTGAATTTTGATCATATAGGCACATGCCACTAGCTTTTGCCAGAATGGGCCTACAGGCCAAAATATGTAGGATCCAACCACAAAATTTGGTGGAGAGACTAATTATGACTATTATACCTATTAAAAATCATTTTTTTTAAATGGTAACTATTCGTTGTTTAGTACAGTTAATCCTATGTCAAATATGGTCAACATTGGAGCATACCTTGAAGGAATTTGCCATTTTGGGGCATCTATAGGTTGAGTCAAAGAAAAAAATTTGGTATGTATGATATAAATGAAATAAAAAAGAATCAAGTTACATAATAAAGGTAATATAAAGAGTTAAAGTGCCCACTATGCTTACACAATCCATAAGCACTCAAGAAGGTAGCCATTAGAGACCAAATGAAGTTTCATCAGTTCTAGATGCCAAGAAGTAGTTTAGGCCTTGTATAGGTATTAAAATGGTATAATATAATGTTATAACCTATATTTTACTATGGTAGTGATAAAATTTATGAGTATCATGCAAAGGTTTGAAGAAAGACAAGTTTTGGCATGAAGGAAATATGGAGGCAACTCAAGATAACTTTTGGTAAAAAGGGTCTACAGGACAAAATACACATAAAAATGACTTTAAACTTGGTAATATGGGTAATAATGACCTATTATATCTATAAATAATATTATGAGGGTTATGTGATTAGTGAAATTTCTTTATATTTATACATAGTCCTTCTTATGTCTTGTAATGGTCACTATTCATGCAAGCACACTTTTTGGAGTTTTAAGGTGTGTTTTAGGTTTCCAAGCTTAGGGGAATATTTTATAAGAATTTTAAGATGTTTTTAATCCTATTAAACACTATTAAAAAAATTTCACACTCTAAATTTCATATAAACTCTGAAGGCAGGCTCAAATCCCTGCAGGCAATCTCAAAGGCATAAAAGGCAAAGTTGAGTGTTGATAATTTAAAGATATGATATGAGGTGTTTCAGATGTAATGAATATTTTTTAAATAAATGGATCTCATTGGGAAAGGTCAAATTGGTCCTTTGGAGGAATTCAAGCTTTTTAGAGGCCTAAGACACCCAGTTTTATCCCTTCTTTAGATATTCATTTCTTTCATACCATGAAGAGTTGGGATAAGTTCTTAAAGTATGTTTTGATTAACCTTATTTAATTGAAATTAATTTTTAATTTATGTTGGTTAAACTCTTGAGTTTTATGAATAACCATTAAGAGTGTAAGCATGTCTAGAATGCTTCCAAACCCTGCAAGTAATCATCTTTACATGTGTATCTTTTCACACCTTCCACATGGGAACCAAATATTTTTAGGGGTGTTGAAGGAGTATATGTAACATATAAAAATGTATATAATTGGTGTAATGAGAGTCTTTAATATATGAAAAATTGTCATGAAAGTGAATTTGCTTAAGCTTGTAATGGAGCTTTTTGACCAATTTTGTGTTTTTGGACTCATAGGTCCATAAAATGGACTATAATTTATTTAAAACAACCTATAATGTGTACAAGACTCCCTCTAATTATTTAAAAACCTATCTTGTAGAAGAATCTAGCATGTTTAGGTACCTACCAGGCCCAAAATAGATGAAAATTGCATATTTTTAAAGGTCTTCAAATAAATAAATGGTATAAAACCATGGAAGGGGTATAATAAGACATAAAACATCATTTCATGGAATTTATATCTCTTCATAAGAGTTTCCATGGTGTCTTGCTAAGCAAAAGGGTTAAAAACCTAGTTTTTGACATATTTATGTATTATTGCAAGTTTAATGGTGATTCCCACCATTGTTGTAGGTATTTAAGGTTTTAAAAACATTCATTTAATTAATAATAGACATTACATGGATGTATATAAGTCTTATATAGGTCCAAAAGTGGTCTTCAGGGTGTCAAATGGCATTAGGAGCAGTTTCTAGTGTAGTTAGTTGAGGGTGGCTCAAGCTTTTGACCTCCATCAATGGAGTCTATGGGAGTTACAGGTTGGAGGATCAAATTCAAGTTTAAAATATAAAATAAACTCAAAAATAAAACAGTAAAGATAACCTCCATGGTCAGTTAAACATAAAATGCCAAGTTAACTAACCTTTTGCCTAACATCTTCTAGAAGAGCAAGTGGAGGGGGGCATAAAAGTCTATGGGAGAGATATTTGGAGGTTGGAGAGTGAAATTGGAGCATTAAATACATTTTCAAAGTCTTTAATACTTTTCCTTCCTAGTGGATCATGACATCATCATCTTTAACAAATTTTTGTCTTCTAGTGTGTTTCTCAACCAATGAGAGGGTTTAAAGAATTATGGAGATAATGGAGGTTAATTTGTTGAAGAATTATTAGTTCCAATTAACTTAAATGTGGTTAAAAATCCATGGAGGTTGGTTGGATCTCATCTATTAAATTATATTTTCTTGTCTCTCTCTCTCTCTTCCCCTTTTCTCCTATATCTCCCATTTCTCCCCCATTTTTGTAAGACATTCTCATTTGATATGGATAAACCCTATAAATTTTTTTAAGAAAGACCTTTTAAATCAATAAATATCAATTTTAACCTATTTTTTGCCTCTAAATTATGCTTAACAAGCTTGTGTGTGATGGCCTTTTGAATAAGTGTTATTCCAAGCCCATTGTCCTTCTTTCTACCTATTTTTAGGTGTTTTAAAGTTAGTTTTAGTTATAAACTTGATCTCTTTCCTCCATTAATAGATTCTTGGTGTAAATTTTTTAATTCCTCATTGCTTCATGTATTATTTGGTGAGCCTAGTTTATGAAACACTTATGCAAATTAGCTAGTTTGTGAGGTTGTGTGAGTAAGAATTATCTTATGCTAAATTAGTGTTTATTTCATGCTTATGTGAGTGTTAATTAATTTGGTGTATCACCCATTTATCTCTATTAGCTACCCTATACCCCCTCTCTACCTCTTTTCCAAGTATAAACATTAATTTTTATGAGCTACCAAGAAGAATCCAACATTCTCTGAAGGTTCAACCTCATTATAGGATACCCACAGCTTGACGTTGCTCTAATATTGTAGCTAAGAGTGAGAGAGCCTAAAAAATTCTCCCACAAAGGTAAAATTCTATGCTACAATAGTTTTTGGCATGCTCAATGGGATTAAATTATTCATTAAGTGAAGAGTTTTGGTGTTATCTTCATCCAATTAGCCTTTGGAGGCATGTGTGTAAACACAAATGGTGATTCAAATTATTCATCAACTAGTATGAGAAGCCCAAGTGCTTAATCATCATTATTTGGTATGTATAATCAACCATATTTTGATTAGTATGATTATTCTCTACCTCAACATCACCCTTATCAAGCTAACAATATTTATGTGTTCCCCTCAAGTGGCCCTTAAATAACCTATCAAACCTATCATTGCATTTACCCTCTACCCACCACTGTGTATGACCAAGATCAACCTCATATGAATTCAAATAAATCCTCTAATTCCCCTTGTCAAGACTTGTTTATCCAATTACATCCTTGTTAGGATTCAAGCAAGCATTATCAAATTATTTTGAGTTGATAAGGGAGATTGGTAGGGGTTTAAAACTTTATTTAGTCATCCTTATTCATGTTCTACAAGAGGTAAGGAGTTCTCTTTAGTTGGTCAAGAATAGGTGGTCATTTTATGAGGATGAATAATGGTAAATTTGTGAGAGGGAGAACAAAGTATGGTTGAGAAGCATGGTCCAAAATTTGGAAAGTGTGTTGATATCTTATGAAGATCAGTAGACTCAATGCAATAAGTCCTATGTGTCCTCTCTCTTCTAAGAGCCTTAATCTTAGCCTCCAAGGATTTCAAATCATCCCCCTAGTCAACCTTGTCAAGGTCCATCCTTGTCGAGAATCAAAGAAGAAATACTACACCAAGGGAGAAAAATTATGAAAATCAATAAGGAGGCTGGAATTAGAAAAAAATTCTCCATTCATGCCGTGGAGGGGATAAGGAGATTATTGCATAAGATTTGGAGCGTATGGGAATCCATTGAAAAAGGTGACTATCCACACATTGAGAAACAAGAGATAAATGAATGGATACTCTTGATAGAGGATATTTTGATTCATTGAGAGGATGAGTATGTCAAACCCAAACCAATTATTGTGTCCTATTCTACCCCTATTGTTTCTACGCTATTTTGCTTTCACATTCAAAGAGAGAAAATGAGAAACTTAGAGAAATGGTCTAAGGCTTGTATGTACCTGGATGTAGTCATGCGCACTAGAATTCAGATGATAGTGAGAACTCCTCTTTGGTTGTGGAGGATAACACCTGAAAGAGACAGACACTAAAACATGAAAAACATTAGCTGACAAAAAGGTGGATTGCCAAGCAAAAGCTTGGTCTTAGAAGCGCTAAGGCTTCTTGGAGGATGACAATCCACTGTTAAAACAAAATATGATAGAGACAGAAAAGAGAAATAATAAAAGACTAAAAAGAAAGAGCTGAAAGCAAATGCATACCTGATAAACTACAATCTGCTTAACATAGTCACTGATGTCGGTGATATTACCGGTGTTGGTCAGGAAGTCACCGACGTCGATTAGACTACCGACATCGATAGGGAAAATGGATGAGGTCGGTCGGGGTAATGGCCAGGGATGGGTTATAGGTCTAGTTTTTGGTCTACAAGATGGACTATGGTCTTGTTTGTGAGTCAGGGAGTTTGTTTGAGATGGTAAAATAGTAGATAGAATCTTTAATAAGAACTAATGCAGAGGGTATGTTGTCAGGAAAAGGGGTAAGGGGTAGGAAAAAGGCCTTTCAGCCTTTTCATGAAGCAATTTAGTCAGGTTGATTAGATTGGTTTTAAGATGGTCTATATGTCTCTGATAGCTTGTGCTGAGTTGATTGGACAGAGGGTGTTTTCTAAAGAGAGACTAAAGGGCTGTCAGAGGCAAAGAAAAGGGAATAAGGGGTGAGAGAAGGATTTTCAGCCTCTCTGGGAAGAATAGGGAAGGTTGGGTCAAGGATGCTTGGAATACACAGTAGATAGAATGCTAATATATTTGAAATGACATTGAAATGAAAATAGTACAAATACTTAGCTGTGACACGAGTTGGAAAAGGTACAAAAGCTATGTTTCCATTATCATTGGTGATGGAGATATCGTGCAATCCCTGTGTAGAATGTTTGATGCAAGACCCCAGTGCCTAGAAAATACTGTCAAGAATGCTGATCCCTACAAGAAAACAAGAAGCCAGAACACTAGAAAGCAAAAGCATGAGAACTTTGTTTTGCTGGAAGAGGATTCGAGATTTGTGATTACCTCCAGAGATTAACGATTTGTGATTAGCTCTGTCAAAAGGTTAGAAATTTGGTTTAAGTAAAGCTGACGTCGGTGATCCTATCAGTGTCAGCTGACATTTGACTGATGTCGGTGGGTGGAGAATGAGTAAAAGAGCCACCAAGCCCATTCTCCATCTTCCAAGTGCACTATCCGTTGGAGAATTGTCAAAGGTTGAGCTAAATATGCACGAGAGTTGGTTAAGCGGTTAGAGAGAAGTAAGAATAGATCTTGGGTGAGTCATAGGGTGGGAAATAGTCCAAGGTGAGGTGTCAGGTGAGGTGTTATAGGTGATGTGTCAAAGGGGAGGATATTAATAATAAATTATTATTTTTAAATTAGTAAGTGCATGTTTTAGGAATGGGTTAGGAATGGACCAAGAGGGAGGATGACCAAGGGTTAGACATGGTTTCGGTGTCTATATTTGCCCCTTTTTGTCTTGTTGGTTGCTCTAGATGAAATACAAGACAAAAATAGGAGTTGGTTGCTTCAGGTATGGGATAAGGTTGATTTCATCTTGTTGGTTGTTCAAGTGAACTACAAGACAAAAATAGGAGGGTTGGTTGTGCCGATTATGGATGAGGTATTCCCCCTCAAAGTAGGAGTCGAGAGAAGGGAACCTAGAATCAGGTGTTGATTTGATAGAGAGTGGATGAAAAGGGTGAAGATAGAGTGAGAATGCTGCAAAAGTTGTGATTATGTGTACACCACTTCACGAGGATGGTCAGGTCAAATTGTCACAGGTCGATGGTCGAGGAGTGCCAAAATTGAAATAATCAAGCCCCAACATTTAGTCATCTACTGATTGGGTTATTCAATCTAAGCTGAATCTCCAATGGTCATCATGTTCCAGGTATCCCGAGCTCAAGAAGTGCTCCTGGAAACACAAAAATGTCACAAGTAGTGGGGATCAACCGGCTTACGATCCTATACTTGTGAAGGTCAAAAATATGCACACAATTTTGCTAACCAATCATGAGGTAGCATACATGCAAAAACAACCAAGGCAAAATCGCTTTGGAAGTGGTCACGGTTAGAGGAGATGGTCATGATCTCCAAGGTCTGGTGGTCGATGGACAGAGGCAAAAGTGATCTCAAGTGTGCCCCAGGGGGCCAAAATGACTTGTACTGGAGGGCTGACTGATTCGGGGCATGATTTTGATATTATGTATATACCGGCCTGCGAGCCGATGATGCGAGATGTATTTTATTCTTTTGAGAGAGAGACAGAGGCACAGATTATGCCATTGTAAAACATTGATATATATATATATATATATATATATATATATATATATATATATATATATATATATGATGTGATTTTGATCATTGATGTGTTATGAAAAATGTTATGGATGTGTTTGTATGTTATTTTGATTTGATACATGTTTTGATATGATATTTAGGATTATGATGCTGATATTGTTGTGTTGATATGATGATGAATGTATGATTAGGATTAATGATTAATGATATGGATGAAAATGATTAATGTTAATGATTATGAAAATATGTGATTGTTTGGGATGTGATTGGCAGGTGACGAAAGAATGTGATGGGAGAAATGCGATGAAGGAATGGCCGAGCTAACCCCAGAAGACCCCATATCAACTGAGTGCTGCCTACATAGCCCTTATCATTAGGGCCTCAGGCCAATGTAGTTCTCCCAAGAGGGAGGAAAAAGATCGAAGTGGTTGATTTTGGTCATGATAATGATATAACACTTCCCATATGTCTGAGGGTACATGCTTGAAATGACGAGGAGAAGATGATGCTACAGCCTTTTCCAAATGGTGTATTCTATAACATTGGTTGGGGTTTTTCATCCCTTAGCAACTATCCATATTCATGATGGATGTATGCTAAAAATGAATTGAAATTTGATTTATGTTTTAGCAAGTAATGGTTTATGCTTGACATAAATTGTGTGGTTGATAGTTTCCATGTGTATTGGTGTCTATGGAAACCAGAATGAGTAGGCTATGTGAGTGGTTTGAAAAGAGTTAGATTGAATTGTTTTGACAAATGATGTGGTTAAATGTGACCAAAGTGTAGGCAGAAAGTAAAAGGCATAAGCACCATTTCATTGACAAGGACCAAAATGATAGCATAGATAGGGGTTGTTAGAACCAAGAGCCCCATTCATGCGTTGCATCGTTGACCATGAGTTGTGTTCGAGCGGTAATTGAATCACTTTGACATTAAAAAGAGCTTGAAGTCCCTTGAGTAGGTGATGTGATAGGAGGAGAGGGTAACCCGTTTTAGAGTAGGGATAACTTTGCCCCTTTTTATAGGAGACCCTGAGACAACTACAAGTCAAGTCCATGATTCATTTTTTTTAATTTATTTAGAGTGGACTGATCAATGCGGGAAGTCCACATAGAGATGTCACTTTGCTTGGTGGTCATTTGTGAAGCTGATCGATGTAAGAAGCTTCTAAAAAAGGTGCTATTTGTAGCAAAATTTAATCATAGCCATCCTTCGAGGGAGTGGTCTATATTTTACTTTATAAATTTAAGGGCTTTTGAATAGCTGTCCTTCGAGGGAGCAGTCTATTAGCTATAGTAATGATAGTACAACTGTCCTTCGAGGGAGCAATCTGCTTTTTGATTTGATTTTATGACCTTGGATATTTTGACATCTGTATTTATTTTTGACAGAATGTTGAGTCATGGACAAGACTATAAAAGGTCAAGGGCTCCCTTTTATTAGGACAAAGCATCCATACTTTATAAAAGAGTTATAGAGGATTTGTTAAGGGAAAAAGGGTGGAAAGGATTGAGGATTAAAAGGGTAGGGATTGCTCAAGGGACGAGCTCAAGTTAATTGTCAAGTGGATGAGTACTTGACTAATAGTAGAATGGTCACAGATGCAAAGCATTAAGGGGCTCAAGTTCTAGCTGGCCTTCAAGAGAAGACAGATGATAAGTCCCTGATCCATACTTGTGCGTGATGATATAAGGTCTAAGCCAATTAGTAGCAAATTTGCCTCGTTTACTCCATTCCATATTGGTCACATGTTGGTTCTCTTTGAGGATGAGGTCTCCGATATTGAAATCTCATTCTCTCATAGTTTTGTTATAGGCTCATTTGATGCAATTTTGATAGACATGGAGATGGTTGAGGGTAGCAAGATGACGTTCATCAAGTAACTCAAGTTGAGCTAATCAATCTTGATGAAAGTCATCGTTAGAAAGAATGTCATAGAGTGAAATGCGAAGAGACAAGATTTGTACTTCAAGAGGTAAGACAGCCTCTGTCCTGTACACTAGAGAGAAAGGGGTAGCACCTGTAGAGGTTTGGATACTAGTGCAGTAGGCCAACAAAGCGACGGGAATGTGAATGTGCCAATCCCTTCTAGTGTCGTTGACCACCTTCATGAGAATTTTAGTTAAGATTTTGTTAGAAGCCTCGGCCTGCCCATTTGCTTGTGGGTAGTAAGGCAAAGTAAAACTGAGTTTAATGCCAAAGGAGTCACAAAGTTTTCTAGACAATTTTGTTTTTAAATGACTTTCTATTATCAGTGATGATTTTGTGAGGTACACTGAAATGACAGATGATGTGGGTGTTGATGAAGTTGACAATCTTGTCAAATTTTGTGGAGATGAGAGGAATAGTTTCCACCCATTTAGTGAAATACTCGGTGGCAGTGATGATGGACTGATGACGAAGAGATGAATGAGGGTTAATCTCACCGATGAGATCTAAGCCCCATTGTGAAAAAGGCTATAAATTTTGAGCAACTTGTAAGGTGTGGCTAGGGAGATGAAGCAAGTTAGCATGCTGCTGACACTTGATTCAACGCTGAACATAATCGCTACAATCTTGATGAAGAGTGGGCTAGTAATAACCCAGGTGAAGGATGCACTTGGCAACCAAGTTACCACTGAAGTGTCCACCACAAATCCTCTCATGGGCTTGTTTAACATCATGAGAGGCTTCAGTGGAGTTTAAATAGCGAAGAAGAAGGCTGTCAAAACCTCTTTTATAGAGAAGGCCCCCTAGCATGGTATAGCAAGCGGTGCGCTTGATGAAAGCCCGCCGTGCATTGCTAGAGAGGTTGAGAGGAATGATAGAATGAGCCAAGTAGTCCTCAAGTTGTTTATACCATACATCTTGTGAACTAGAGTCTATGGTGTGGATGAGGTTGATGTCAGTGGAAATGTATGAAGCAATGGCACACGATGTACCATGACATAAATTTTTGATGAGGATGATAAAGAAGGAATATGTGAGGCAAGGGAAGCCATGGTGTCATTAAACTTATTTGTAGATTGAGGGACAGTCTACAATAAGTGATGGTCGAAAGATGCTAGAAGGGTGTCAACACAGTGCTTGTACCTTTATAAAATTTCATTTTTACAAAGATATGAACTGTTGATTTGATTGACGACAAGTTGTGAGTCACCGAAGATGTTGATGGTCTTGATATTTAAAGAAAGGGTAGTTTGAAGTCCCAAAATTAAGGCTTCGTATTTAGCCATATTATTGGTACATTCAAAGTCGAGTTTGAAAGATAGGGGCATGAGCTCACCTTCATGTGGGATGAGGATGACCCCTGCACCCCCACCAAGTTGACATTTGGAGCCATCAAAGAACATCATCATTTGGTAGAATGTGTCATCAGTCGAGAGAGTGGTGATAGATTCATCAGGAAACTCGCACTGAGAAGGTTGATTGTCGGGAAGAGGGGCATCTGCTAGTTGGTCAATGATTGTTTGCCACTTTATAGATTTTTGCTGGACAAATTCTAAGTCAAACTCAGCAAGAAGCATGAGCCAACGAGCCATACATTGGTTTTGATATGGCTTAGAATGCATGTATTTAAGAGGGTCAGTGTGAGTGATGACAAAGGTTTTGTGATTGAGAAGATAGTGATGGAGCTTGGTAGTGGCAAAGATTAATGCCAAACAGAGTTTCTCGATATGAGTATACTGAGTTTCATAGTTGACAAGTGTTTAGCTTATGTAGTAAACCAATTGCTCACGGTGTTGCTCATCTCGATGCGTGATCATGGTACCTAACGAATGATTGGTTGCTGAGATGTAGAGGTAGAAGGGCTGATCATCTTTTGGTGGAATAAGGATTGGTGGAGAGACCAAATAGCATTTGAGGGCTTTAAAAGCCTCTTGGAAATCTTTATCCCATTTAAAGGAGACGTCCTTCTTGAGGAGATGATGAAAGGGTTGGCAGCGGTTAGAAAGCTACAAAATGAAGTGGTGGATGGATTGGAGCTTCCCTTGCAGACTAAAAAGTTACTTGAGATTGGTCAGAGGTGGTATCTCGAGGATAGCATGGATTTTGGCAGGATCTATCTTGATGCCATGATCAGAGATGATGAACCCTAGGAGCTTTCCTGAGAGGACCCCAAAGATGCATTTTTTGGGGTTAAGATAAACATTATACTAAAGAAGGTGAGAGAAGATGATCTTGAGGATAGTCAAATGGTTACGACGAAGCTTAGACTTGCCAAGCAAGTCATCTACATAGTCTTCCATGATTTTATGGAGGAGATCATGAAAAATATAGGTCATGGCATGCTGATATGTGGCGCTTGCATTTTTTAGACCAAAAGGCATGACCCAATAGCAGAAAGTTCCCCATGGTGTAATGAAGGTGGTTTTGTGTTGATCTTCCAGTGCAATCAGGATTTGGTTATATCCTAAAAATTCATCCATGAGTGATAACATCTCATGGCCAGCCGTAAGATCAACAAGTTGGTCAATGTTTGGAAGAGGAAAGTCATCTTTGGGACAGGCTAGGTTAAGGTCATGATAGTCCATGCAGATCCGGATCCCCCCAGTCACCTTGGTGACAGGGACGATGTTAGAGACCCACTACGGATAATTGATGGGTTGGATGAAGGAGATAGAAAGAAGGCACTGAAGCTCCTCTTTGACAAGGAGCGTAACACGAGGATGCATTTTGTGAAGCTTTTGCCTAACAGGTTTAGCCTCTAGGTTTGTGACGATGTTATGAGTGGCAATGTCAGGGTCGATACCAAGCATGTCACCGTAGGTCCAGGCAAAGGCCTTGCGATTATCTGAGAGAAATATGGTATAGTCGATCTACTCCTGGGTGTCTAAAGATTGACCAATCTTTAAGACATGAGGAACACCAGAAGATGGAAGGTTAATGTCAATGGTTGATTCATTTAACATAACCTGTATTTCAGAAGGGAGGGAGCACTGAATGAAAGAATCATCGGCACCCATATAGGTAAGAATGGTGTCGTCGTCTATGCAATGAACAGTGTTGATGGTTGTCAATTCATCATCTATCATGCTGGGATAAATGAGAGGGAGAGACCTGGGAACCCCATTGAGTTGATAGGTTAGGGGTTCCAAGTGGATGGTGTTTATGCAAAAAAAACTAGGAGGGATGGAAACCACTGACTCCGTAGGTGAGGATGGAAGAATAGGCGAGTCTGGAAGAGATTGGTCGATGGTGGGTTTGGGGAAAAGATTTGTGGAAGCCTCAGTGGGTTCTTGGAAACCCATTCCATATCATTTCTTTGCATTATCATCATTGGGTGGTTCGATGGGCCGATGGGAGCCTTGTTCGTAGCGCCCAAAGCCAAAACCCTTCCATGCACACCTATAAAGGTAGGTATGTGCAAAGGTGGAGTTGCCAAGAAAGGAGAAATCAGATGTGAATAGTTGAGGTGAGGAGAAAGGATTTGAGTCAGTAGGAGCTTGATCCAGCCCCCCATAAATGAGATTGGTTCGAAGGCTAGGAGGACCATAACGAATGACCATTCTGATCTGATGGTCATAGCTTGGATTTTGATGAAGCTATCCATACTCTTGAGGAGTCTGGAACATGTTTAGAGTAAGTGATATTCCCCAAGTGAAAGTCTTTGGAAGATATCATCCATGGGGTCCTTGGTTGTCACTTGAGAAGGTGATGTGATGGCAACTGCTATTGTGTACTAGTTGATGCTTTCGCAGATGGAGACAATGTTTGGGTTGGTGCCTTAAGAGGAATAAGAATGTCATTTGGTCAATAAGTTGTGTTACAAGTCTTAAAAGGGGATGGGTTGGTAGGAATGACATGGACTTGTTTGTCATGTTCAAATTTGACACAACAGTGAAGTGTTGAAGGGACACAAACCATGGCGTGGATCCAGGGTCATCCTGATAGCATGTTATATTGAAATTCTCCCTCAATGATGTAGAAGAGCTCTGGGATTGTGCGTGGACCAACGTGAATATGGAGGACAATAGTGCCAATAGTGTTAGCGGTGGTGTCATTAAAGGATCTAAGGATTGCGTCAGTTTTTGATACACAATTCTTGGGAAGAGCCAATTGATCAAAGGTGTGGGTAGAAATGATATTAATGCTGGCACCCCCATCAATCATAACTCGCTTAATGCAAGTTCGATCAACGTAGGCTGTGATGAAAAGAGCAGTGTCCTGATCTTCCAAGGTAGAGGTAGGAATTTCAGAATCACTGAAAGTGATAGAGGTGACAGGGGATAAAGAATGGACTAGGGCAGCTAGTGGTTGAGGGTCTTTAGGTTAGACCTCCGCTGCTTGTAAGGCTTTGATTAGAGCTTGACGATGTTAGGGGGAGCTTTGGATAAGGTCATATAAGGCCATCTTCACAGGTGTTTGGTGAAGTTGTTTTATCATAGAGTCTTTGATTGCCTCTGAAGAAGGGGGTTGGGATGCACCTAAGATGGAAATCTTGGGTTATGGTGGTTGAGGTGACTGGGCAAAAGGATAGGTCTAAGGAATAGTAGCTTTTTCTTTTGCCTTGTCCTTTTGTGACCTAGTGGTTATGTGGATAGCATTGATTTCAAAGATAGGAGGTGAAGAAGGGGTCATGGCCTGCTAGTGAGATGTTGATGTGGTTAAAGAGGTTGGATGGGAAGGTGTTGAGGTTCGGTCAAGAGTGTCTTCAAGGAGAAGAGTATCCTTCTCCATATAGCGGCGAATGACTACCTTGAGGGCACAACAAGTCTTGGTATTGTGTCCTGGCATACGATGGTATAAGCAAAACTTTGTATCATCGAACTAGGAAGGTTTTGACCTGAGGGGTTGGAATGGCTTGATAGATGGAAGGGTTATGCTAGAAGTCTACAAAAGTTGACGTAATATCAAAGCATATGAACCTACTAAGGGGTCCGTGCTTGTTGATGCATGAAGCACTGATGACTTTTTCTTGGGAGGTGTTGAAGAAGGCTTTCATACCACCTTTTGGGTTGGTGGTGCGGCCATATGTGAAGATGACACTTTCTTCATGAGAGGAGCTAAATTTTTGAGAAGGGGTAGACTTGTGGTTGGCAAAGGAAGTAATGGAGGTAATTTGTTTTGGTTAAGGGTCGGAGTAGGGAGCACTCCGATTAGGGTAGAAGGATGAGGGCCTAAAATAGAGGGTAATGTTGATGGTGGAGGAGGGGTTTGCTTCTGTGGTTTGGCAGTCTTCTTCGACTTGGTTGGGAGACTACTATTGGTCGAGCTCTGGTCTAAGTTCACCTTCACTTGCAGGTGAGTGAGGGTAGAGACAGGGCGAATGCCAAGTGACTTGATTGATTTAGATAGGGTAGATGAGGGTTTGTGTTCTGATACAAATGGTTGATGTTTCAAAGGTTTAGGAGTGGAAGTCTGATTTGTGTCAAAGACTTTGGGGGATTTTGTCATAAGAGAGTTAGCGGCATGAGATGAGATAGGCTGAGTAAGATGAGGAGCTTTGAGTTGCTTCCATAATACTTGATGTTCCACTTTCCTTCAAGGGAGAAGTTTGAATTTCTCTACTAATCGAGAGAATGGTTGGGAAGTTGTAGGATGAGACTTTGGTCCTTCAGAAGATGTGAGTGGTTACGGGGCTGAAAATGTGTTAGGTGTGGCAGTAGTCTTGGACCCAAGGGGTGTAGGAGTTATAACTAGATTATTGTTGGTCAAAGAAGATGGAGAGTCAAGTTCTTCTCTTGGTGGAGAAGGAATTGGAGAATATGTCTCCTCAAGCGGGTAAAGGGCAGGGATGATGGTGCCCTCCACTTGTGGTTGAGGAGTAGGAAGGGTCAGGTCCTCCATAGGCAGCAGGAAGGAGGATGGTGAGACCAGTGGTGCTGGTAAGGTTGAGGCATCTTCCAAGATGAGAGAGGTTGACGAAGAACTAACCGGAGAAAGAGGTTCATCCACATGTGATGGACTGATAGATGGACTAACCTCTTGAGGTTGGTCAGGGATGAAGGGTGAGACCGTATTAACTATTTGAATGTTGTGTTTATGAGTGTTGTCAATCAAGGTTTGGACATTGTTTTGGTTCGGTGGATGATTGGGGAATGGTTGCCTGAAGATGTCAATGCCCTGATTAGGAGGTACATTAGGATTGTCTAGGATGAGGTCACCCTTTTCAAGCATGTCTTGGATTATGTTTTTAAAGGTCTTACAGTTACCCATGTCATGACCTTTGACACGGTGGTAATTGTAGAAGTTGTTTTCCCTATACCACAAAGGGATGGCGCGTGAGGGATCAAATTGTGGAGGTGGTCAGATCTGGGGAAGATTAAGAACCCCCTGTCTAACAAGTTTTTCTAGAACAGACATGTATGATTCCCTGAGAGGAGTATACTATCATTGTATGTATCTCTGTTAGAATTGGTGGGTGGCGCTCTGAGATGTGGATGGCTCAGGCTGATTAGTTGAAGAGGACAAAGGTCTAACGACTATAGCGTTAGCTGAAGCTTTAGACTTAGGATCGGATGATGAAGGTTTAGAAGAAGAGGAGTTATTGATCTTAGAGTTGGGATTCTTGCTCCGCAACTTGACTTTATTCTCCTCAATGGCACGTAATTCAAGTTTGCAGGCCATTGTGAAGGCTTCATCGAAGGTGCGAAAGGTCTGAACCCGTAAGGTGGAAGAAATATGTTTGGCGTAGGCTCGAGAGAAAAGTTCAATAAGTTCAGGTTGGGGTAAGGAAAAGGAGAGTTGATTGATGAGGCCTCTCTAGTGAGCAATGAAGTCAGCTATGGATTCATCCTTGAATTGACAGATAGAATAGAGGTCCATGATTGAGACCTTCTTGGTGATGTTGATGGAGAAGTGATCAAGAAAGAGCTGGGCCAGCTATGTAAATGTGAAGAGAGAATGGCTGGCAAGAGAGCTGTACCAGTCAAGTGCAAAACCAGAGACAGACATAGGAAATGTGCATAAGAGCAATGCATCGTCATGGGAAATAAGGTAATAGGCATGTCTGAATGCCTGTAAGTGCTGTTGTGGGTCTTCCTTGCTTTAAAAGTGAGAAAATTTAAGAAGTTTCCACTGGCTAGGATATGACCTAATCGGGACAGAAGGATGAATAGGCTCATTGCAAATTTGCTCGTATGAGAGAGCATTGCGTGAGCTAAAAATGGAGGTCTCTAGGCTAGACATCTTGTCCATCAGCATTTTGATGATATCTGCTGACGGATTGGCAGGTGGAGTGCCCCCTAGATTATAAGGTGCTTGAAAGATATTGAGAGGGGCATATGACATGGTTGGTTGCGTAGATGCAACATATGGATAGCTAGTTATCGGGGTGAAAGTTGAAGCCAAGGGCACTTGTGTTATGGGGTTTTTTAGGCTCAAGTTGGATAGGGGCTGTCAAAGAAGGTTGAGGAGTAGCCACACTTGTTAAAGGGTAGATAGTTACTCTTGTGTTGATAGGTGCAAGAGTAGGGGGATAGAGACCACTAGGTTTTGGAAAGGTGTAGGATTTGGTTGAGTAGTTTGAGGTTGAGGGGGTACCGAAACCCCCATGGAGGTAGGTCTAGAAGGAGAGGCTAAATTTTGAAGGTAGGACACGGTTGGGTTATTAGTTGAGGTGTTGGCTTGATTGTCTATAGGTTGAATTGTAGATGCTGTTGATGTGATCCTTGTCTTGACTAAGGAAGTCAGCATCCCATAGATTGGGTTGCCTAGGGAGTCTCACATTTGACAATGCGTGAGATAGTGCTGCAAGGCTTTGACATTGAGGTCCAAGAATCATGCAAAATCTTGGTCCCCTTCTAGGACAATAGGAGTCTGGGGTGGGGTTGGGCGAGTAGGAGTTCTTTCAGTCTCCAAGTGGAACTCCATTATAAGACTGGTTATGAATGGTGAAGGCAAAAGAGGTTGTTGCCTAGTGTGGTCAAGAAGAGCCTTGGTTTGACTGCGTGTCAAAACCATTCAAGGCAAGAAAGGGTCAGGTTTCAAAAAACTGTGTTTTTCAGTCTCAAAAAACTAGAATGAATGTTCAGACAGCAAGAAAGGTGGATTTTAAACTTGCTATTTTTGGGAAAAAAGATTGGACAGTAACTGACATCGATAAAAAAAATTGATGTCGGTGAATAAGGCCACCGATGTCGGTCAGATAACTGATGCCAGTGGAGAAAAGTTGCCAACGTCGGTTACAAAACTGATGTCGGTTACTGTGTTTTCCACAAACTCAGAAAATTTAAAAGTTTTTGGAAATAAAGAAGACAACATCCTTACCAGCTCAAAAAATTAAAAAAAAATAAGATAAAAACAAAAAATAAGATGAAGACAGGCAGATCCTAAGCATTAAATCCCTAGAAATAATTTTATTAGGATCGTGTGGCTTATGCCTTAAAGTGATGATTGGGGAGGTTGGCTATTAGAAGGGTCTTAGAAGAGGTAGTCTAAAGATGGTTTCAGGTATGTTTAGGTGCCCAAAGTCTGTGTTAGGTTCCGTACTTGGCCTGGTGCTAAGGAGCAAGCTCCCCTCACTTCATGATTGTAGTGGTAAGCTGGTCTCGCTTAGCCAAAATATACTTTCCCTATAGATTAGACTCTGCCAGAGAATAGAGTGGGCTTTCCCCTTGGTGGTGAAATCCAAGTAGGATTGCCGGGATGGGTAAGGTATCTGCTGGGTGATGAAATCCCAATCGGGCCTTGTCTCAAGTAAGTTTGATGTTTGATTTAGTGCACATGGTTTGGTTGTGTAACATCAAGTGATCTATGATTAATTCAATATGTGGTTTATTAATTACTAAGTGTGGACTAAGAAATGCAAGCAAGCAAAAATGGAATGCAATGTATTTTTTTTTAAGCCCCAACTTGAAATGTTAAGTTGGAATGAAAACAAGTTGAGAAAGGGTTGAAGAATATGATT
This sequence comes from Torreya grandis, assembly GCA_037957365.1. Classification (NCBI taxonomy): domain Eukaryota; kingdom Viridiplantae; phylum Streptophyta; class Pinopsida; order Cupressales; family Taxaceae; genus Torreya; species Torreya grandis. The sequence continues at coordinate 1,330,050 of JARHVA010000504.1, read as the reverse complement.
TTTGACTAGTCTAGATATGCAAAAAAAGAAAGAAAAGTTCTTTTTATTCCTGCTTATGATGTCTTTTAGAAAAGAAGAAAGAGGTGAAGAGGGAGAAACCTAATGCACCTAAATGAAAAAAGAAGGAAAGGAACACAAGGAAGGCCCTAAGGGTCCCACCGGGTGTGCCAAAATGTTTATACGCTATTTCACTTTCACATTCAAAGAGAGAAAATGAGAAACTTAGAGAAATGGTCTAAGGCTTGTATGTACCTAGATGTAGTCGTGCGCACCAAAATTTAGACGATAGTGAGAACTCCTCTTTGGTTGTGGAGGATGACACCTGAAAGAGACAGACACTAAAACACAAAAAACGTTAGCTGACAAAAGGGTGGATTGCCAAGCAAAAGCTTGGTCCTAGAAGTGCTAAGGCTTCTTGGAGGATGACAATCCACTGTTAAAATAGAATATGATAGAGACAGAAAAGAGAAATAATAAAAGACTGAAAAGAAAGAATTGAAAGCAAATGCATACCTGATAAGCTGTAATCTGCTTAGCACAATCACTGACGTCGGTGATATTACTGGCATCGGTCAGGAAGTTGCCGACGTCGGTTAGACTGCCGACGTCGATAGGGGAAATGGATGAGGTCGGTCAGCGTAATGGCCAGGGATGGGTTACAGGTCTAGTTTCTGGTCTGTAAGATGGACTGTGGTCTTGTCTGTGACTCAGGGAGTTTGTTTGGGATGGTAAAACAGTAGATAGAATCTTTAATAAGAACTAAGGCAGAGGGTATGTTGTCAGGAAAAGGGGTAAGGGGCAGGAAAAAGGCCTTTCAGCCTTTTTGTGAAGCAATTTAGTCAGGTTGATTAGATTGGTCTTAAGATGGTTTGTAGGTCTCTGATAGCTTGTGCTGAGTTGATTGGACAGAGGGTGTTGTCTAAAGAGAGACTAAAGGGGTGTCAGAGGCAAAGAAAAGGGAATAAGGGGTGAGAGAAGGCTTTTCAGCCTCTTCAAGAAGAACAGGGAAGGTTGGGTCAAGGATGCTTGGAATACATAGTAGACAGAATGCTAATATATTTGAAATGACACTGAAATGAAAACAATACAAATACTTAGCTGTGACACGAGTTGGCAAAGGTGCAGAAGCTGTGTTTCCATTGTCACTGGTGATGGAGATATCATGTAATCCCTATGTAGAATGTCTGATGTAAGACCCCAGTGCCTAGAAAATGCTGTCAAGAATGCTGATCCCTGTGAGAAAATAAGAAGCTAGAACACTAGAAAGCAAAAGCATGAGAACTTTGTTTTGCTGGAAGAGGATTCGAGATTCGTGATTATCTCCAAAGATTAACGATTTGTGATTAGCTTCGTTAAAAGGTTAGAAATTTGGTTTAAGTAAAACCGATGTCGGCGATCCTGCTGGCATCGGCCAACATTTGACCAATGTCGGCGGGTGGAGAACGAGTAAAAGAGCCACCAAGCCCGTTCTCCATCCGCCAAGTGCACTATCCATTGGAGAATTGTCAAAGGTTGGGCTAAATATGCACGAGAGTTGGTTAGGTGGTTAGAGAGAAGTAAGAATAGGTCTTGGGTGAGTCATAGGGTGGGAAATAGTCCAAGGTGAGGTGTCAGGGGAGGTGTTATAAGTGATGTGTCAAAGGGGAGGATATTAATAATAAATTATTATTTTTAAATTACTAAGTGCATGTTTTAGGAATGGGTTAGGAATGGACCAAGAGGGAGGATGACCAAGGGTTAGACACGATTTCGGTGTCTACACCTATTCCCATTCCCACTCAATATTTTACAACCATCCCACTATGGATCTCCTCCCTCACCTTTGACCATGATTATGTCATTCCCTCTCTTGTGAAACCACCCTCTCCTATACCCATTAAAAATGAAGAAAAGGTGGTTATTCCCTACACATTTCCATTATGTAAATTAGTTAAAAAAGGCATAGAGAAAGAAAGAGGTGTCAGTTGTGGTGGTCCAAGAAAAAGTTTAAGAGGAGTTAGTGATTAAAGAAAATAAAAAAGAGGTGTTAGGCTTAACTCAATGAGTTTTCCCTACAAGAGTTTCAAGATTCTCCCTCCCTTAAGAGCCACCAAAGAGACCACTCAAGGTACCTAGTTGGAAGGATACTCTCTTAAGCTGCAAGCAAGGTGAACTTTTTCATGCTCCCACCATCTCCCTCTTGGAGAAAGAACCTATTTTGCAAAGGATAGAGGAAGAGCTTATAGTCTCAATGAGTCTTAATAATGTGAGGTAAGTGTGTATGAGTAATAAATCTTGACAGGCAACCCACTTGATTCAGAAGAGGAAAAATCAGGTTTGGACTAGCCTTCTTGGCATGGCTTTGACACTAATGAACTAGATCTTGATGAGGATAATCGTCAAGATTACTATAGAGGAGACCTTAAATGGATTACTAAACGTCTATTCTACATTGATGAAAAAAAGGATCATAATTAACTATGGAAATAGTTGTACCCCTACTTCATGGACTAGGTATAGGTTCTAAACCAACTTATATCTCCTCTAGAACATAAAAATGAATTTGTCAATTAGGTTATAAAAGTTGACCAATCTCAATATGAATCATCCATTGAAGGTAGTACTAATGTTTTCAAGAATGGAGGAGAGTGGTTAGAATTAGAACAACAAGAATACAACATTTTGAACCTTAGATGGGTTAGTGATCTTTTATGTGTCTTTTTTTAAAGTGAGGAGAGAAACAATGGTTTTAAGGTTGGCATTTTCCCAAGTGAACAATAGGAAGCTACTTTTTAGGATGATCTAGAGCCCTTTTGTGCACACATGGACACCCAACCTTCACTCCCAAGAAAATAAATTGATCAAATGGCTACCAATACAAAGTGTGAGCCTAATGAGCTCTTTAAAGAAAAGGTTACAGTCATAAATACATTAGAATGCTCTCTTATTTTTGAAGAGACATCAAGTGGAGAGATAAAATTCACTCTCCAAAATCATAGTGATACCTTTTTCCAAGACATTACTCACATTGAATAACATCATGGGATCAATTTTGAGTCATCTCAGGAGTAATTCTATATTGGGGACATGTTTGTTCTAGTTGACCCTCATGAGAGACATGATTCAACAAGTATAGTATTTCACAAGAAAATTGCCTTTCATCATGTTCCTCTTCATGAAGGGAGTGATCCAAGAACCTTAATGTTAAATCCAAGAGGATAAATATTTAGGTTAGTTGTATATAACATCTTGTGTGTTTCCCTTCCCTAAGTACCTTGTGCACATCTTTTGAGTTGTGTGTTTCCCTTCCCTAAGTGGCTTGGGCATAGTTTTATTTTCATTTCTTGTTGTCCTTATTTATTCAAGAGGAGGTTTTCAAAAAGGGACAACCTTGTATCAATTTCATATCAGTTGGTAAAGTAAGACTTGTGACCCTATATGACCAATAGATTAGATAAGGCAACTAATCTATTGCATAACAGGCATGTAATCCCAAGAGGTCACTAGAAATGTTGGCCAAAATTGGCCTACATATGAAAAATTTTCCTCAATGTATTAGGACACTCTCTTTTACCTTTTAGTAACCTTCTACCCCCTTGAAAAGTCCCTTTGTGATCCTAAATTGATGATGTAGTATAGTATTTTGGGAGGTCTTGGTGTGGTGTGAGAAGCTGAGCAAGGTTCTAGTTGAGTGAGTGATCTAATTCTATAATGAGACAAACCTAATTACCCTACCACATGTCACTTTCAAGCTTTTGAAACACTTTAAGCAAGTTTTAAGATGATGTTGCTAATTTTGAGGAAAAGGCCTATAAACATGTCTAAAACTACAAGTGAAGGATCCAATAGGTTTTCATGGTGTTAAAACATCTAGGAACATGAATAAGGTTTGAAAAAAGTCTTAGAGATTATAACAAGACAAAATGAGGCCTAGATAAGCTATTATGCTCAAAAGAACTCCAAAAGTGCATTAGATGACTTAAGTGTCCTCAAAATAAAAATTTCAAGTGAAAAAAGTGACTTTTTGAGAAAGTAAAATTGGTTTTCACTTCCTCCCACCTTAATATGGATATTTTCACCCTTTTAGACATTTTCAAGGTCATTTGAGATCATTTGGAGTAGAGGGAAGGAGTTTAAGAGCAAAAGGATGCAGTTTGGAGCCTTTTAGAGCTTTGGCAAAATAGATTTTTGGAGGATTTGATTTATTTAGGGTATAAAATATCATATAAAATCATGAATGGTGTCCATAATATCCCATCATAGGACCCTAAAATCATACTCCAACAAAGGAACTAGCAGAGGTAGGGAAAACCTATTGGCTACAAACTAGGCATGAAACAAGTTTTTTTCTAGTAATGGATGTCTAGGTATTTAAATAGGTTTATATAAGGAATAACATGTCATTTAAATCCTAAAAAATCTTTCCCAAGTATTGGATTACATAGGCATACTTCTAGTTCTTCATGCTAAGGAAAAACCATTTTGGGTAGTTTGGGATAGCTCTAGGAGAGCCTTAAATTTTCACTTAGTATGGTTGAGAGAGAGAGAGAGAGATAGAGAGAGAGAGAGAGAGAGAGAGAGAGAGAGAGAGAGAGAGAGAGAGAGAGAGAGAGAGAGAGAGAGAGAGAGAGAGAGAGAGAGGATATAATATTTTGGGAATTAATAGGGAACCTAATTTAATTCTACTTTGTATAATTTTTGGTTTGGTTCATCTCCCTATTTTTATGAATAATCGCTAACAATTTAGGAGTGTCTAGATGGCCTACTCATCCCAACAGGGCCCATGTTTTCCATTGTTTCTTCACTTCAGAATTAAATGATAAGGAATGGTTTTATAGGATTAATTTTTGGGTTTAAAATGACCTATTATAATTGGTTTCATCAACTAGTTCATTCTAAGGAGGTACTTATGTAATGAAATAGGTTTTCCTTGCTATCTTTGTGAAATGGTCATTTGATTAGTTTTAGAGTGGAACAAATGTTAGAAGGATAATTTAGCCCATATTATTGATGACACATAAAATTAAATAATTTATATTTCTTAGACATACTTAGTATCTCATTTAAGCCTTTATAGGCCAAACAGTCAAGTTGTTAGTTGGAGCTCCAATGGAGTTACAGACAAGTTTATCAACTACAAAAGTTTTCATTTCCTATAGTGGGTTAAAAATAAATATTATATGATTTTTAAACCTATAATATACCATTGGAATCATTTTTGAGTCCAAAATATTGAATACATTTGGAATAAACCATCTTCAAAGTTGAATGACTGTGTTAGGGACAATTTCCCTAAAACACAAAAATAGAGGTCCCAAGCACTTTTATTGATGCCATGGAGCAATGTTTCAAAGATATTTTATGAATAAAAATGTTTCCATATTGTATTTATATCATAGGAGAAGATCCTTTAAAAATTAATAGGGTGTGTGAAAGAAGGAGAGTATTGTTTGAGGGTCTCCAAGTTTCACTTTTGTTCACTATGATCACTCAGTGTATTCAACAAGATTTGAGTGTTAAATGACCTTCACACCCCAATATAGAAATTAAAGGTATAAATTTTTTTATGGTACATCATAATATATCACCCAATGTGAATCAAACATGTCCTAAGAATTTTCATACACGCAAAGGACAAAAAATCTATTTTTTAGTTTTTTAGGCCTAGAGAGCTAAGAGAGGCCTAGAATAGTAGAGGAGAAGGGGTGAAAAAATTATTTTACTTGGGATTTAGGACCTAAGATTTTTATTATAGTTTTGGGAATGTATGATAGACAAAAACCTCTCTCATTTTCCCTAGTTCATCCTTATAACTCAAGAACCATCATCAAAGCAAAAATAGGGCAGCAAGCTGACACTTTTTTGTTTGAGAGCTTGGTGATGTTTTTTCTAATTTTTTCCATCTCTTCCAGGTCTAACCCATTTATACCTATCTAATGAATCCAAAAATATATATAGGTTATGCATAAAACTCATATTAATCCTCAAATTAAAAATGGGGTCTCAAAAAGAGCATGAGAGAAGCCCTAAACTAAGATTTTGAATATTCCAAGAGTTTTAACCCTCAAAATTTGAAAATGTTTTTTAATATAATGTATTTCAAGGTGATATAAATTATTAAATATATTTTGGGTTCATTGAAGGCCATACGATATGGTTTATAGACCTAGGGTGTGATTAAGGCCGAATAAGGCCTAATTGAGAGGATTTTAATGAAGTGTGGTCTTGGAGTTGAATCTAACCATGAAACTTGGAATATAGATCAAAGGGGGATGGATGATAAGGTGATTAAATATTCAAAAAGGTGCCTAGTTTGACCAAACTAAGGAAAATGGTGAAGAAAAGGCTACGAGCCTCATAAGGCCATTAAAAGCTTAAAAGGCATAAATGAATGTTGAAGTGTGTTTGGGCACACCTAGGGGGTTGGATAAGATGTGGATTGACCTCCTAAGAAAATATATTACTGGATAAAATTCCAAGTTTAATAAACCATGCTCAATTTTGAAGAGCTCAATTTGGGGACAATTTCCCTAAAACACCAAAATAGAGGTCATAGGCCCTTTTGTTAATGCTAAATAACAATTTTGCATAGGTTTTTTTATCAGTTTAAATGCACTCATATTTCATCCCTATCATAGGTGAAAATCCTTGGAAAAATAAAGTGGTGTATGACTAGAGGAAAGGAGTGGTTGAAGGCCTTTAATATTGACATTTGTTCAATGAAGTCATTCAGTGATTTTTATAGGATTTCATGTTCCAAGAAGATGCTTAAGGAGAATAAGGGTAATGAGATAATTATCATCATGGTAAAGGTTTTGAAATACAGTCATACACCTCATATCTATCACCTACATCACTAAACACACATACATCCATGGTTTTTCCTTGAGGAGCTTAAGCCATACATGGTGGAATGAGGTTGAAGGAAAACCAATGAAGAGTGTAATCATGAAAGAAGTTATATGAGAATTTAAAAGAAAATTCACCTTATTTTATCTTAATCCAAGTCAAAGGAAAGAAAAACTCAGTTGTGAATTTTGACCATGTAGACACACATCACTAGCTTTTTCCAAAATGGGCCTATAGGCCAAAATATGTAGGATCCAATCATGAAATTTGGTGGAGAGAATAATTATGACCTATTATACCTATTATAAATCATTTATAAGTTTTATGACAATGGGAAATATTCATTTTTTAGTACAGTCAACCCTATGTCAAATCATGATCAATTTTGGAACATACCTTGGAGAAATTGGCTATTTGGGGGCATAAAATCATCCCATGCCATCACAAAGGTCATAGAAAGAGTGAAAGTGCATATTGTTTTTACACAGTCTGCAAGCACTCAAGAAGGTAGCCATTAGAGACTAAATGAAGTTTTGTTAGTTTTGGATGCCAAGAAGAATTTTAAGACTTGGAGACGTCTTAAAATGGTATAATATGATTTTTTGAACCTATATTTTACTATGGTAGTTATCACAATCATGGTTTTCATGAAAAGGTTTGAAGAAAGACAAGTTTTGGAATGAAGGAAACATGGAGGTAGCTCAAGGTAACTTTTGGTAAAAATGGTCTACATGACAAAGTACACATCCAAACAACTTGAAAATTGGTAATATTTTTAATCATGACCTATTATATCCATATGTAATCTCAAGAGGGTCATGTGACTAGTACAAGTGCCCAATTTTTATACACAACCCTCCCTATATCTCGTAATGGTCATGCAGGGACACTTTTTGGTGTTTTAAGGTGTGTTTATTATTTCCAAGATTATGGAACTATTTTAAAAACATTTTAATATGGTTTTAATCCTCTTAAAAAACTTTTTTGACCAATTTTGTGTTTTTGGACACATAGGTCCATCAAATGGCCTATAATTTCTTGGAAAACACCTATAATGTGTAGATAACTCCCTTTAGTTCTTCACCAACCTATCTTGTAGAATAATATGGCATGTTTGGGTGCCTAGGAGGCTTAAAATTGATCAAAATTACTTATTTTTGAAGGTCTTCAAAGAAATAAATGGTATAAAACCATGGAAGGGGTCTAATAGGACATAAAAAATCATTACATGGCATTTATATCTCTTTAAAAGATTTTTCATGGTGTATTACTAAGTAAAAGGGTCAAAAACCTAGTTTTTGACATATTTGTGTATTATGTAGGTTTAATGGTGATTCCTAAAATTATTATAGGTATTGAAGGTTTTCCAAATATTCATTTTATTCATAATTACACATTCAATGTATGTTAGAAGTCTTTTATAGGTCTATAAATGGTCTTCTAGGTGCCAAATGGCCTTGGGAGTAGCTTTCAAGGCAACTGGTTGAGGGTGGCTCAAGCTTGTGAGTTCCATCAATGGGGTCTATAGGATTTGTAGGTATCATGAAGTTTATTGAAGTTTGGAAGATCAAATTCAAGTTGAAAATATAAAATCAAACAAGAAAGATACCCTGCATTGTTAGTTAAGCACAAAATGCCATGTTACCTAACCTTTTGCTTAACATCTTCTAAAAGAGCAAGGGGAGGGGTGCACATAAGTTTATGGGAGAGATAATTAGAGTTTTGAAATAATAAGTGGATAATTCAATACATTTTCAAAGTCTTTGAAGACTTTTTCTTCTTAGTGGATCATGACATCATCATCCTTAACAAGTTTCTATCTTCTAGTATGTTTCTCAACCTATGAGAGGGTTTGAAGACTATTGGAACTATTAGAGGTTAATTTTTTGAAGAAGGATTAGTTATAATTAACCCAAATGTGGGTGAGAATATATGGAGGGTTGTTGGATCTCATTTATTATTATTATTATTTTATTGTCTCTTCTCTCTCTCTTCCTCTTCTCTCTTATATCTCCCATTTCTCCTGCATTTTTGTAAGACATTCTCATTTGACAAGGAGAAACCCTATCAAAATTTTTAAGAAAGACATTTTGAAGTAATAAAAACTAATTTTTACCTATCTCTCACCTCTAAATTATGCTTAACAAGCTTTTGCATGATGGCCTTATGAAGAAGTGTTCTTCCATAGCCATTGTCCTTATTTCTTGCCTATTTTTAGGTATTTTCAAGTTATTTTTAGGTTTTAACTTGAGCTCTTTCCTCCATTAATAGATGCTTGGTGTGAATTTTGAAATTACTCTTTGTTTCATGCATTTTTTGATGAGCCTAGTTTATGAAACACTTATGCAAATTAACTAGTTTGCGATGTTGTGTGAGCAAGAATTATTTTATACTAAATTAGTGTTTATTTCATGCTTATGTGAGTGTAAATAAATTTGGTGTATCACCCATTTATCTCTCTTAGTTACCCTATACCCCATCTCTACCTATTTTCCAAGAAAAAAATTAGTTTAGGTTATCTACCAAGAGGAAGCTATCCTTCTCTAGAGGTTCAACCTCACTATAGGATACCCATAGCCTGCGGTTGTTCCAATATTGTAGTTGGGAGTGAGAGAGCTTGAAAAAAATCTCCCATAAGCATGAAATTATATACTAAAATAGTTTATATCACACCCAATGGGACTAAACTATTCACTAAGTGAATATTTTTAGTGTTCTCTTTATCTAATCAGCCTTTGGAGGCATGTGTCCAAACACCAATGGTGTCTCCAAGTATTCATCAATTGGCATGAGTAGACCAAGTTCCTAATAATCATTATTTGGTATATATAATCAACCATATTTTGATTAGTATGTTTATTCTTTGGCTTAGTATCACCCTTATCAAGCTAACAATGTTTATGTGTTCCCCCGAAGTGGCCCTCAAACAACATATTAGCCCTATCATGGCCTTTACCCTCCTCCCACCCTTGTGTATGATAGAGATCAACCTCTTATGCATTCAAATTAGTCCTCTAATTCCCCTTGTTAGGACTATGATTATCTTATTACATCCTTGTTAGGATTCAATCAAGCAGTATCAAATTATATTGAGTTGATAAGGGATATTGGTAGGGCTTTAAAACTTCATTTGGTCATCCTTATTCATGTTTTACAAGAGGCAAGGAGTTATCTTCAATTGTTCAATAATAGGTTGTAATTTTGTGAGGATGAATAATGGGTATTTTATGAGAGGGAGAACAAAGTATGGTTGAGAACCATGGTCGAAAATTTGGAAAGTGTGTTTATATCTTATGAAGATCAGCAGACTCAATGCAATCAGTCCTATGTGTCCTCTCCCATCAAAGAGCCTCAATGTTAGCTTCCAAGGGATTCAAATCAGCCCCCTAGTCAACCTTGCCAAGGTCCATCCTTGTCAAGCATTAGAGAAGTAATAATACACCAAGGGAGAACAATTATGAAAATCAATAAGGAGGTTTAATTTGGACAATGCCATGAAGGGGATAAGGATATTCTTGCATAATATTTTGAGTGTATGGGCATCCATTGAATAAGGTGACTATCCACACATTGAGAAGTAAGTGATGAAGGAATGGATACTCTCAATAGAGGAGATGTTGAATCATTTGGAGGATAAGAATGTCAAACCCAAATCAATTAGTTTATCCTTTCCTACCCCTACACACATTCACACTCAAAATTTTGAAACTATCTCACCATAGATCTCCTCCCACACATTCAACCTTAATTATGTCATGCCCTTTCTTATAAAACCACCCTCTCCTATACCCATTCAAAAGGAAGAAAAGGTGGTTGTTGCCTACACATTTCCATCATGGAAATTTGTTTAAAAAGGCATAGAGAAGAAGGAAGAGGTGTCAGTTATGGTGGTCCAAGAACAAGTTCAAGAGAAGGAATTAGTGGTTGAATAGAATAATAAAGAGGTGATAACTCGGCTCAATGAGTTTTCCCTACAAAAGTTTCAAGACTCTTTCTCCCTCCCTCAAGGGCCACCAAAGATACCACTCAATGTACCTAATTGGAAGGATACTCTCTTAAGCTACAAGTAAGGTAAACTTTTTCACCCTACCACCATCTCCCTCTTAGAGAAAGAACTTGTTTTACAAAGGATAGAGGAAGATATTGTAGTCTCAAGTGAGTCTAGAAAAGATGAGGTATGTTTGTATGGGGAAGAAATATTTATAGGTAGCCCACTTTGTTTAGAAGAGGAAAAATTAAGTTTGGACTAGCCTTCTTGGCATGGCTTTGACACTAATGAACTAGAGCCTGAAGAGGACAATACTCAAGCTGAATATAGGGGAGACCTTGAATGGACTACTAAATGTCTATTCTACATAGATGAAAAAGAGGAATATAATGAAGTATGGCAACAGCTATATCATGACTTCAAGGACTAGGTAGAGGTTCTAAACTAGCTTATATCTCATCTAGAGAACAAAAATGAACTTATAAATTAGGTTATAGAAGCTGACCAATATCAAGATGAATTGTTTAATGACAATAGTACTAATGTTTTCAATAATGAAGGAGAGTGGTCATATATATAACCATAAGAATACAACACTTTGAAACTTAGATGGGTTGGTGAGCTTCCATGTGGTTTTTGCCAAGGTGAGTAGAGCAAGAATGGTGTTAAGGTTGGCATTGTCCCAAATGATGAAGAGGAAGCTAATTTTTTGGATGATCTAGATTCACTTTGTGGAAACATGGAAAACCAAACTTATCTCCCAAGAAAATTAATTGATCAAATGGCTACCAAGACAAAGCGTGAACCTAATTAGATTTTTAAAGCCAAGGTTGTAGTCATAAATACATTAGAATGCTCTCTTATTTTTGAAGAGACATCAAGTGGAGAGATAGTAGTCACTCTCCTAAATAATGTTGAGATCTTTTCCCAAGACATTTTTAACATTCAAGATCATCATAGGATCAATTTTGAATGATCTCAAGAGTGCTTCTACATTAGGGACATGTTTGTTCTAGTTGACCTTTATGAGAGACATGATTTAGCAAGTATACTATTTCACAAGTAGAATTCCTTTCATCATGTTCCTCTTCATGAAGGGAGTGATCCAAAAACCTTTCCTTTTGATCTAGTAGGAGGATAAATCTTTAGGTTAGTTGTATATAACAGCTCGTGTGTTTCCCTTCCCTAAGTGCCTTGTGCACATCTTTTGAGTTAAGTGTTTCCCTTCCCTAAGTGCCTTGGGCATATTATTTTTTTAATTTCTTGTTGTCCTTGTTACTTCAAGAGGAGGTTTTTAGAAAGGGATAGCCTTGTATCAGTTTCATATCAGTTGGGAAAGAAAGACTTGTGACCCCATATGCCCAATGGATCAGACAAGGAAACTAATTTTTTGCATAGTAGGTATATAATCCTAGGAGGTTACCTAAAATTTTGGCTAGGATTGTCCTACTTATGAAACATTTACCTAGATGTATCAAGCCACTCTCTTGGACCTTTGAATAACCTTTTATCCCCATGACTAGTCCCTTTGTGGTCCTAAATTGATGATGTAGTGCAATATTCTAGGAGGTCTTGGTGTGGTGTAAGAAGCTGAGCATGGTTCTAGATTAGTGAGTGATCCAATGGTGGAAGAAAGAGACAAATCTCATGACCTAACCACATGTCACTTGCAAGATTTTGAAAAACTTTAAGCAAGTTTTAAGGTGATTTTGAGGAAAAGGCCTAAAAATAGGTCTAAAATTGCAAGTGAAGGATCCAACATGTTTCCATGGTGTTTGAGGATCTAGGGGAATGAAGGACGTTTTTAAAAAGTCTCAAATATTATAACAAGCCAAAAATGAGGCCTATATAAGCTATTATGCTCAAAAGAGCCCCAAAAGTGCATTAGATGACTTAAGTGTCCTCAAAATAGAAATTTCAAGTGAAAAAGTGACTTTTTGAGGAACTCAAATTGGTTTTGAATTCATCCCAAATCCATATGGCTATTTTAACCATTTTTGATATTTTCAAGGTCATTTGATATCAATTAGAGTGAAGGGAAGGAGTTTGAGAGAAAAAGGATGTAGCTTGGAGCCTTTTAGAGCTTTGGTAGAATGGGTTTTTGGAGGATTTGATTTATGTAGGGGTTCAAATATCATATGTAGGTATCCATGGTTTCCATAATATCCCCTCATAGGCCCCTAAAATCATATTCCATCATAGGAACCAATAGAGGTAAGGAAAACCTATTGGCTAGAATCTAGGCATGCAACATGTTTTCTATCATTAATAGAGGTCCAAGTATTTTTAAATGTTTATATAAAGAAGGAAGGGTCATTTATAGCCTAAAAAATCTTTCCCAAGTGTTTTATTACATAGGAATACTTATGTTTCTTCATGCTAAGGAAAAACCATTTTGGACAGTTTGGGAGAACTCTATGAGAGCCTCAAATTTTCACTCAATATAGTCAGGAGAGAGAGAGAGAGAGTTGGTTGATAAAATTTTGGGAAGTAATAAGTACCCTAATGGTCTTCCACTTTATGGAATTGGTGGTATGGTTCATCTCTCCATATTTATGAATAATCGCTAATAGTTTAGGGGTGTCTAGATGGCCTACTCATCCAAATAGGGCATAGGTTTTCCTTTTTTTTCTTCACTTTAGAATTCATTGAGAAATAATGGTTTTTTAAGAGTAATTTAAGGGTCAAATAGGACCTATTACAATTGGTTTCATCAACTAGTTCATTCTAGGAAGGTATTTATGGCATGAAATAGGTATTCCTTACTATCCTTATGAAATGGTCATTTGATTAGTTTTAGAGTGGAAAAAATGTTATAGGGATAATGTACCTCATCCTCCTTATGACACATCACTTGATCATAAATCCTAAGTATCTAGTTTAATCCTTTATAGGCCAAACAGTCAAGTTGCTAGTTAGAGTTCCAATGGAGTTATAGGTAAGTTTATCAACTACATAAGTTTTTATTTCCTATAATGGGTACAAAATAAAGAGGATATTATGTTTGAACCTATAAGATACCATGGGAATCATGTTTTATTCCAGAATTTCTAATGAATTTGGAAGAAACCATCTTCAAATTTGAATGACTGTGTTAGGGACAATTTACCTAAAACACAAAGATAGAGGTCCCAGGCACTTTTGTTGATGCTATGGAATAATGTTTCAATGAGATTTGATGCATCCAAATGTTTCCATCTTGTGTAACTATAATATTGGAATATCCTTGAAAAAGGAAAATGGTGTGTGAGTAGAGGAGAGTATTGTTTGAGGGCCTCCAAGTTTCACTTTTGTTCACTATGATCACTTAAGTGTATTCAACATGATTTGAGTGTTAAATGACCTTCACACCCAAATATATCAATGAAAGGTATAAAATTTGGTATGTGACATAATGGTATCTTACCAAAGGTGAATAAAAATTATCCCAAGATTTTTCATACATTCAAAGGATAAAAAATCCATTTTTCAGTTTTCTAGGCTTAGAGAGCTAAGAGAGGCCTAGAATACCAAAAAATAAGGGGGTGAAAAAAGTATTTTACTTAGGATTTAGGAATTTAAATTTGTATTATAGTTTTTGGAATTTATTATCCACAAAAACCTCTCTCATTTTCCCTATTTCACCCCTAAAACTCAAGAATAATCATCAAAGCAAAAACAGGGCAACAAGCTGACACTTTTTTGTTTGAGAGGTTGGTGATGATTTTTTGAATTTATCCAACTCTCCTAGGTATACCCAATTTACACCTATCTAATTAATCCAAAAATATATCTAGGTAAGACATATAACTCATTTTAAGACCCAATCCAAAATAAGGTCTCAGAAAGAGCATGAGAGAAGCCCTAAACTAGGGTTTTGAAGATTCAAAGAGTTTTAACCCTCCAAATTTACCAAATTTTTTTAATATAATGTATTTTAAGGTGATATAAATTATTAAATATGTTTTGGGTTCATTGTATGTTGTAAGGTATTGTTTCTAGACCTAGGGTATGCTTAAGGCCTAATTGAGGGGAGATTAATGAAGTGTGGTCTTGGAGTTGAATATGACCATGAAACATGACATACACCTCAAAGGAGGTAGAATATGGATGAAAATGTGATTAAATATTCAAAAGGATGCCTAGTTTGACCAAACTAAGGATAAATGGTGAGGAAAAGTCTATGAGCCTTATAAGGCCATTAAAAGCTTAAAAGTAAAAATGAATGTTGAAGTGTGTTTGGGAACACCTAGGGGGTTGGATAAGATGTGTATTGACCTATTAATAACATCTACTACTGGATAAAATTCTAGGTTCTAGAAACCATGCTCAAGTTTGAAGAGCTCAGTTTGGGGATAATTACCCTAAAACACCAAAATAAAGGTCCCTGACCCTTTTGTTGATGCTAAATAACAATGTTTCATAGGTTTTTGATCAGTTTAAATGAAATCATATTTCAGATCCATCATAGGTTAAAATCCTTTGAAAAGGAAAGTGGCGTATGACTAGAGGAACATAGTGGTTGAAGGCCTTCAAATTGACATTTTTTCAATGAAGTCATTCAATGATTTCTACAAGATTTCATGTTCCAAGAAGATAATTAAGGATAATAAGGGGCATGGTATAATTATAATCTTGATATAGGTTTTAAAACAATGCAATATACAGTCATACATCTCATATCTATCACCTACATCACTGAGCACGTAGGCATCCATGGTTTTTCCTTGAGGAGCTTAAGCCATACATGGTGGAATGAGGTTGAAGGAAAAGAAATGAATAGTTTAATAATTAAAGGAGAATATAAATGAGAATTTAAAATAAAATTAACCTTATTTTATCTCAATCTAAGTCAAAGGAAATAAAAACTCAGTTGTGAATTTCGACCATGTAGGCACACATCACTAGCTTTTGCCAGAATGGGCCTATAGGCCAATATATGTAGGATCCAATCATGAAAACTTGTGGAGAGAATAATTACCTATTATAAATATTAAATATAATTTCTAAGTTTTATAACAATGGTAACTATTCAATATTTTATTAAATTCAACCCTATGTCAAATCACAGTCAATATTAGAGCATGCCTTGTAGAAATTAGCCATTTTTGGGCATTTAGAGGTTGATTCAAATCAAAAAATTTGGTAATTATAGTATAAATTACCTAAAAAAACATCACATGTGATAATAAAGTTCATATAAAGAGCTAAAGTTCCCACTATTCTTACATAGTCCACAACCACTCAAGAAGGTAGTCATTAAAGACTAAATGAAATTTTGTTAGTTTTGGATGCCAAGAAGTATTTTAGGACTTTAAAAGGTATTAAAATGGTATAATATTATTTTTTAAACCTATATTTTCATATTTTAATGACAAAATTTAGGGTTTTCATGCAAAGGTTTGAAGAAAGACAAGTTTTGGCACAAAGGAAACATGGAGGTAGCTCAATGTAACTTTTGGTAAAAAGGGTCTATAAGACAAAGTAAACATTAAAAAAAATTAAAATTGGTAAAACTGGTAATAATTACCTATTATATCCATAAATAATCTTGAGAGGGTCATGTGATTAGTGTAAGTTCCCACTATTTATACATAGTCTTCCCTATGTCTCGTAATGGTTACTATTCATGAAAGCACACTTTCTAGAGTTTTAAGGTGTGTTTGAGGTTTCCAAGATTAGGTGAATATTTAAAAAACATGTTAATATGGTTTTAAGTCTCTTAAACACCTTTAAATATTGTTCATACTCTAAACTTCATGCAAGGTAGGCTCAAATCCTCACAGGCAGTCTCAAAGGTATAAAAGGCAAAGTTGAGTGTTGATAATTTATAGAGGTGTTATAAGATGTTTTATATGTCATGAACATGTTTTAAATAAATTAATATTATTTCTAAAGGTTAAATTGGTCCTTTGGAAGAATTCAAGATTTTCAAAGACCTAAGACACCCAGTTTTAGCCCTTCTTTAGATATTCATTTCTTTCATACCATGAAGATTTGGGACAAGTGATTATAATATGTTTTGAGTAAGCATATTTAATTTAAATTAATTACATATTTATTTTGGTTAAGGTTATAAGTTTTATGAACAATCATTAAGAGTGGAAGCTTGTTTAGAATGCTTCCAAACCCTGCAAGCAATCATATTTATGTGTGTATCTTTCGACACCTTCCACATGGGAGCCCAATATTTTCAAGGATTTTGAAGGAGTCTATGTACCATATATAAATTGAAATAATTTTTTTAATGGGTGTCTTCCCTATATGAAAAATCATATTGAAAGTGAACTTACTTAAGTTTGTAATATATCTTTTTGATCAATTTTGTGTTTTTGGACTCATAGGTCCATCAAATGGAAAATAATTACTTGGAAACCACCTATAATGTGTATATGACTCCCTCCATCTCTTGAAATACCTATCTTGTAGAAAAATATAACATGTTTGGGTGCTTAAGAGGCCTAAAATAGATCAAAATTACATATTTTTGAAAGTCTTCAAAGAAAGAAATGGTATAAAAAATGGAAGGGGTATAATATAACATAAAACATCATTAAATGAAATTTATATTTCTTCACAAGAGTTTACATGGTGTCCTACTGAGTAAAAGGGTCAAAACCCTAGTTTTTGACATATTTGTGCATTATTGTAGGTTTAATGGTGATTCCCACCATTTTTGTGGGTATTTAAAGTTTTTAAAATATTTATTTTCTCCATCATACACATTACATGTATGTTTATAAGTATTATACAGGTCCAAAAGTGGTCTTCAGGGTGTCAAATGGTGTTGGGAGTAGTTTTTAGGGTAGTTGGTTGAGTGTGGCTCAAGCTTGTGACCTCCATCAATGGGGTCTATGGGAGTTTTAGGTATCATGGAGTTTATTATAGGTTGAAGGATCCAATTAAAGTTTAAAATATAAAATAACCTCAAAAATAAAACATGAAAGATAACCTCCATGGTCAGTTAAGCACAAAATTCCAAGTTAGCTAACCTTTTGCCTAACATTTTCTAGAAGAGCAAGTGGAGGGGGGTGTATAAGTCTATTAGAGAGATATTTAGAGGATGGAGAGTGAAAGTGGAGAATTCAATAAATTTTAAAAGTTTTTGAATACTTTTCCTAATTAGTGGATCATGACATCATCATCCTCAACAAGTTTCTATCTTCTTGTGTGTTTCTCAACCAATGAGAGGGTTTGAAGACTATTGCAGCTAATGGGGGTTAATTTTTTGAAGAGTGATTAGATATAATTAACCCAAAATTGGGTGAGAATCCATGGAGGGTGGTTGGATCTCATTTATTGAATTTTGTTTGCTTGTCTCTTCTCTCTCTCTCTTCCCCTTTTCTCCTATATCTCCCATTTCTCCCCCATTTTTATAAGACATTCTCATTTGACAAGGAGAAAACTTGTAAAAATTTGTAATAAAGACCTTTTGAAGAAATAAAGATCAATTTTTACCTATATCTTGCCTCTAAATTATGCTTCACAAGATCGTGCATGATGGCCTTGTGAAGAAGTGTTCTTTCATGTCCATTGTCCTTATTTCTTGCCTATTTTTAGGTGTTTTCAAGTTAGTTTTAGGTTTGAAATTGATCTCTTTCCTCCACTAATGGAATCTTGGTATGAATTTTGAAATTACTCTTTGTTTCATTTATTGTTTAATGAGCCTAGTTGATGATACACATGTAAATTAACTAGTTTGTGAGTTTGTGTGATCAAGAATTATATTATTCTAAATTAGTGTTTATTTCATGTTTATGTGAATGTCCATCAATTTGGTGTATCACCCATTTAACTATATTATTTATCCCATACCCCCTCTCTACCTCTTTTCCAAGAAAAAACATTAGTTTAGGTGATCTACCAAGAGGAAGCTGACCTTCTTCAAAGGTTCAACCTCACTATAGGATACCCATAGCCTAATGTTGATCCAATATTGTATTTGAGAGTGAGAGAGCCTAAAAAAATTTCCCAAAATGGTGCAATTTTATTCTACAACAAGTTCTAAATTGTCATTTTTACACCTTGTTGAATAGGTTGGCCTAGATTGCTAGTTCTTTTTGCATTTTTCTTTGTTTATTGACTAATGATTGATCTAACCATCTTTGTAATCCATCTCTACAAATACCTAAAATATACTCATATGACCAAACAAATGTTTCATGTTACTTATCAGAGAATAAGATAAAGTTATGATACTCTATTAATGTGAGTTATTTAGATATAGCAATAGGTCTAGGACATGATTTTGTACCATATTCTATTCTTATTGTTTCTTCAATGAGCATAACATTTATATCTTGGAAATGATATGGAGAATGAGGAAGATAAGAAATAGGATTTATTTTAGGATCCACACTAGAAATGAAGTTATTAAAATGAGGATATTTTTGTTTGAATTTTCCAAGCTTATGATGTTGTCATGGAAGTTGAGGTTCTCTAGCATGGCATAACTCAAGTATGGCTTCATAACTAGGGAACATGGGTAATGGTCCATAATATTCCACATATACTTTGAGATCAATGATTTTATTACCATGATGATCATATTTATAACATATTTATTGTACATCTATGGCTTTAGAATCTAGGTTACTTTTAGCTATAGGTTCAATTTTAGGTTGAGATTGAGTGGATTCAATCGAATTGGTAATAAGTGTGTTAGGTTGTGTTGTAAATGGAGATTTAATTAAATTGACATGGGTAACCTCAGTGGTATTTATAAGATATTGATAAGGATGGAAAGTTGGTAGATTGGTTGGTTGTGTAGAAGGTATAGATAGTTTAGAAGTTTCAAAAAAAATTAGAGTTGAGATTTGTTTAATTACCCATGTAGTATCTGTAAGTGGATGATTAATGGGAGATATATGACTTCATTTTTGATTCACTATCAGTTCATGTATGAATGAAATAAATCATGGTTAAATTCATGTATTTTAGCTAATGTTTATTACTAGTGTTGTACATCGAAGTCTTTTGATTAAGCTTGAGTCATGATATAATTATCATCATAGGTGTGGGAAAGAGTGCATGCATTTATCTCTAATAGAGAATCACAAGTAGATGCACCTAGATCACTAAATTTTTGGATCAAAATAGATAAAGGAACCTAAAATAATCTTGGCACTCTATATTAATTACATGTGAAATCATATTTTATATAAGAAGCTTTGTGTGCATTACATGGAGGAAGGATTTCAATGATATAATCAACTAGAGAGATGGTATGATCACATAGAAGTAAATAATGAGGAATACACTCCAAAGTATAAGGAGGTAACTTAGTGGTGATACAAGTGTTTTCTAAATCATTAGGTTTATCATCATTGAAATCGACAAGAGTGACCTATCAATCTGGAGTCATGTTAATAAATTATGGTAGAGGCAAATTATTAATGTATGAAATGGTTTAAATTTGATATTGAAATTTGAGTTTGGGTATTTGGATATTCCATGGATTAAGATCAACCTCGTAGTTATAATGTTTTCCATTATGGATGACTTTGATACATTAACTTCATAAGGAGGCAATATCCCTCATATGATGTGTCCATCGACAACCTAGGAGTATATTTTAGAATAGTGGTAAATCAAGGACCACGAGTGTGGTGTGTATGGTCTTGGGTCCAATAGTGAGGGGGAGCCAAATACAACCAAGTGGTTTTTGATTTGTCTTATAAAATACTCAACATGTGAGATGATTTTGTTTAAGGTTATCTTTGGTATA
Source organism: Torreya grandis (assembly GCA_037957365.1). Lineage (NCBI taxonomy): Eukaryota > Viridiplantae > Streptophyta > Pinopsida > Cupressales > Taxaceae > Torreya > Torreya grandis. The sequence goes on along the minus strand of JARHVA010000504.1, from coordinate 1,309,528 downwards.
CCCAATTTGTTGAATTAACCAAAGGGAGGTAACATTAATTATTGACCCTTTATACTAATTTTTTTTGAATAAGGGTGGTATTAATTATGATTTTAAGGAATAGGGGTGGATTGTTGGAACAAAAAAATAATTTCATCATTAATCATATACTCTTTAAGGAATTATATGAAAATTTTGGATAAATTACAAATAATATTGATAGTATGTACTTATATCAATGAAGGGTATTGAGGACGTTGTTATACCTCAAGGAATGGTGGTTATTCAATGTCTTGTATTTTTTGCATTAAGAATTTGTGGTGATATGGAGAATTAGAAAATAAATCTATGAGGGACATTTTACAAGGCATTGAATTGATTTTTTATAAGAAATTCCAATGATATTTAGATGATGAAGAACCAACATGAGGCTTGGGAAGTACAATGGTTTTTCTAATAATAGAATTAGTTTGAGGTTCTAGTTATGGGAGATTTTCCTCATTTGTTTCAGAAGGTATTGTTGACCAAATTTGATCTTGTAGGTCAAATTGGGACTCCTATAGGTAAAAAATTTATCTTTATATGTTTTTAGGGGCCTATTATAATGTCATGAACTATATAATAGCTCATTTTGTGTGATTTTATGTGTATCTAGCCTTCGTCATATATTTTTAGTCCTAAGAGACCTTTAAAGGTCATAAAAGGAGAATTTAATGACTTATATTCCTCCTTGGTTAAATAAATAGTGTCAAAAGGTGATGTCATGTGTCATGTGTCCTAATGTGCCTTAATCAATTGTTTCTAATGGAAAAGTGGTAGGTTCTTTAGAAGAAATAGTAGTTTTCTTAGAAAAAGGAAGAGTTTGGTACTTGTACAACCCAGAAGGGAGTATGACACATGGGATAAGGTTTTTAGATGATTTTAAGCTTCCTAAAACTCATTTCCATGCTTGAAATACTTTGGAAGTGCTAAATTTGAGCTAAAACCATTTCCTCTTCTTCACCCTTCGAGACACATAGAACCGGTCAGAAGGTTTATGTCTGGTATGAATAGTTGGAGAAATTCTAAGTAAAATGAATTTGTAAGGTGATATTAAACTTATATATATTAATTTCCATAAAAAAATTTCAAGGATTGGTCAAACATGCTTTATGAATCATCTTTAACAAGTTGACTATGTTTTTTTTGCTCACTATTTCCTACACCCTATAGGTTTTTGCTTTGGTTTGGAAAGTCCATAAAATATAGTTATATATATTGTTTAAAAATCATTTTTTCTCTCTCCTCAAATTCTCTCCATTTTTTTAATTATTTCAAGATGTTTTTATGAGCAAATCATCTCAGGTTTGCAGTTTGTTCTCATTCGAAGATAACAAGCATGTTTCCACCATTTTTAAGATCTTCATGCTTTGGTAGTGATTATAGGGGATGATATGGGTTAATTATTGCATTTTATAGGTTATATTTATATCCTACCATTTCAATCTCATTCACCAAAGCAACATTGAATGAGTTTGTAGTCATATGCAACACATATAGTTAGGTAGCCATGAATGTACGTCTACAATCATCTCTATAGAAGGATATCATGTTGGAAAAAAGGTTTTGAGACTTGTTTAAAGATCCCCATGGTTAAAATAATAAATTTTATTAATTTTTATAGAGTTTTAGTCTATTCATGAGAGTATTCACTATGCATATTGCTCTATTTCTACTCACTGCTTCCAAGCAACTAAAAATGCACCTACAGGTGCCCTCATAGATACCAATCATGTTGAAAAGGAGTGTATGAGATATATAAGGTTATTAATAATAAAATGAGTATATTTTGTGTCTTTTATGAATATAAAAACTCATTCAAATCTCATAAACCATGAATTTTTCCAACTTACTCATCTTCACTACCTATATGTGAGAATGTCTACCTATAGGTGATACCATAGAGAGATAGGGTGTCATATGGGGTGTTGAAATAAGTCATGGAATAATTAATAAAGTCCTTCTGTGTTAATTATATCATGTTAGACCTATTTATAATGCTAGGTTGGTAGGAAAACTATGAAGAAAAATTCAAAGATGATGACTGTGGAATTTAGGGACCTTTTCCCTAAAAGGCAAAACCAAAGCACCTAGCCCTTTTGGAGATGACTTAAGATAATGTCATGTTGAGATTTGATCATCAAAAATGTAATAATTATATATCCTTATCATAAATATATAAATTTTAAAACAAATAGAGCTATTTAGTAATCTGGTTTTCATGTTAAAGGAGCCAAAAGATGCATTTTTATGCACTAAATTCTGACAATGCCATATATAGGAATTGAGCTCCAAGTAGACCTCTTCACTAAAGGATACAAAAATAGACAATTACACCATGTTTTAATGGTTATAAATAGTTAAAGTGTAATATATTATATTAAGTATCATCAAAGAAAGATGATATGAGGTGTTTTAAGTCTTATACTCACCTACAGGTTTCTCTTTCCTAAGAGGTTGACCTACAACTAACTGGTTGTTCTTAACCCATCCATAACAAAGAATTAAGTAGGGAAAAACTCACACACACACACACACACACACACATGTAATAGGATTAAAAATGACTCTAAAATATCTTATAGGGTTTCTAAATAATATTTATAATAGGTTTTAGGGATAAAATCCACCTACATGACCCTAAATAGTCAAGTATAGGTGATTTTAAGTAGATAGTAAACTGAAACATGGTGTCTAAGTGATGGTATAGCCTAGGATATAGAATGAATAGGTAAAAATACTTTAAAAAATATCTTTAAATCTCTCAATATGTCCAATTAATTTTTTTAAAGGTCTAATCCATGTAACTATACTTACAAGTGCTTCATCTCAACATGAAATATAGTCAAGTATCTAGACCAGTCAAGTGAAGGGAATGACTTGAGAGGTTTTAATGAATAAGTAATTGGATTTGATTTTAAATATAATTTAAATCTTATGATATTTCCTAAATAATCCAAATAACATAAAAACCCTTTTCAAGTGCATCACACAATTAACATGGTAGAAGCTTGCTCATAGTCTCTTTCCTCATAGTCTATCTTAGGATTTAATGAATTTAAAGGGCCTAATGACCTAATAAAAGGTAATTTTTTTTAAAAGACATAATTGTAAATTGGATAATACCATATAAATTTATACTTGTTTTAGTAAACAAGGGAAGTACCCTCTATTTTGTTTCAGATAGATGGTACTTCCCTAGGTTGCAAACCCTATAGTCTTGGGGAATGGGAATGAATGGGTGAACCAGAAGTTGATTAGACCTTGAAAAAATGTGTTCAGAGTTGAAAAACACCTAGGAAAACATGAAAAACATCTCACAAAATGATGAAACTCAATAGGTTTCTCTAAACCCTCAAGTATGCAAGTAGGCCTATTAGGCATGGTTAGGCCTAGAATCCAAATGGGAGGTCAATTTCAATTTTAGCCTTAGGTAAGAATTAAAATGGATTTTGTAATTTTTTAAGTTAATTTAATATGTGTTAAAGTTTTAATATTGGATAAGAAGAATAAGGAATCCATCTTTTGTCCCAAATACAACATTAAGCCTGGGTAAATAGAAGGAAGGGCTCAAGTAAGCAAATTTAGATGTTCACATCTTATCTAAGGTTGTGCATGGGGATATAAGGAGTTTGGGGAGGTTTATATGGGTATTTAAATTTGAATTTGTGGATTTTTTTGTCAATTCCAATTTCCCATCTTTATGAATGAAGCTTAAGGGCTTAAAAGATCTAAAACCCTTGGAAACCCTTAGAAATGGCCTAATTTAGAAATGAAGGTGCAGAGATATCCTAATGGACCATAATGTCATGTAAATTAATTATATGATGTAGGGTACTTTCCATATATCATTTCCATCCAATTTAATTATTTCCTATCTATATAGATAGAGTACATAACTATTTCCTTCGACTATTTTATGCATTATGTAGGTTCTAGGGACTTTCAAGGGATGAAATCAACTTTGGAAGGAAGATAGATACTTTCATGCTTCATAAAATCTCCTAAATGTGTCTTCTAATATCTTCATCTTAGCTAGTCAAAGTTGACAAAGTGAGCAAGATGGTGAGAAGTGTGAAAACTCAAATGGAGGCCTTTTTAAGGTGTGATTGAGAAATATAAGACCATGGAGGGTCTTTAAAAGTGTAATTCAAATATTTTTATGGATTTTCATGAGAAAATAAATCCAATTTTGATGCCAAGTGTGAGTGGTGACTAAAAAAGGAGTTTATATGACTACAAGTAGTGATGTCTCACTTTCAGAGGAATCTAGATGATTAGGAATGCAGCCAATGCATGGAGAAGAATTTATTCAAATCCTCCCTCTGAGTTAAATCATTATTAGTGTCCCTAATAAATTTTTATATGTGTAAAAATGGGTGATCATTGAAGATAGTTTTCTAAGCTAGCAAAAGGAATTTCATGCCACATTTCAAGAGTTTCATGCCTTAGATTGACACTTGTATTTTATAAATTTGTAGGATTAGTTTCACATTCTCTTCTCATGCACATGTAACTCCCTATATTATCATGAAACTTGTCCTTGTGACCTTTTGGATTCTCTCTTCTCTTCTCTTCTCTTCTCTTCTCTCTCTCTCTCTCTCTCTCTCTCTCTCTCTCTCTCTCTCTCATATAAGAACTAGTTATTTTGGATATTGTAAGGATGTTCCAATTGAGTATGGTGAAGCCCTACTCATTTTCATACTATAGATCAATAAAGAATACTAATTTTACCTCTTCTATGACTTTTCATAGTGTGTTCACTAGAATTATTGATATTTCTTAGTGATGATTTTTGTTTCTTTAGTAGTTTTGTCTCATTATCCCACCTATTTTTATCTTGAAAGCTTCTTCTTGTAGGTCATGTGAAGTGTTTTATGAACTATCAAGGTTGAGTGAGTTAGTCTAATTAATATTGCCATTATAAGTCTCTTGTCTATTCCTCATATCCTAAACATTAACCACAATCTCATAATGAAATAATGATGTGAGAAGATTTAGATTAGAGAAGTGTATGCCTAGTTAGTCTCTTGGTCTCATGTGTGACATGTAGCTGGTTGGTAGTTATCAATTAATTTGGTGTATCACCACCTTTAGGAAAGTTTAATTTTATTTTTTCTCTCCCTTTTCCTTTTAATCATAGGTGTAGTAGTAATCTAAAAGTGGTACATCAAGGGAGCTAGCCCTATCTATAGATTCACCTCATTCTTAGGATACCCATAGTCTAGAGGTATTTCAATTATGCTAGTTAGATTATGAGAGCTGAGACATCTCCTTAAAGGGTGAAAATCCAAGTGACAATAGTTTTTGGCATACTCGATGGGACTCATTTTCTAAGAAGTTGAAAGATTTTGGTGTTATCTTTCAACACATAAACCTTTGAAGGCATCTATTCAATCATTAATAACAACTCTAAAGTTACATTAGCTGGTCAAGTAGCCCAATTTTTCATTTTGAATATTGTTGGTAATTTTACTTTGTGTTTTTTCTTCCCAATGAAGTTACATGGCTAATTTTGGTGCTGAATATTAATTTACACAAGTTGGTGAGATATCTCAAGCTTATGGAATTATTTATTAGCCTTTGTGTGATTCTTATCAGCCTTATCATGATCCTTACCAGTTCCAATATGATCCTTATCAACATTGTCATGAGTTATATCAATCCTATAACCATATTTCTCAATATCTTGCTCTTCTTAGACAACCTAGTAACTTTGCAAATCATTCCATTTAAAATTTCAATAAAACTCTCTTATGTTATGAGAGGTACATGATAGATATTGAAACACAAAGGGGACATGGTCAAGATGTTCCTAGTCATCCCATTCATAATTTGAGAGATGCATTAGAGCTATTTAAAAAATAGTGGGCACCTATTGAGAGAGCAAATTGGTAAAGCGTTATAAGTGAGATGTTAGATGTGAGTGACTTGGTTTCATCATTAGAAGATAAGCTAAGAATTCATGAGTAGTAACCTCAACAAATCTATCAGCCCTCATATCCACCTCCCCAATATTGGTATCAATTCTAATTAACCCCTAATCATGAACCCAATCAAGCTTCTCAAAGTCATCTTTTTTCCAATCAGTTAGAAGAGAGAATTGGAGAAATAAGCCTTATTTTTTAAGTAAACCTTGATAGGAAAATTGAGTTAGACAATAAGCAAATGCATTAGTCCATCTCATGAAAAAAGGAAGTGGAAATAAATATCTCATTTCCCTCTCATATTATATCCCCACCTCCAGAAGAGACTTTTAGATATGAAATCCCAAGTTGGAGACAAGGTGGAGAAAGAAAGCCTAAAGAGATCCCAAGTTTCTTGAACACTTAATCCACTCCTCAAATTAAATAAATAAATGAAGAAGAGAATCATAGTCCTAACATCCTATCTAGAATAAGGTAGTGGAATCATGGGAAAAGAAAGGGGATAAAAGCCTTGATAAAGAGTGTGAAGTTGAGAAAGAGATTGATCATATGCAAGTCCCTCCCACCCTTCCTCAAGAAACCTCTTGTTTTCCATTTAAATCTTATTATACCCCTTATATTCATGAATATTCCTATAAAATTCAAGAGAGAATTTTCCAATAGAACTTAACTAATAAAATTTAAGAGTTAGAGTCAAGAATGAAATTGTTGAGTCAAGGTGTGATGGAAGGTTTAGAGACAAAAATAAGATCCTATGCCTAAACACACCCCATATAACCTTCCTAAAGAGAGTTATCAAGATGAATTAGATTTAAATGAATTTATTATCAAATGAGAGGAAGAAAACCAAGCTATTTTATCCCAATGTTTTCCTACCCTTCCTTAAGAACTCCTAAAAATATCCCTTACAATTAATTCTCAATCTGATGTTGAGTTTTATGTTCTACCTCCACCAACTAGTTCATCTTGTCCTCACCCTATCAAAATTTACATTGATGGAACTATGGTATGGGAACATAAATAGGAGAATTTGGTTGATGCAAATTCAAAAATCTTTCTTGAATAAAACATATCTCTTTGGCAGCCTCATTGGACTAGGTCACATGAATACAAAATGCCTGGCATTGGAATCACCAAGGAGAATGAAATTGAGGATATTGTAGTCCTTGAGATGAAAATTTAGGTTATAAAAATTGAGATACAACTTTATATCTCTCAAGAGGTTCTAAATTTTGAAGAAGAGGTGATTTATTGTGTTGAATCTTCTATTTGTGTTGATATTGAAGAATGTCTTCCTTGTGTCAAAGAAGAGGAAATCATCATTGGTTCTTCCATTACTATCTAAAAAATCATATATGGGAAAGGAAAATTCTCTAATTATCCTTGGGATGACTTGTTTACAATCATTGGAGCAAGTTATACTCCTCTTCAAAGTGGCTATGATATAGTCAAAAATGGAGAAGGTAGCATTAACACTCAAGTGGGTATGCAAAGAAGAAGCAAATTTTAAAATTCATCCTTTCTAGAGGCATATGCATCCCATGATGATATTTTTTAAATCATAAAAATGGGTTATCATCCTCTCAAATAGTTGGGAGAAACACATCATCTTTTGAAGGGCATAACAAGATTTTATTGGCCTTGATCTTCCAAGGAATAAGAAACTACTCCTCTTGAAGCCATGCCTACCAAGAAGATACAAGTTTATCATGAGATGAAGAGTGGGAAATAGCATGAGGTATGTGTAAAAATTAAATAGGAATACATTTAAATTAGAGACCTATTTAAGGATGATATACTTACAATATATCAAGTAAAGTGCTAAAGAATAGGTTTGATCTACCAAGCATCCAATCCAAAGAGCAACATGCTTAGCACTATGATTCATCTCATGAATAAGATCCAAGGAACTTTAATTTTGATCCTAGAAATGAAGTATACTTAATTTATAGTTGTTCATAGTTATTTGTTTTACGTTTTCCCTAAGTGTTTTGAGCACAAATGTGTGTCTTGTTAGTGTGTTTTTTTTGCTTTATGTGTGTCCTTTATTTTGTGTGCTTGAGGTAATTAGCTATCTTGTCTTAGTCAAAGCATTGTTTTCAAGTGTTAGGTATTCTTATTTTGTTTCAGACTTTAGATGACTCCCTAAGCCCATGGATAGGATAAGGCTACTGATCTTTAGTATAATAGGCATACTACCCCTATGAGTCACCATTTTATTGACCAAATCTTTACCCTACATGTCAAATTGGGACCCCTATAGGTAAAAAATTGATCTTTAAATGTTTTAAGGGGCCTATTACAATGACATGAAGTATGTCATAGCTCATTTAGTGTGATTTTATGTGTATCTAGCCTTGGTCATATCTTTTTAATCCTAAGAGTCATTTAAAGGTCATAAAAGGAGAATTTAATGACTTGTACAATCTCCTTAGGTAAATTTAAGGTTTAAAAAGGTGATTTAATGTACCATGTGTCTTATTATGCCTTAATAAACTGTTTCTAACTAAAAATTGATAGGCTTTTTTAGAAGAGGAGTAATTTTCTTGGACAAAAGGAAGAGTTTGGCACATGTACAATCCATAAGGGAGTGTGAAACATGGGATATGGTTTTTAGATGACTCTTAATCTTCCTCAGACTCATTTCCACTCTTAAAATACTCTATAAGTACCAAATTTTAGCTAAAACTATTATATTCCTTCATCACCCTTTTAGACACACAAAGGTAGTCAACAAGTTTATGCTTGATATGGAAACTTGGAGAAATTACAATTAAAATTCCTTTGGGAGGATATATCACACATATATAGATTAATTTCCATAACAAGTGTTCAATGAATAGTCAACCATGCTTTTTGAATCATCTCTAACAAGTTGATTGTGTTTTTCTACTCACTATTTCCTCCACCCTATATGTTTTACTTTGGTTGGAGAAGTTTGTATAATCTAGTTGGAGATGTTGTTACAGATGATATTGTATCTCTCCTAAAATTATAATCATGATTTTTTTAATGTTTCAAGATGTTTTTATGAGAAAATCATCTCAATTTTCTAGTTTGGTCTCATTTGAAGATATCAAGCATGCTTCCACCATTTTTAAGATATTCATGCTTTGGTAGTGATTCCAGGGGATGAGATGGATTCATTTTCATGACTTAAATGTTATATTAATCTCATCCTATTTCGATATCATTCCCAAAAGTAACATTCCATGAGTTTTCAATCATATGCAACATATATAGTTAGGCAACTATGAATATACATCTACATGAATATATATACAAGGATATCATGTTGGAATAGAGGTTTTGATAGTTGTTTTAAGATCCCCATGGTGAAAAGAATAAATTTGATGAATTGGTAAAGATTTTTATTTTATTCATGAGACTATTTACTATACATATTGCCCTGATTCTACTCACTGCTTGCAAGTAACTCAAAATGCACCTATAGGTGCCCTCATAGAAATAAATCATGTTGAAAAGAAGTGTCTGAGCTATATAAAGTTATTAATAATAAGATGAGTCTAATATAATTATTTTAGGAATATAAAAACTCATTTTAATCTCATAAACTATGTATTATACCAAATTACTCATCTTTACTACCTATATATGGGAATGTCTACCTATATGTAATACCACAAAGAGCTAGGGTTTCATATGGAGTATTAAAACAAGTGATGGAATAATTAATAAAGTCTTGGTGTGTTAATTATATCATGGAAGACCTATTTATAATTATATGTTGGTAGGTAGACTATGAAGAACCATTCAAACGTGATGACTATGGAATTTAAGGACCTTTTCCCTAAAAGGCAAAAACAAAGCACCTAGCCCTTTTGGAGATACTTTGAGACAATGTCATGTTGAGATCTAATCATACCAAATGTTATAATTATAAAACCTTATCATAAAGTTCCAACTTTAAAAATAAATAGAGTGTTTTAGTCATTTGGTATTCATGTTAGAGGAACCCAAAGATGCATTTTGTGTACTAAATTCTGACAGTGCCATCTATAAGAATTGAGCTCCAAGTAGACCTCTTCACTCAAGGATACAAAAATATACCATTCCACTAGGTTTGAATGGTTAAAAATAGTTAAAGTGGAATTTATGATCTTAAGTATAATAAAACAAAGATGTTATGTGGTTTTTTAAGTCCTATAATCACCTACATGCTTCTCTTTCCTAAGAGGTTAACCTACAACTGACTGTTAGTTCTTACCTCATCCATAACAAGGACTTAAGCATGGAAAAACTCACATTTATCTATTTAAGAGGACTAATAATGACTCTAAAATATTTTAGAGGGTTTTTAAATAATATGTATCATAGGTTTCAAGGATAAAATCCACCTACAGGACCCCAAATAGTCAACTATAGGTGATTGTAAGTAGACAATAAATTGAAACATGGTGTTTAAGTGATGGTCTAGCCTAGGATATGGAATGAATAGGTAAAAATAATTAAAAATGATATTGAAAGGTATAAATAGTTATGATTCAATTTTTCAAAGTTTAATCCATGCAACTGCACCTATATGTGCCTTAGCTAAACAAGAAATACAGTCAAGTATCTGGACTACTCAAGTGAAGGGCATGACTTGATAGGTTTTAAAAAAGGTTGTAATGAATAAGTTATTGTAATTGATTTTAAATATAATTTAAATATAATGAGATGTCCTAGACAATACAAATAACATAAAAACCATTTTCAAGTGCATCACACAGTTTACATGGTAGAAGCTTGCACATAGTCTCTGTTGACGTAGGAAAATTGCACCCTTTGGCAGGAAGTCAAACTCCTACCTTCTCCTCGCAACATGGAAACTCCCCTCTTGCCTGTGGGACTGGAAAATCTAGAGGGGAGAGTCTCTAGATAAGGGCTAGCTCCCTTTGATGCATCATGTTTGTTCTAGCAAGTGTTAATACAGGTATATATAGCTATATAATGGGGGGGATGAAAAGGGAAAGGAGATTACAGGAAAACAAACTATTCTAAAGAGGTGATGCACCAAAATAAGTTGACCTTCCCACATCCACACTCAAGATCAAAAAAAAACAACATACATACTCTCAGACTTGGCAGAAAGACTAGGCTACAAGAAAATGGTAGGGAGGTTCTTATGAAAACATAGGAACAGGGACTCACCAAGATGTTGTGAAATACATTCTGTAAGTGACTTCCTCTATTCTATACTTCTAAATAGAGCTCTTCTCCTATCAACTATAGAAAATGGTGCCTTGTAGATAACTGGTGTGTTAGTGTTGAACCTATGAGAACATCAAAAGATAATGACTGAACACAAATTAACACTCAGGACATACATAGAATATCCATCCAAGAAGAGGTAAAATCTACGTTTATTGATTTAGGTGGAAATTTTAGTAGGGCTACGCCTTGTAAAAATGTGGAAGATCCTTACAAAATGACCAATTCACAATGTTATATGGAAAAGCCAAGGAGACTCATTTGGTGCTCCTTGTTTACAAGTGGGTTATCACGTCCCTCATTGGGAAGAGGAAAACACTATTGCTAATGCCATCTTTCTAGAAGGGGCCTAATAGAACCATGCTTGTCACTTTGTCTTTTCTCTATTTTGTCTTATTTGGCTCATTTGGCCCCTAGGGCAAACATCCTGGTAGGTCGCTACATTTTGAGCTCCTTTTGGTTAGCACTCTCTTTGATTTTAAAATAAACGGCCATTTCACTTTGTCAAACTTGACATCCTTTGGATCGTCATCAGGTCCTTTGCTGGCTTTGGGCCTTCTTAATTTCTTTGCAGGCATCTTCCTCTATCTTTATCGCCTTCCCAAAGGGAAGGTGACCCTTTACACTCAGCTAAGAGTCCCCCTACAAGGGCATCTACCCTTTGGGGTCCTTTGGTGTGTCACTTTTGCCTTCAGATGGTCTGCCAAGTTCCTGCGGGCTGTCCATTGCTTTGTATATTTCCCATAGGCTTTTGTTCCTAGACATTTTATCGTAGGCAAAAGGTCCACAAAAATCCTCCCTGGGTCTTTACTTCATAATTTTCTACAGACAAAAGTCCATGGAAATTCTACCTAGGCTTTTGATTTGGACTACACTTGGATCCTTTCTTTTTGTAAATGCTTGCCCTCTGAAAGGGCATTTGAACATTATACTACCTGTTGGCCAATTGAGCATAACCATTTGCATGCCAAACCTGCCAATGAGCTGACTAATGAATTAGGCTAATAACTCAAGTGATGAATTAATGGAGAACCAATGAGAACTAAGCCACTGAACCGAAACTCAAAACAAGGTGGTTGAACTTGAAGATGAATGAATCAAGCTGAAGAACCATGGCATGAACTATGTAACCCAAAAATGATTGTTTTTGAATAGTAAGGGGAGTAGGTGACCATGATTTTTCTTGTGGGCAAAATTGGTCAACAGATTGATGACTCACAAGGGAAGCATGCCTGCTATGCTTAAAATCTAGTTGCCTTACAGTCCATTGGGCACAGAGTCAGATGCAGCCATGAAAGAATTAGCAACAGCCCCAAAAGATCTAAGAATCAAACACAAAGCTTTACCCCACACATAAAGGTAAACACACAAGGCTAAAAAACACTACTTGTGCAAACTGCACTTAGGGAAAATAGGGAAAACAACTAAAAACAAACTATTATATATAGCTAACCAGGTATTCTCACCTCCCTCCTAGATCAAAAGGAAAACTTCTCAAGTCCCCTTTTTGGAAAATATACTTATGGTGCCAGGCAAGTAGCTAAATGAAAAGGAGATTTGGTGACCTCTTCTTGCCTGCCACCTGAGTTGGCTTGTATTTGAGTGGATTCGAATCAAACATGCTTTCAACATATATGTACTCTACTTGTCCTTGGAAGCTTGTTGAATGTTGGTCCCTCATATTGGTGCTCATCACCAAGAAATCAATGGCTACTGGCTTGTCACCATAAGCCCTTTGATCTATGCATTTACTCTGTAATGTATCATGCTCTGACTTGTTCCCTTCTGCCTCATTGAAAATTTTATCAGACTCATCCTCTGCTTCCTTTTAGCCTTCTTGAAGAAGGGTGACTATAGTGATGTCTGAAATGGACTCACAAAATGATTGCTCATCCCACAAAACATCGCCTCTTTGTTTGAAACTTTCTTCTTCAAGGCCTTCCTCTAGGAAGACAAACCTCTCCTTTTCCTCTTTACTGATCAAGATCTCTAGATTTTCAAAAATATCCTCCTAATCCTTCTCTTTCTCATGCTCCTCAGTGTAGTCATCCTCTTCATCAAAATAGAAAGGAAGTTCATCAAATAGAGGGGAAGAGAGCTCACCATGCATTTGTTCCTCCTCGTATTGCTAGAACATTTGCATATATGCAAGACCTGCATCTTCTCCATTGCTGATAAGGTCTTCACAAGGAATACCAATGATGATTTCCTCTTTGTTGTCACTCATGATAGCCTCTTGCAGGATAGGTTCTTCTTTGAGAAGGGGGAAAAAGGAGAAAACATGTGGAAGAAGAGGCAATCCTTGAGCTAGAATCGAATGATTCTCCTTTTTCCACTTAATCAACACTTCATTTATATCAGGAATGGCCTGATTTCTCTCTTGGAAATGTGTAGGTGGGGTGTGTTTAGACATGGAATGTGTTGTTTGGTCTGAACTATCCATCACACATTGGCTGAGGAATTTCTCTCTAGACTCCAACTCTACAATTCTCCTAGCTAGATCTTCTTGGAAAAGCTTTTCTTGGAGGTCGTCAGCATTATCATGAGTAGGTACAGCTTTAGCTTTTTCAAGGTTTTGAGAAAAACCTTGTTCTTCTTCCATTCTGCCTCATGATTTTACTATTTCTCCCCAGTTCAAGATCTCTGAATTAGAATTCTACTCCTATGAACAAGTAGCAACATTGTTTTCTCTAAGGCCCTGGGGCTCCTCCACAAGGTTTGGAAGTTTTATCTCTCTTTCAAGAATTAGCTTCATCCTAGCCTCTAAATCTTCAATTTACTTGGCTAGGTTGTCTTGAAAAAGTCTTTCTTGGAGGTCACCAACATGATCCTCTTCAAAACTCTGAGCTGGTTCTTGGCATTCCTTCCTCCAACTCAAAATTTGTACATTATGCTGAAGGACTTGGGGAGGTTGGGAAATGCAAGGAAGAGACTATTGGTGCATTGGAGGAGTCTTTAAAAGAGGGATGTGCTTGCTGGTGGTATTTTCCCCAATGGAATATTCACAATATAAGGCATTTAGAAGGTTCATCTCCATGGGAGGCTGTTCTGATGTTATCTGGTGTTGGAAACCCAGGTGCATGGGATTGAGAGAGAATGTATTTGATGAGCTCTAGTGAGCAAGTGCAATCTAATAAAAAGGATTTGGTGAAAAAGAGGGGGTTTTCTTTAAATTAGGAGGGGGTACGCAAGGCTGACTGCCTTGAAAAAATGGATTTCTCCATTTTACTACCTCCTCTTTGATGGGTTGCAAGCCCTGATCTTGCCTAAATGAGCATTCATCTTTATACATCATCTCCTACTGATATCTATACTACTCTTCTAGCCTATTAATATCCAATTCTAAGGCCACTTCCCTTATAGTTGCAGGGTAACTAGGAGAGCTACTTGAGGGGATTGCATAAATATCTGGAGCATGATTATATTCATATGAAGGAAAATAAGACCCATGATTTTGATCAAAGGAAATATACATACAAAAAATGAATTTTGATGGCACCAGGCTGCTTAACCAATAGATTTAACTCAGAGTCACCAGATGCTAAAAACTTTGATTTGTTATAACAGGACCAACATCAATCCTAAAATCTTACTGAGTTGTCAAATTGTGTGTCCCATCGGGTGTGCCAAAATTGTTGACGTAGGAAAATTGCACCCTTTGGCAGGAAGTCAAACTCTTGCCTTCTCCTCGTAACATGGAAACTCCCCTCTCACCTGTGGGACTGGTGAAGCTGGAGGGGAGAGTCTCTAGATAAGGGCTAGCTCCCTTTGATGCATCATGTTTGTTTTAGCAAGTGCTAATACACATATATACAGCTATATAATGGGGGGATGAAAAGGGAAAGGAGATTGCAGGAAAAAAAACTATTCTAAAGAGGTGATGCACCAAAATAAGTTGACCTTCCCACATCCACACTCAGGATCAGACAAAAACAACATACATACGCTCAAACTTGGTAGAAAGACCAGGCTAGAAGAAAATGGCAAGGAGGTTATTATGAAAACATAGGAATACGGACTCACCAAGATGCTATGAAATACATACTATAAGTGACTTCCTCTATTCTATACTTCTAAATAGAGCTCTTCTCTTATCAACTGCAAAAAATGGCACCTTATAGATAACTGGTGTGTTGGTGTTGAACCTGTGAGAGCATCAAAAGACAATGACTGAACACAATTTAACACTCATGACATACACAAAATATCCATCCAAGAAGAGGTAAAAACTGTGTTTATTGATTCAGGTGGAAATTTTAGCAAGGCTATGCCTTGTAAAAATGTGGAAGATCCTTACAAAATGACCAATTCACAATGTTATATGGAAAAACCAAGGAGACTCATTTGGCTCTCCTTGTTTACAAGTGGGCTATCGCGTCCCTCATTGGGAAGAGGAAAACATTGTTGTCGATGTCATCTTTCTAGAAGGGGCCTACTGGAACCATGCTTGTCACTTTGTCTTTTCTCCATTTTGTCTTATCTAGCTCATTAAACCCCTGGGGTGAACTCTTAACGGGTCACTGCATTCTAAGCTCCTTCTGGTTAGCACTCTCTTTGCTTTTAAAACAAATGGCCATTTCACTTAGTCAAACTTGACGTCCTTTGGGTCGTCATCAGGTCCTTTGTTAGTTTCGGGCCTTCTTAATTTCTTCACGGGCATCTTCCTCTACTTTTGCCTTCAGACGGTCTATCGGGTTCCCATGGGCTGTCCATTGCTTTGTATATTTCCCGTGGGCTTTTGTCTGCAGACATTTTCCCATAGACAAAAAATTCATAGAAATCCTCCCCAAGTCTTTGCTTCATAATTTTCCATGGACAAAAGTCCACAAAAATTCTACCTGGGCTTTTGATTTGGACTGCACTTGGATCCTTTCCTTTTGTAAATGCTTTCCCTCTGAAAGGGCATTTGAACATTATACTGCCTGTTGGCCAATTGAGCATAACCATTTACATGCCAAACCTGCCAATGAGCTAACTAATGAATTAGGCCGATAACTCAAGTGATGAATTAATGGAGAACCAATGAGAACCAGGCCACTAAACCAAAACTCAAAACAAGGCGATTGAACTTGAAGATGAATGAATCAAGCTGAAGAACCATGGCATGAACTGTGTAACCTAGAAATGATTATTTTTGAATAGCAAGGGAAGTAGGTGACCATGATTTTACCTATGGGCAAAATTGGTCAACAGTCTCTTTCCTCAAGTCTATCTTAGGATTTAATGCATTTGAGGGGCCTAATGATGTGATCAAGGGGAAAATTTGTGTACAAGAAATAATTATCAATTGGATAAGCCACTCTAAATTTATACTTATTTTATTAAAAAAGTTAATTACCCTCTATTTTGTTTCAAGTAGAGGGTACTTCCATAGGTTGAAAACCCTATAGTCTTGGGGAATGGGAATGAAAGGGTAAACCGAAATCTGATTTGACCTTGAAAAAAGGTTTGTGGAGTTGAAAAAACATATTAAAACATGGAAAACATCTCATGAAAGTATTAAACTCAATAAGGTACTCTAAATCCTCAAGTATGTGTTGATGGTTAAAATTTTCACTTGATTCTAATCAACAACAATGGGAAGTTTCAAGCTGTGGGATATTGCGGCTTGAAACAACCTCTAGATTTTAGAGAAGCTAGTCTCTTCTTTTGTATCAAGTGTTTGGGGGAAAAGGGATATGAAATTAAATAAAAAAGAAAATGTAGGAATTGAAACCTAACTATGGTGATGTGCCTTAGTGTAATCCTAATCCTAACTTGAGCACAGTGAGACTATATGTAGGATTCATTCACATTTAAGAGCAAACAAGTGGATGATCAATGTGAAAGATTGAAACAATAGAACAAAGGCTCATAACAGGGGCTTCTTTTGATGGGATGTAGGAAATGTCAACAAAGGCATAGGGTTCAATCTTCTTGTAAGAATATTTCAATCACATAAGAGGCACAGAAACACGTACAGTTATGTAAAACTTCTGATTCAAGAAAACAAGATAAAAGCAAATGACATTCCTAATCATAACTCTATAAAATCCATAGTTTTGATTACTTTCACAAATGACATAGATAATATCAACCAAGGCATAGAGTTTAATCTTCTTAATTCATTCAGCCGCATAAAAGGCATAGAAACATGCATAGTTACATCAACTTTACAACTCAAGAAAATGAGACAAAAGCAAATGATACTACTTAGTCAAAAGCTCTAGCAAGTCTAAACTATAGAAAATCTCCTCCTTTCTTGATACTGGATCCCCTTCTTTTATAGCCTTGGATGTCTCCTTCCATCATCCCCCTTCCCACATAATTCTATTCCACCCTTAACTCATAGGGGACAAATAGATGATGCTTTTAATGTTTGTAGGCCCCAAAAAATCTACCTAGTGAATTGCTTTATCTACCAGAAATAACTCCCGCTATGTTTCCCTCTATCTTGCTTTGTGACAATAGATACACGGAACACTCTTTTCTGTTGAAATAGAAGAGGACACTTAGTCAATTTTTTGAAATTCTCCTTGTCACTTAGAAGGCACTGGAGAATGACACTTGGTGCTTTCTGCCTGATTTATCAAAGACACGTAGCTCTCTCTGCTTCTCTTTAGCTATGTTGTAGAATTATTCTGGGCACATATTAGGCTCCTATGGATGGTGACACTTGGCAGCTTTTGTAGACCTTTGAAATAACACTTGAGACCTACCACAATTTCTATTTGGCAATGAAACTTGAAGATGATCTCTCAGAAGTTGACACTTGGTGGCCTCCATGACTTTAGCTAAGGGTATGTGGCAGCTTCCACTTTTCCTAGGAATGGAGTAGAAAGGGGCTCGAAGAATGACACTTGGCGACCTCTGCCCATCTTTGAAACTAAGACAAAACAAAATAAATGCCCCACTACCTTCCAAAAGTGTGCTTGACCCCTTTGGTTTTTAGGATACTCCCTTAAACTACCTAATGAACCAAAATGGCTCAATAGTTCAATAATACGTGCCATTTACATGTTAATCAAGGTATTGAACCCAAAACATTGAACCATTACATCAAACCCAAGTGTTGAACTAACTGTCTCTCAGAAGTTGACATGTGGTGACTTCTACCTTCCTCTAAAAAAGTATTGTAGGACCTCCCATAACTGCCACCTGGTGCTTTCCATTGCTCCCTGCTACTTAGCTTGTTGAAGACCTCTATTGAGAAATATAATGAAATGTGGGTGCTGATATGAGACGCAGATGCTAACACGTGGTGCATTCTGCTTAGCTACTATTGGATATATGGCACATTTCATGACCCTCCTGAAGGTTATGAAAAGTGTCTCAGATGATGCTAGTTGGCCTATTTGGTAACTCAGAAAGTGACACTTGGCAGCTTCCACTACCCTTTGACACTTAGGTAGAAAATGAATCAAAATAAACAAACCCATGCTCTGTTTCAAAACTTTTGCCGCCACAACCAAGGTATACAAGAACAAAACTATAGTGCATGATTGAGAGTTGAAATGTAATGTAGAGTAAAAATTTACTCTATAGTTACTAGTGACCCCCAGGACTTTTGAGCCTGCTCAAAAAGAAAACTCCACCTTCCACTAGGTCAAAAATTGTGAAATTTACATCTTCAAAAGAGCCATCGACATGTGTTTAAGACACTTATTTAAAAATAAAAGTGGGAGAACAATGAAAAATAATGTGAGAAAGGAAAATTATTTAACTATAATAAATTAGAGACCCAAATCAATTGAAATGCTTCAAATAGATTCCATTTACAAGAATCTTTATGCTTGCATGCACAAATTTTATATGGGCCAATCCATAATGCTTCAAATTTGGTATGCTGACTTGGCTTGGTGGCCCTTGCATCCCATTTCAAAACAATTGAGCCTACTTCAAAATTAGGATTCAAAGTCCTTTTATCAAAATAGTTCTTAATGATTCCCTGATGCTTAATCAATGAATCATGGGCTGTATCCCTCTTTTCCTAAACTTCCAAAAGTTCTATGAGTCTGACCTGCATGGGGCCATTTTCTTCAATTTTGATTTGTTTGATCAGCTGGAGAGCAGGTATTTCCAAGATTAGGGGAATCATAGTGGACTTTCCATACACCAATTCATATGGAGACATTTTGATCACCGGCTTAGGCATGATTCTATCAGCCCATAGAGCTAGATTAACCACTTTATGCCACTCTTTGTGATGATTAACCCCTACTCTTTTGATGAGTCTTATCAAGTTTTTGTTGGTTAATTCTACCAGACCATTACCTTGAGGGTAATAGGTAGATGAAGTCTTCAGATATATTCCATGTTTTAAGGCAAAGTCAGATACTTTAGACCCCAAGAATGCTTTAGCATTATCTAAAATGATGGTGCGAGGAGCCCCAAAGTGAGTAGTGATACTCTCTAGAAAATCTAGGATCAGATTCTCTATTGCTTCCTTAAGTGGGACTACCTTGATCCATTTGGTGAAATAATTTATGGTAGTTAATATCCATTTGTGACCCATACTGGACACTAGATTTATCATTCCAATGAAGTCAAGACCCCATTGAGCAAAAGGTTCATCCAAAATTATAGGACTAAGGGGCATGGCTGCATTCTTCCTCATCCCCATATAATATTGGCAAGATTGACATTTCTTAACCAACTGATAACAATATGTAAATAAAGTAGGCCAAAAATATCCTGCCTCACTTATCTTTATGGCTGTGGTCTTCGTAGAAAAATGCCCCCTAATATTCCATGATGCATTTCATGTAGTATTCTCTTAGCTTTAGCTTGTTCTACACATCTTAACAATTTTCCATTAGAATTTCTTTTGAAAAGGACTTGTTCAATTAAAACAAAATGAACTCCCTATATCCTATAATATCTCCTCTTATTTCAAGGGAGTTCTCTCGAATAAATCCTCTTTTTCATAAAATGAATCTTGCTTGTGACCTAGGATTCCTGATCAACCTCTTGTAATTTTAGCACCATCTTTGACTCTCCTTCTGCATCTGCTTCCTCAAGTAACATCTTTTCAAGCTCTTGGGTTATATATTGGCATAGACCCCTGCCTATGACTAGCTTGGTGGGTCTAACCTCTACATCATATTCAAGGATCTTAGTGATCCAATTGGCTCTTTTCTCAGTAATTTCCCCCTCCATGATGGATTCTCTGACACTTGGGTGAGCCACAAGTATCAAAATTTCATTCCTTGATATCATATGCCTGAATTTCTTTAGGGCTTTTACCATGGCATAGGCTTGTCTTTTCATAAAATTGTACCTAGTCTCATAATCTCTGAGAGCTCTTGAGAAAAAGGTTATTGGGTATTCTCCCTCTAGCTTATCATCCTTTTGCATCAAAACAACAACAATACTTGACTCTCCCCCATAGACATACATTACAAAAGGTTTGGAAAAATTTGGGTTTTTAAGCACTGGGGCTATTGAGATAGCCTTCTTGACCTTCTCAAAAGCTTGCCTTCCTTCTGTAGTCCATTTGAAGACTAATTTTTTCTTTAGCAAGAGCATCATTAGTCTTACCAAGCCTGCAAAATTAGATATGAATTTACTGATGAAATTGATCTTCCCTAAAAAGGACTAAACTGCCTTTTTATTTACTGGAAGAGGTAGGTTCATTATAGCTGCAATTCTCTTAGGATCTATAGAAACTCCTTCTTTAGATATTATGTACCCCAACAGTTTACCCTAAGGTACTAAAAAAATGCATTTCTTAGGATTCAATGATATCCCAAAATCCTGACATTTTTTGAAGACAGATTCTAAATGATCAAAATAATCATTGGCATTTTTTGAAAATACAGTGAGGTCATCCAAATAGACTAGGATGATCCTATTTATAAGCTCACCAAAGGCTATATCCATAGCTCTTTGGAAGGTGGCTCCTACATTTTATAGGCCAAATGGCATCTTCATGTAGGCAAATGTTCCCCATTTGGTAGTGAAATTAGTTTTGAACTGGTCTTCCTTAGCTAGCCAAATTTGATTATATCTAGAGAAACCATCTAGTAATGAAAATCTCTCTGATCTAGCCACAATTTGTAGGATTTGTTCCATGGAGGGCAAGGGATAGTGATCTTTCAGAGATGCTCTATTTAGATCTTTGAAATCTACACACAGTCTTACATCTCCATTCCTTTTCCTAACTGGGACTAGATTTGATACCCAGGTTGAGTGCTTGATTGGAAATATTATTTTGGAATCTAAAAGTTTCTATAACTCGTCTACCATTAAAGGCTCAGTCCTTGGATTTACTAGCCTCTATTTTTGTCTAATGGGTTTAGACCCTTCAGTTAGTTCTATTGTGTGCTGGATAATGTCTCTATTGTATCCATGAAGGTCTTCATAGCTCCAAGCTATGACTCTATCATATCTCTAGCACAATTCGATTAGTTTTTCCTTCTCTCCTTGAGTTGCAAAATTCCCAACTTTTAGTCTTTTTCTGTCACTCACCTCTATTTCAGAATAGTCTGCTTTATCTACCTAAAACCTTTTCTTTTCTAGGCTTACATCCTCTGGGTCAAACAAGTTTTCTAAGGTGATCAATCCCTTGGGGAGCTTATTAGTCCTCAATTGTATAATCTGATCACCATATGCCTCTTCAATTTTGGTTTGTAACTAATCAACAAACTCATCTGATTATTGTAAAAAAGAGACTGCCTGAGCATCATTTTCAAATACTTGCCAATTCTCATCATTGTCTAAGATGGTCGGCCTCACTATAACTTTTACTGACTCATTGTTAACCAATAGGCCAGTTGCTGGGTTAAACTGTGAGTCATTCTGGGCCATCCAATCAGCCTCAAAGTTTTGAATTCTAGGGATTATCTCAATATTGAAAGCTTCAAAATCTTCCATCAAATCCCAAATCCTATGCATGTAGGATCTCATTCTCACATTTTTGGTTACTGCTTTTTCCCTAATTTGCTTTACTACTAATTCTAAATATCATTTTAATTTTAGGTTCTCTATTCCCTTTTTCTTGGTTAACAGGAGCCCATGTACTAAAGATTTATATTCAACATCATTATTAGTGCAAGCAAATTGGAACCGGATAGCCCTTAAAATTTTATCACCATTTGGAACAATAAGATAAGTTCCTGCTCCAGCACCATATTTACTTCTAGCCCCATCAAAATTCAAAGTCCAGATCTCTGAATCTTGAGCATTAGGTGCTCTATTAGTGTAGGTTTTTATTTTTCCCTATTTATTAATTAGGGAATATTATATATTTGTGTATACATGGATTTTTCCTACATTCGTGGGATAGGGTAGCTTATGTGGAGATTGTGTGTCATATTTGTGTCATAAGAATGTCATAAGATACTCCTATTCCAGGTATGGGAGTTACTTCTCTATTCTTGGCACCTTGTCACCACCTTTTTTGGAGGAGGTTATTCTTGGGGTGCTTTGACCACCTTTTGTGGAGGAGTCTATTCTTGGGGTGCTTTGACCACCATTTGTGGAGGAGTTACTTACTAGCTCTCCTATATGTATTCTTCATTTTGGCCATTTCATGTTAATAATCAGATTTTGGTTTTCTCCATTTTGTCTTGTGCAATTTATCTTCTTATTTTTAAATTGCTTTAGCATCTAGTGGTGCACTTGTTCATCTTGTGTGATCACGTCTTCATGACACTCGCATTATCCGGATTCTGGAAACAACTCCGATATGGTATCAGAGCCTTTCCGGTAATCTTGTGTGTGATTATGCTTTTTAGCTTATTTTGAAATCAAGAAGAGTGGAGTCCATTTTTTTTTTTTAATATTTGTTCAAAAATAAAAATAAAAATAAATTCTATCAATATCTGGTTAGTTTTCTTGGAGATCCTTGCATTTGGGTGTCTTTTGTTGTATGGAGCAGAGGGAGGAGTAGCTCTAAGCTTTTTTTTGGTCAACAACACACTTCTAGTCCAAGCACCAAGCTTATGTCCTTCAACAACATCAGCTCCAACGCCACTTTTTCTACCACATTTCTATCTTCCCAGCAGCCTCCAACAGATATCCATAGCTAAACCATAAGCCGTATGGCATCCAGCATCTAACAAGTCAACAAATTAGGTCTGAGTTTTGTTTGGTGACACTTCTATGCCTTGTTTGGTCCTTTTTTGTTTGTTGTGCCTAGTTTTCTGTGCTTTGCTTTTGGTTTACTCTTGTTTGCTACACCTAGCTTCTAAGCTTTCTCTTCAGCCAAGCCTCAGTCTCCAGCAAGGCACTTCAGTTCTTGCCACTAGCAGGTTGTACGACACATCCAACAAGTCTAAAATTCATTTTTTTGTCTTTTCTGCTGTCAAAATCTAGACTGTGCATTTTTGAACGCCCATGCCTTATTTGGCATCCTATTTGGCACATAGGACACTTGTCATTCCTTTAATTCTATCTATACTTCAATTATCTTAGTTAAAATTGACTTGATAAAACAAAAATCAGTCAATTTGACTGAATATTAAGGATTTTAGACAGTTTTGTAATTTGGGGTTTTTCAATTAAAACTTGTATCTTCGCCTGTCGAAGACGAAGGGTGAGGCCCAGGTTGGCAAGAGGCCAATTCCCCCTCACACAAACTTCATTTGGACTCCTCATTTTGTGCTGAATGTAATGAGTGGTTGGAAGGCCACTTTCTCTCCTCATAACAGGTATTTTTTAATGTTTTAGTGCTTTTTTTGCAAAAACACTAGTTTATGAGAAAATTGTAACTTTAATATCTTGCAAACGGTAGCTCAGTTTTGGGTGCCACTTTTTGAAAAAGTGCTTGTAATTCAATTTTCCATAGTGTAGACTTATTATTTTTCAAAAATGCACTAGTTTATAAAGTGCCAAAAATTTGGGTCTCCTAGGACGCATTTTCGGCTGAGTCCGACGTCCTGTTTGCCTAAGTCTTGGACTGATTGCTCTAAGACACATTTTCGACTGAGTCAGAAATATTTTTAGCATGCACTTACATATTTGGGGGGGCTCAACATTTTGGGGGGGGTGTGATTGCTTTTCACAACTTGCTTTCATTCTCCTTTTTGCATAAATTCACAACTTGCAATCAACTCAACTTCACCTAAATTTAGCTAAAAATGGATTATTTTCAACTTAAACCCCTAACACCCTTCAACTATCATGAATGGAAAGTCAAAATTTCAATCATTCTTAGAAGCAAAGGGTTGTATAGGATCACCATGGGTACAGAAGTAGAACCCAAAACAGATGTTGAAAAGGTTAAGTGGTACAACCGTAGTGATGAAACCTTTGGGTTATTGAGCTTATCTGTGTCTCCAAAAATTCTCTTCCACTTATAATCCTCCCAAACTCCTAATGACATATGGGACACCTTAGAAAAGTTGTTTGGAAGCTTGATGAGATGAGAGGTCATGAGCTCGAAAACGAACTCATAAGTCTAAGTCCTAGTAACTTTGACACCCTACAGGACTTCTTCACTAAGTTTAAGGCCTTTAGATTGCAATTGAAAGAATGTGGAATAGAGAAAAAATATGATCAACTCATACTTTCTATTCTCACAAAGTTAGGTCCAAGCTATTCAATTTTTGTCTCCACTTTCCATGCCACTAAAAGTGCCCTTAGCACTGCATGGAAAATGCCTTCTTTGGATTCATTCATTGCCGACTTGACTAGGGAGCAAGATAAGCTAATTCAGATGGGCAAAATGAAGTCTAATCGACCCCAATCTTTGATAGCTAGAAATGCTAAAGATAAGAATTCAACAAAGGAGAAGAAAAAAAAGAATAAGGACCAACAGAAGAAGAAAGAAAACACTAATCCTGCCAAAAACAACACTGAGTCTTCATCCTCCAATGTTAAACCTAAGAAGGAGAAGGTTAAGTGTGCCTATTGTAAAAAGATAGGGCATGACGAACACAAGTGCATGAAGAAACAAATAGACCACCTAACTCATCTTATAGAGAAGAACAACATAGGTGTTCCTAGTCCATCAAGCATAATTCATCAACCCAAGATTCTACTAAGGCAAAAGGCAAGGGTAAGGAGAAAGAAAAGGGTAAGCCCTTGTAGCAACTACAGCTTCTACATCATCATGGGTCATTGATTCAGGTGCTTCTCACCACATGGGCTCTTCACTAGTTGAGTTTTCATCTTTAGAGCCTTGTAGCATGACTTTAATTAGTTTGGGTGATGACACATCAGTTTCTATTTCAGGGAGAGGGTCAGTTGAAATGGAAGGAGGAACATTCAATAATGTTCTAAGTGTTCCTTCTCTTTCAACCAATCTCTTATCAGTGTACCAAATCACTCAGATTGGTTAGGGCATGAGAGTTGAGTTTTCACCAGATTTAGTATCTATCAGGGAGTTGCATAGTGATACTACAGTGGTAGTGGGTAGGGCAAATCACCAAGCTAGGTTATACACCTCATATTTTGCATTAGATTCTTCTCTGACAGCATTGCTGACTCATTCAGATGAAGTTAGCAAATTGTGGCATGAGTGGTTCAGCCACCTTAACTACCACTACCTTGAGCACCTTAGAGTTTTCAGATCCCCAGCCATGGCCTGCATTTCGAAGAAGAAATTCAAAGCTATGGAATGTCAATCCAAGCCTTGCATCTTTGTAGGATATCTGGATGGTATTAAGGGATATCAACTTCTAGATCCTATCACTCATGAATTGTTCATTGAGAGAAGTGTCCATTTTCAGGAGAGTCCTAGAGACTCAACACTTGACACTTCTTCTCCCTCATTAGATCTACTTCATCATGGTGATTCCTCATTAGATTCAAATCAGCCACAACAGGTTCTTGAGCTAGAGTCATCTTCTTCTTCTTTGAGTTTAGACAGTGAGGATAGTGATGCAGTGTCATCCACCTCTAGTCAGTCAAAGGATGAAAAGTTAGCACCTGACTCACCCACTTCTGGGCCACTTTGGGCCAAACAGACACTTGAGAGTGCTGGCACATGGGCAGGAGACCCCATAAATGATAGACATACTAAGGGGGATTTTCAGAGAGATCCACATGCCTTCTTTGCTTCAATTTTAGATCCACAGTCTTTTCAAGAGGCATCAGGGGTACCTGAGTGGGATAATGCTATGGAGGAAGAATATTCTTTCTTAATCAAAAATCACACTTGGGATTTGACATCACTTCCTAAGGGAAAAAAGATGGTTTGATGTAGGTGGATATATCGGACCAAGTTTGTAGCAAATGGATCAGTTGATAAGTATAAGGCGCGATTGGTCACCAAAGGTTTCTCATAGGTGGCAGGCATTGACTACTCAAAGACCTTTGCACCTATTGTAAAGATGACTTCTATCTGACTCACCTTGGCTATTGCCATAGCACATGGTTAGAATGTGCATCAGATGGGTGTGAAGAGTGCCTTTCTTCACAGAGACCTAGAGGAGGAGTTCTACAAGGAGCAACCACTAGGATTCGTTCAAGATTCTTCCTTAGTATGTAGACTTAGAAAATCTATCTATGGCCTCAAATAGGTCCCTCGGGCTTGGTATGCCAAGATGGATTCCTTCCTTCTCACAACAAGTTTCACTAGGTGCCATTTTGATCCCAATGTCTACTTCTTGCAGCAGGATGATTCACTTCTGATTTTGGTTTTATATGTTGATGACCTTTTGATCATCGAGAGTTCTTCATCAGCTATTGCAGTAGTGAAGGCATCTCTCTAGGATAGATTTGACATGACAGACTTAGGTTTGTTGCACTACTTTCTTGGCATTGAGATCTCACAGTCAGATTCAGGGATTTCTCTTGCATAGCCTAAGTATGCTCTTGACTTATTGGCTTGATTTAACATGGCTGATTGCAAGCCATCTCTAACTCCCTTTCTATTAGGAGTCAAGCTTGAGGTTGATTGTTCTTCACCATTGGTTGATGCCACTTGGTATCGACAACTTATTGGTAGTCTCATATACTTGACTCACACTAGGCTTGACATATCATATGCAGTGGGACTTGTCTCCAGATTCATGCAGGGACCCCATGAGTTGCATTGGAAAGCAGCTAAGAGGATTTTGCATTACATACAAGGTTCACATAGATATGGGATTCATTACAGATTTGGCATAGAAGTTGACTTAGTTGGATATATAGATTTCGACTAGACTGGCGATTCACAGACTCGCAAGTCCACTTTTGGTTATAGTTTCTCTCTAGGTTCTAGTCTTATCAGTTGGTTTAGCAAGAAGCAAAATGCTATTGCTATATCATCCACAGAGGTAGAGTATAGGGGAGCTATTAATGTAGCTACTGAGGCTATTTGGCTTCAGGGGATTCTTTCTGAGTTTGGCATTCCTATCAAGCAGTGCACCATCATCTATTGTGACAACCAGAGTACCATTCAAATTTGTAGGAATCTGGTTCAGCACCAGTGGACCAACCACATAGAGATTCACATGTATTTCATTTAGGAGCTCATTCATAGTTAGGTCATTAACTTGATATTTTGCCAGTCTTCAGAGCAGGTTGCAGACATCTTCACCAAACCTTTCACTACATCATCTTCAGGGGGCCTTCTAGCCTCTTCTTTCTTTTATGTCTCTCTTTTGGGGGGGAGTTTTTTCCTACGGGTTTTCTCTTTTTCTCTATCTTATGGGAGATTGCATTTGTACATGGGTACCTCATCAGGCCTAGTTGTCAGGACCCATTTTTTATTTCTACACTGCCCACCTAAGCTGTGCTTATGGGGGGGTTTTAGTGTAGGTTTTTATTTTTACCTATTTATTAATTAGGGAATATTATATATTTGTGCATACATGGAGTTTTCCTACATTCGTGGGATAGGCTAGCTTATGTGGAGATTGTGTGTCATATTTGTGTCATAAAGTGTCATAAGAATGTCATAAGATACTCCTATTATGGGTATGGGAGTTACTTCTCTATTCTTGGCACCTTGTCACCACCTTTTTTGGAGGAGGCTATTCTTGGGGTGCTTTGACCACATTTTGTGGAGGAGTCTATTCTTGGGGTGCTTTGACCACCATTTGTGGAGGAGTTACTTACTAGCTCTCCTATATGTATTCTTCATTTTGGCCATTTCATGTTAATAATCAGATTTTGGTTTTCTCCATTTTGTCTTGTGCAATTTATCTTCTTATTTTCAAATTGCTTTAGCATCTAGTGGTGTGCACTTGTTCATCTTGTGTGATCACGTCTTCATTGAACTCACATTATCTAAATTCTAGCAACAACTCTGATAGCCTCTTTGCTCACAACATTTGGGATTGCCTGGTCTTCATAAAAAATAACATATGTGCCCAATCCAGTAGAATCATTGTTCCCATACGGGTCACTATGCGTCATAGCCAACAACTGGCTATTTTTTTCTTCTTAATCATGCTTAGTCCAGTCGCCTAGCTCTTCAACAAAAAACCTTTCTTATTTATTTAACATGGCATGATCTACTTCTAATCTTGTTGTTGGTTCATTGGTGATATGGTCTTTGGATAGTGGTTTAGATAAAATTTTCATATTCGAACCATATCTGGTTCTCAGGATGAGGTGAGACTAGTCAAGAGACATGTACCCTCCTATTTTTGCTATAAAGTCTTTGGATAAACATAAACCAAAAATAGGAGGTATATCTATGACAACTATATCTTGGTTGACAATTATGTTGGGACACATGTATAACTGCAAGGGGAGTTGTTTAATTCTCCTTATGGTCTACACTATTTTGCCATCTAGCTACATAAATCCTTTTGCAAGGGGTTCATATTTTATTTTCAAAGCATCAACTATTTTCTTGGTCATCATAGTTGTACTAGTTCCTAAATCTATCAATGCATTATGCAAGAGTTTCTTTCAAACTATCAAAGTTAAATATAAAGGCTCTGGCTTGGATTTACTTACCTGTGTTGCATTGTTCACAAAGGCTATTGTCTGATGAGGAACCATATCTTTGAGCTTTTCTTTTCCAGCATGTCCTTTGGTAACAACACCTTTAGGCACTGCTTGCCCTTGTAGAGCTTCTTGCAATAGTGTCTTTTGTTCAGGAATAGCCAAAATATCCCATATTGACACTTGTGCTAAAGTCTTCTTCAATTGATCCACCACATTGATTGGTCCCAAAGATTAAGTTTTTTAGTAATAAGAATACCTCATTTTTTCCTAAATCTGGGTAGGAATCCCTTGATCTTGTGCCGACTGAGGCACTTCTTGTCTAAAAACAACATTCCTTTGCCCTTGAAATGGAGGATTATTCTTGACTTGACCACTTACAATCTCGGGCTGCTCCACCATCCTCCTCTTTGATCTGGTGTAATAATCAGATTGCACCACTGGCCTTTAGGAGATAGATGCTTCATTCAAGAAAACTACTTCTACATCCTCAACTCATGAGAATAAAGCATGTTCTGGGGCTATTTCCTCCTCTTGTTGCAAGGACATCCCTTGCATTTGAGCCACTAAAACTAAATTTTGCATACCGAGAGACTGGTAGGCTTGATTGTTACTGGAACTAACAAACTGACCATCCATTCTTCTCTGTTCAGCCACCCTTTGTTGTATATTACCCCTAGGGCAATCTCTAGGTGTATGAGCATTATTGGAAGGGAAACACCAAGCATTAGTATCATCCACATAGTTATTCTGAACTAGAACTATCTCCCTATTTGAGTTGGGAGGAATGGTTTGTGAGGGTGTGGGAACTGCAACTAATTGATTTATTGGCTGATGGTTAGTTTGTTTTGGAAGACCTTGATATTGGTTTGGTTGGGATGAAAATCTATTTCCTTGATATCCTTGATAAGGGGGCTTAGGGAAAGTATTCTACTACCTCTTTATATTAATCAGCTCATTGAAAATTGTCCTCAGGATATTCTTGATATCATCCATCTTAGATGACTGAGTAGGGATAAGTTCTTTCATGGATGATTGAGGGTAAGTGTACATAGACATAGGTGGGCTTATAGCTTTTGAAACTTCTTGAGGTAAGGGAAAGGGAATTTCTGAGAACATAGCTATGCATGGGAGGCCTTAGAGGTAGCTTTCCAGCATCTATTAAATGTTTCTTAGCTCTAACCGCATAGCCATAAGCCACTGGCAAGGTATGTCCTCCCAGTGACAAATCATAATAGATATATCTAAAATTAAAGCCTTGAGATATAATACAATGGTCATACCTAGTGGTGGTTTAGCTGTAGCAAGGATTCTATTCCAAGTTTTTTGGAATCTAGTGTTGAAGTCAGTCATGTGCTCCTGTGGTCCCCTCTGAATGGTGATTAACTATTGTAACAAAGAAGACTTATCACCCTTTTATACAAATCTTTCAAAGAATAGATCTCCAAGCTGGTCCCATGTAGAGATGGTATTTGGGGTCAAAGACTGATACCATTCTAAAGCCTTTCCTTTGAATGATGCTACTAATAACCTTATGGCCACATTTTGATGTGTGACAACATGTATGGCACAGACATTCGATACATCTTGAAGATGTTCTGCAGGCATTTTTGAGTCTTGCCCACTAAATTTGGGTAAAGCATTTAGAGCATTTATTGGGATAGGATCCCAAATGGCTAGTGGTGTTGGGAGGATTAAGGGACTACCAGTGTTCTATCTTAAATAATTTATTAGGGGTACAGGGGCTCCCATATTTAGTGTTGGTACAAACTGGTTAGCTTTCCTCCTTGGACTTGTTACTAGAGGTGGCAAAAGAATACCTGGACTTGTAGTAGATTGTGATTTGGTGACTAGTCCACAGCTCTGACTTCTCACAGCTCTTTGGTTCATATGGTCTTGAAAGAAACTTCAAGACTAGTCCCATTGGGCATGCCAAAAATTGTTGATGGTTAAAATTTGTGCTTGATTCTAATCAACAACAATGGTAAGTTTCAAGCTGTGGGATATTGCGGCTTGAAACAACCTCCATATTTTAGAGAAGTTGGTCTCTTCTTTTGTATCAAGTGTTTAGGGGGAAAGGGATAAGAAATTAAATAGAAATGCAAATGCAGTAATTGAAACCTAACTATGGTGATGCACCTGAGTGTAATCCTAATCCCAACCTGAGCACAGTGAGACTATATGTAGGATTCATTCACATTTAAGAGCAAACAAGTGCATGATCAATGTGAAAGATTGAAACGATAGAAATAAAGGCTCATAACAGAGGCTTCTTTTGATGGGATATAGGAAATGTCAACAAAGGCATAGGGTTCAATCTTCTTGTAAGAATCTTTCAATCACATAAGAGGCACAAAAACACGTACAGTTATGTAGAACTTCCAATTCAAGAAAATGAGACAAAAGCAAATGACATTCCTAATCACAACTCTAGAAAATCCACAATTTTGACTAATTTTGCAAATGACATAGATAATATCAACCAAGGCATAGATTTCAATCTTCTCAATTCATTCAACTGCATAAAAGGCACAGAAACATGCACAGTTACATCAACTTTACAACTCAAGAAAATGAGACAAAAGCAAATGATACTACTTAGTCAAAAACTCTAGCAAGTCTAAACTATAGAAAAGCTCCTCCTTTCTTGATAATGGATCCCCTTCTTTTATAGCCTTGGATGTCTCCTTCCATCATTCCCCTTCCCACACAATTCTATTCTACCCTTAACTCACAGGGGATAAATAGATGGCACTTTTAATGTTTGCAGGCCCCAAAAAATCTACCTAGTGAATAGCTCCATCTACCAAAAAATAACTCCCACCGAGTTTCCCTCTATCTCACTTTGTGGCAACAGATACATGGAACACTCTGTTCTATTAAAATGGAAGAGGACACTTAGTCAATTTTTTTAAATTCTCCTTGTCACTTAGAAGGCACTGGTGAATGACACTTGGTGCTTTCCGCCTGATTTATCAAAGACACATGGCTCTTTACTTCTCTTTAGCTATGTTATAGAATTATTTAGGGCACATATTAGGCTCCTACAGATGGTGACACTTGGTAGCTTCTATAAACCTTTGAAATAACACCTATGACCTACCACAATTTCTATTTGGCAATGAAGCTTGAAGATGATCTCTCAAAAGTTGACACATG
Organism: Torreya grandis; assembly: GCA_037957365.1. Lineage (NCBI taxonomy): Eukaryota > Viridiplantae > Streptophyta > Pinopsida > Cupressales > Taxaceae > Torreya > Torreya grandis. The sequence continues at coordinate 1,277,402 of JARHVA010000504.1, read as the reverse complement.
GTGGCCTCCGCGGCTTTAGCTAAGGGTATGTGGTTACTTCCACTTTTCTTGGGAATGGAGTAGAAAGGGCCTTAGAGAATGACACTTGGCTGCCTCTACCCATCTTTGACACTAAGACAAAATGAAACAAATACCCCACTACTTTCCAAAAGTGTGTTTGACCCCTTTGGTTTTTGAGATACTCCCTTGAACTTCCTGATGAACCAAAATGGTTTAATGGTTCAACAGTTCAATATTGCATGCCATTTACATGTTAATCAAGGTATTGAACCCAAAAAATTGAACCATTGCATTGAACCCAAGTGTTGACGCAACTGTCTCTCAAAAGTTGACACTTGGTGACTTCCACCTTCCTTTAAAAAAGTAGTCCAAGACCTCCCATGACTACTACCTAGCACTTTTTGTTGCTCCCTGCTACTTAGCTTTGTCAGGGGATCTAGCTCTACCAATTAGAGCACATATGATTACTTCTCGTATTAGCAATTAAACACAGAATTAGACCAGAATGATAAAGTAGCTAGAAACTTGAGACAACAAAGAATTTGAGAGACAATACACACTCTTATATTAAATATTACTAGAAGAAAATACGATAAGGAAGATGCCACTTCTTCCTCCACCTCAAAGGCTTGCCACACCTCAAGACCTTCTTCCCTCTCTCTCTTGCTCAACACAACAACTCTAAAGCCTAAGTTATTATCCCTCCTTGAATGCTTCAGCTGATCTCCTTGACCTTACACCTGTAGATCTCCTTGACCTTGCTAGCTTTAATGCTTTTACTTGCCTTCTTGATAATTACAATACATGTCTTATGGGTCTTTAAATAGGATCCCATGCTTACAAAAATAGAACTCAAGTTACAATAATTAGACACGCAGCTCATGACTATAATTAGTCATTTGACATGCAAACACTCGCTTCACTTAACTGACTGTTCGTCAACAACAGTTCTGGAAATACACAAGCGACCGACGCCGGTCCCTGCTTGTCTGGTGCTACCGATGTCAGTCGACTCCCTGCCATCACCGATATCCTTCTCCACTGCATCTGACTGACGTCAGTCATACTGCTGACACTGGTGCATCTGGTTCTTCAGCATCCTTCCTTGTGTCTGCAAACAATTGAAGCTTTTAGCTCCACACCTTAACAATCTCCCACTTGGAGATAAATAGCTGCAACTTTTACCTGTACCTGTACACCATCTATTTTGTTCCTTAGGCTCTGTATCCCTCTTCAATGTCACTCTTGAAGACCAACCACCACACAAACCTGTGATGCAATACCTGTATCTTATGCCATAAGAATTTTGCTGCTCCCAAATTCTCCATGACATACTTCTGAACCAACTTTACCCTTAGCTCAGAAAACTCCCTGTATATGAAACCCTGCAACAAGTAACACAATACAGTAATAGGATAATGTAGCTAATATTATCCAACCTGGTAAAGATAAAATACAATGGTCAAACCTCTATTGTTCTGTAGCCTACTCAAGACCATATACCATAGCCTTCTATCTCATGTGTCCATCCACTCTCTTCTCTAAAATGGGAATCCATCCCTCTATCCAGTGCTTCCTTCCAGCTGACAACACTACCAACAAGTACCTATTTGGTTCTCCAAGGACTCACACTCCTCATCCATGCCAAGCTCCCACTATTTCTGGATTCTACCTGCATTGCTTCTTCCATCTTCCTAGTTCATGACTATCAGTAAGCAATATAAATAAGGTGAACAATGAATATGAGGTTCACATACCTTTCTTGACCTCCACATGGGTGTTTGAGACTTATTAATTCATCCAACATCCATTCCAGTGACCGATCTAGGCCATCTCCCAGTCTGCTCCCGATTGATGTCGGTTCCCTGCACTGACCCTGACTGCCAAAATCATTTCCCTGGCCGACATTGGCGTCCCCCCTACCGACGTCAGTCCTTATGACCAATGTCAGACTTCTCCTGCCCAACCTACCGACCCTGCTGGTCTACACATGATCGATGTTGATATCTGGATGACTAACGTCGGTGCCAAGTGACTGACATTGGTGTCTATGTGTTCCTGTAAGTGATGAAATCTTCATCTGCAAGCTCTTCTTGGATTAAACCTCTATCCATGCTGCCCTGCTCAGATTTATTCAGCCCCTATGACTAATCTCTATCCTTCATCTCCTCTGTAAACACCAAGGCTTCTTTGTTCCTATCAAAAGCATCAAATTTCCTCTTTCTGCAATGAATTGTATCTGTGCTTTCCAAATTTGAACACATACCTTTTGAATCAAGAACTTCCATTCCCTTCTTATTCATGTGACCAAGCCTATTAGGCCACATCTTTGAATCTACACTAGAAGTAGAATCAGTAATACAAGTAGGTAGATAAAGAGTACCTACTTTCTTACCTCTTGCTAGAACAAGTGCTCCCTTGGTAACCTTCCAAGAATCCGCTGTGAGGGTTATTGTACATCCCTCATCTCCCAACCTTCCTACAGAAATTAGACTCTACTTTAGAATTGGAACATGCATGACCTCTTTCAACACCCATGTGTTGTCAATCTACAATCTCAGCTGCACTTTCCCTTTGCCAACTATCTGACAAGGCATACCATCCCCTAAATAGAGCTCTCCAAAGTCTCCCTGTTCATACTCATTAAACAAATCTGTGTTTGGGGATGCATGAAAAGATGAACTAGAATCTAAAATCCATGATCCTCCCTGACTATTCGAAGAAAGTATGAGAGCATCCTGTACCACAATATTTGCATCTTTTGCTTCTTCAGTACTTGCATGTTGATTCTCTTTATCTCTCAACCAACACTCCTTTGTATGTCCTTTCTTTCCACAAAACCAGTAGGTAATACCTTTGGACTCAGGTCTCCTTCCTGACCTTGATTTCCCTTGCTCAACCTTCTCCCTTTGCCATCCCCTACTTTCTACACTTAGAGCATTCCCTGATGATTCACCTGTGCTTCTCCTATGTATTTCTTCATTCAAGATCACACTCACAACATCATCAACTTTTAAGATTTTAGAAGCAGATGTAGAATTACTTACTGCCATAACCAAACCATCCCAACTTTCAGGCAAAGAACATAAAATCAAGAGAGCCTTTACCTCATCATCAAAAACAATATTGACTGAAGCTAGTTGCTTTACCAAACCATGGAAATCACTGAGATGAGTATGTACCGATCCACCTTCCTGCATTTGCAAAGTAAATAGCTGCTTCATAAGATATACCTTATTAGAAGCTGAGGGCTTTTCATATAAATTTGCCAAGGACTTTATCAACTCTTATGTTGTCTTGCACTGTGATAAGCTGGAAATCACAGATGATGCAAGGCTCAACCTTATGGAACCTAGAGCCTTCTGATCAAGAACATTTTATTATTCATCCTTCATATCTGTGGGCTTGCACGCAACCCCACCCAATGGTAAGTACAAATCCTTTTGATACAGATAGTCCTCAATCTGCATCCTCCAATGTTGATAATTATTGCCATTAAACTTCTCCATTCGTAGCCTACTTTCTTCTGCCATTGCTGAACTCCCACTCAATTAGAAAACCCTGTGAATAACCTATAATCAAAAAACAATACCCTGCTTCCTGAAAACTATAGCTCTAATACCACTTGTTGGATATCAAACTCTAAACCTTCAACCAAGGCTCTGATACCACTTGTCAGGGGATCTGGCTCTACCAATTAGAGCACATATGATTACTTCTCGTATTAGCAATTAAACACAGAATTATACCAGAATGATAAAGTAGCTAGAAACTTGAGACAACAAAGAATTTGAGAGACAATACACACTCTTGTATTAAATATTACTAGAAGAAAATACAATAAGGAAGATGCCACTTCTTCCTTCACCTCAAAGGCTTGCCACACCTCAAGACCTTCTTCCCTCTCTCTCTTACTCAACACAACAACTCTAAATCCTGAGTTATTATCCCTCCTTGAATGCTTCAGCTAATCTCATTGACCTTACACCTGTAGATCTCCTTGACCTTGCTAGCTTCAATGCTTTTACTTACCTTCTTGATAATTACAATACATGCCTTATGGGTCTTTAAATAGGATCCCATGCTTACAAAAATAGAACTCAAGTTACAATAATTAGACACGCAGCTCGTGACTATAATTAGTCATTTGACATGCAAACACTCGCTTCACTTAACTGACTGTTCGTCAACAGTAGTTTTGGAAATACACAGGCGACCGACGCCGGTCCCTGCTTGTCTGGTGCTACCAACGTCGGCCGACTCCTTGTTGTCGTTGGTCTCCTTCCCCACTGCACCTGATCGACGTCGGTCATACTGCTGACGCTGATGCATCTGGTTCTTCAGCATCCTTCCTTGTGTCTGCAAACAATTGAAGCTTTTAGCTCCACACCTTAACAAGCTTGTTGAAGACCTCTACTGAGAAATAGAATGAAATGTGGGTGCTAATATGAGACGTGGATGCTAACATGTGGTGCGATCTACTTAGCTATTATTATATACATTGCACATTCTGTGGCCCTCCTAAAGGTTATGAAAAGTGTCTCAGATGATGCCAATTGGCTTGTTCGGTAACTCAAACAGTGACACTTGGCAGCTTCTACTGCCCTTCGACACTTAGGCAGAAAATGAATCAAAATAAACAAACTTGTGCTCTATTTCAAAACTTCTACTACCACGACCAAGGTATGTAGGAACAAAACTGCAGTGCACAACTAAGAATTGAAATGCAATGCAGAGTAAAAATTTACTCTACAATATGTAATTAAACCTATTAGGCATGGTTAGGCCTAAAATCCAAATGGGAGGTCAATTTAAATTATAGCTTTAGGTAAGATTTACAATGTATTTTTGTGTGTTTTTAGGGTCATTTAAGATGTGTTAAAGATTTCACCTTGTATATTAATCACAATTAATCCATATTTTGTCTCAAAGACAACATTAGGCCTATGTAAATGGAAGGAAGGGCTCAAGTAAAAAACTTTAGATTCTCACATATTCTCTGAGGTCAACATGGGTCTTTAATTTTGAATTTGTGTATTTTTTTGGTAGTTCTAACTTCCCATATTTATGAATTAATCTTAAGGGTTTAAAATACCTAAAACCCTTGTAAAGCCTTAAAAATGCCCTAATTTGAAAAATGAAGGTGGGGAGATAAATTAATGGACTATAATGACATGTAAACTATTTGTATGATGTAGGTAACTATCTATATATCATTACCATCTAATTTAATTATTTATTATCTATATAGATAGGGTACAAAACTACTTTGTTTGACTATTTTATGCATTGTGTAGGTTCTAGGGACTTTCAAGGGATGAAATAAACTTTGGGAGGAATATAGAGACTTATTATAACTCAATATTTTAATTTAATTTTTTTTAAAATATCCTAAGTGTATCTTCCAATAGCTTCATCTTAGCTAGTCAAAATTGGAAAAGTGAGCAAGATGGTGAGACGTATGAAAAATTCAAGTGGAAGCCTTTTTATGGTGTGCCTAAGAAATATAAGAACATGGAGGGTATTTAAAATTTTAATTCACACCCTTTTATGTATTTTAATGAGAAAATTAATCCAATTTTGAGGCCAAGTGTGAGGGGTGACTGAAAAAGGAGTTTCTTTAACTACAGGTAGTGATGTCTCACTTTTAGAGGAATCTAGATGATTAAGAATGCAAAAATGCATGGAGAGGAATGTATACAAGTATTCCCTCTTATTTAAATCATTATAACTATCCTTAATTAGTTATGGTATGTTTAAAAATAGGTGTTTGATTAAGATAGTTTTCTGAGATAACAAAAGGAATTTTATGCCACTTTTCAAGAGTTTCATGCCTTGGATTAACACTTGTATTTTTTGAATTTACATGATAAACTTCACATTATCTTCTCATGTACATGTAACTCCTTTTCTTATTATGACACTTGTCCTTGTGACCTTTGGGATTCTTTCTTCTCTTCTCTCTCTCTCAATTTCTATAAGAAATAGCCATTTTGGCTATTGTAAGGATACTCCACCTAAGTATGGTGAAGCCCTACTCATTTGCATACTATGGATTGATAAAGAATACTAATTTTAATTCTTATATGACTATACATATTTTTTTCACTATAACTAGAGTTATTGATCTTGCTTAGTGATGACTATTTTTTCCTTGGCATTTTTGTCTGATTCTCCCACCTATCTACAGCTTAAAGCCTTCTTGTAGGTAATGTGAAGTGTTTTATGAAGTTTCAAGTTTAAGTGAGTTATTATACTCAATAGTTCCATTATAGGCCTCTTATCTAGTCCTCCTACCCTAAACATTCACCTCAACATCATAATGAAATATTGATGTGAGAAGCTTTAGATTAGAGAAGTGTATGCCTAGTTAGTCTCTTGGTCTCATGTGTGACATGTAGTTGGTTGGTATTTATCAATTAATTTGGTGCATAACCACCTTTATGATATTTTAATTTCATTTTTTTCTCTCACTTTTCCTTGCAATCATAGGTGTAGTAGTGATTTAAAAGTGCTACACCAAATGAGCCAGCCCTATCTAGAAATTCACCTCATTCTTTCACTACACATAGCCTAAAGGTATTTCAATTGTGACACTTAGATGAGGAGGGATGAGACATCTCCTCAAAGGGTGAAAATTCAAGTTACAATAGGTATGGTAGTGGTATTTATGGTGTCTTTGAGAATTTGTTCATCAAGTGATGTTTTTTATTATCGTAGTGATGGGATTTATGGGTGGATTTACATCAATAATTTACTTTAATTATGTTCACATATTTAGAATTTTTATAATATTGGTCATAATTAGCATCAATTGAACACATATATTCATTTTAATTTTGTGGGTTTGAAATAGAAAACATTTTTTGAGATTGAGAAGATGAGGGCTTGGTAAGTTGTTTCTTTTGAGAGGCTTTGACATAATCATGATGATGTATTTTGATCACAACATCATGATTGAATGTATATTATAACATAAAATAAATAAAAATTTTGTTGATCCAACAAAATGTTTCATGGGAATGAACCACATCATTGTGAAACCAACAACATTTATTTGGATCAAACCATGTAAGTGGATTATTAGGGTAGGTGAAAGGTTTAGAAGGAGCTAATAATTGCTTCATTTTTTAAAAACTAATGGTTTATGGGAATATTTTGGGTTATACACTTTGTCTACTCATATTTTTGTTTGAGGAAGATTGATAGTTATCACATTAGTGGAGTTTTGGAAAGATACCTTGATGGTTTTAAGGTTGGGCTCAAACTATTTCATAAGAAAGTCTTATCTTTTAGCTTGATCAATTACATCATTTAGAGATTGAAGAGAAAAAGTTTGAACCTTATATTGAAGTAAGGTGTTAAGGTGGTTATAAATAATTTAAACAAATTATCATTAGTCATGTTATTATCGACTTTGTGATCCAAATATTTCCATCATTTAATGAAATCATTATGTTGAGATTCCTTAACTAGAGGATTAAATAAATCCTCAAGTTGCCATATAGAGTGTTGAGGGAGTTTATTATACCATTATAATACATCTCCTATAAATGTTTTGACTAGAAGTTTGGTATTAGAAAAGGTATTTGTTTGAATCCACTCTTTTTAAATATTACTAAATGTTTTAAGGAAAGATATAGGGTTTTTATTCCCATCATATTTAATAGTTGGAGAGATATTTCCATCATCAATGGAATTAATTAAGGGGGATAGAGGTTCACTTTGATTATTTTGGAGCATCTTGTTATGCCTAGGTGGTTTGGAAATGATATTTATTGTGGCATGTCTAAGAAGTGGAGGGATAAAATTTTGGTTATTTTAAGGTAAGAGAATAGGAGGTTGATTATCCATATTTAATAAATGATGTTGCATTTGCATCATTTGAGATGTATTTTATGTTTACATAATATTCATTTATTGAACTATTTGTGCAATAATTTGAGTGGTTTCAATCATTAGATTGGGATTATTAGTGTTTAGATGTGTATTATTAGGATTGGTAGGAGGAACATTGCCTGAATTAGTATTAGGGAATGGGTTGTTGGGTGGAGTATTATTAGGTGTTAGGTTATTAGTGTTTAAAATATTTCCTATAAGGTTATTGGTTAATCTTGTGTCAATTACCCCTATAGTATAATAAGGAGATTTTGAGAGAGTTGTCTTGAGAAGTGTGAAATGGATTTGATCCATCAATGTCATTAGTTGGGGTAATTTAGACAATATTGTAATCCAATGATGAAGGGTGAGACCTCTTGGGTAACAAACATAGGAAGGAAAGAATATCCCATATATCATATTAATTTATTAAGGTTGTCCAAAAAGATTATAATAGATTATTTAATGATGATTGGAATGATAATCTAAGACCAAAGAGAAAAGGTAAAAAAAAAGACCAAATTTGGCTAAATATAGAATAAAATTGGCTAAACAGGATCTTAGAGCAAAGAACTATATCAACCAAGTGGTATAGAGTCGACTAGGTCCACTATATTTGGAAGTAAGATCAGTATAAAAATTTAAGAAATGATATAATCAAAATTTTCAACTACATTTATTGGTTAATCATTGAAGAATAGACTATGAGATACTAGGTCAAATTGAACGATTATGTTCTATAAGATGGAGAACATACCAACATGTGAGAGACTAGGTCAAATAAAATGATTATGTTTTATAGAATGGGAAAATTGTGAGAGACATAGTTGAGTAGGTTGACTATGTTCTAAGGATAGACATAGGTTTTGAAATAAATGAATTGAAATGATCTATTTTTATTTTAAATAGAACTTGAAATAAACACACAAGCAACTAGGTTGAACCAGTTGATCTAGTCATGGAACAAAACACAAACCTTGTATAATGTTGGCCAATACAAGTTTGAAAATACAACATAAAATTATCAAAGAGAAATAAAAGAATATATAAATTCTAGTCTATATGGTCATTCCTAAATGTTTTAAATTGTAATTTTAGAAATAAATGTGATAGGGAGTTAGCTTTAGAAAGAAACTAGAAAGGCAATCTAATGATGGTTTTAGGTAGTTAAGGATGAAAGGGATCTATATTGATGATGGTATTGACTTGGTATGGGGTCTTACACCCCTCACTTTACAATCTCAAAACAATAAAGTGTTATGACATTAAATTTCACCCTTGAGGAGGAGGTTCAATCCTCTTCACTTAGGTGATAGCATGGAGACACCACTAGACTGTGGGTGGCCTAATCAATGAGGTGAATCTCTATACAGGGATAACTCCCTTAATGCTTCATGTTAAAATTATAACTAAGCCTATTGTTTGATGGTATAAAGTAAATAAAATAAGGAGGTGATACACTATATTAATATGCTCCACTTTCTTATAATGCAGTAAGAACATGAATAAGGACTGAAACCTATCACACTAGCTCAATATGAGACTCTAAGCATCAATTTTTTATTATGAATGTGAAAATCAAGACAATAAATAAGAGGGTATGATCAATAAGTCACATAGGAGACACTAATGAATCAATATCCACACTTATCCAATGCAAAACCATCTAAGAAACTCCATATGAATTGCTCATATGACTAACAACCTAAAAATAGGTAAGGAGGTAAGACAAATGAAAGAGAACTAATACATTGCTACTAACATTCATTAATTAATCATTAATTATACACTAATTAAAGAATTAATAAGGCTGAAAAATAAACTTATATTCATATCAAATGCAAGTACAAGTGTTTCTATGAACATGGCTTCACCATACCCAACTTAAGGATCCATTTCAATGCTAAACAAGTTAGTACATATAGGAGAAAGAAGAAAAGAGAGAGAGAGAGAGGAGCGAGGTGTCAAAAACCAATGATGGATGAAAAAAACTCATATAACTAGTTAAAAAAAAGAAAACATATCTATAAATATATTTTTAATATCTCTTTAATGCGTGTTATCTGTGTTTGATGATAATATTTTCAAGGTGGCATAGGAGTTTTGTCTTATTTGATGACTTATCAAGCCTTCTTGAAACTGACACCTTATTCTTGATTAGTAAGTGATAATTCATCTTCTTGAGATATAACTTATTATACTTATCTTAAACACCTGTTAAAGACATATAACCCATCATTTTTCCACCTCTACTTTACAATCTTGTTCATAACTTTCACACATACACTATTTAAGGCCTATTATTTGTAGCCCTATTTTGACACATAGCTCCTATTTTCTAATGATTTATAAATATTATAGGAAATATAAAGAGATATTTTGGTATGATTTATCCTATTTCATCTTCACCCAAAGTTTCATGTCTCAACTCCCAATGCAAACCTACTAACTCAACACTCTCCTTCACAATTAGGCCTCAAGAAGCCCTGAATTGGCTTATGGGATAAAACATGAGTTTTAAGACTCACATATCTATATTATTAGGTTAATTTTAAAGGAATAAATTTGGGATTTTAAAAAAATCAAAAAAACATTCATAAAACTCTGAAACAAAAAATCTTTTTAAACTACCTGTTTGTTGCCCTATAGGTGAGTACAAACATGTGTTTTGGATATTTATCTCTCCTCATGAACTATACTAACCTGATTTTTTAAAAAAGTTTTTTATATTTTTATTACAACCTTAATTTTGAATTTAATGAGTTTTGAATATCTAAAATGCAGGTTATGACCTTTTTAGTATTGCCTTACATTACCTTTTCTTCATCTACATGCATGTAGGTCTGTATTGTGGCATTTTATTGAGTTATACGAGGTTTAAAGGCATAATTATTTTTTAATTATAAACTATATGAATACCTATAACAATTAAAATATATTTTCATTCATGATCACTCAATAAGACCACCTAAAAACACCCTTTTCTAATTATAACAACCCAAAAATTGAGAACAATGACACCTATGAAAAGAGAAATGAGATTATATTGGTTTTTTTGATGTATAAATACCTAATTATTTTTAATTAGGAAATGTATTAAAAAAATTAACAATTTAAATCATTTTTTTCCTTCAATCAATGAAGAAGCCTTCATAAAAACACCCTTTTAGACCTGCAACATTCCCAAAAATCAAGAACAATGGAGAAATCCTCTTGGATGGGTTAATGACTTCTTAATTTGAGTTGTTTGGATGCTAATAATTTATTATTTATATTTTAATGTGTAATTTTTGATGTGTTTAGGCCATTTTTGGTGATTATTTAGTCTCCATAATCTCTGAAATGCATTCCCATTTGAAAACCCTTTGTGCTCAATCCTACAATTTGTCTAATATGGAGATTTTTTGCCCATTCAATGCCTCCATGTGCTAAATTTATGTTGGAAATTTTTTTGATAGTAATTTTAATACCTTTAAATAACTCACATAACCTTTATTTTTAAACAAAAAGTTAGAAAGTGCCTACAAATTGAGAAAATTAAACCTAGGGGTTTTAGGAGGGTTTAAAGGCACCTTATTCTCTAAACAATTGCTCATAAAGCATAACCATTAAAACATAAAAATAATGAATGTAATTTAAATGTAATAAGGTATTTAATAAACCCTATAATTATTTGATTCAACTCTTATTATCTTTCATGAAGCAAGCACTGTAAACTGACCTTCAATTAGCTACCAAGAACCTGATGAAGAAATAGAGTGGGTTTTTGGATTTGTTGGACTTCTAAACACTTGTTCAAGAATTATGTGAAATTTATGAACCTTAAAAAACATACAATTCATCTATAAATTATTTAAAATTAAATTTTCATCTCTTTTAGATCCCTCCAAATGTGTTTATAATAGTTTTGTAGGCCATCATTGCTCTTTCAAGCTTAAGACTACCATCTTTGTCCTGCATATGATCAAATTCATGTTTAAAATGACTTAAAAATATTCAAAATGGTTATATGGATGTGCATGACTCTATATTTGACTTATATATGTTATTACAAGCCCTGAAAGACATTGACCAAGTATGAAAAGGCTTGCATTATGTAAAATGACCTATAAGACTTGAGGTTCATTTAAGTGACTTCATTCACATTATTTTATTATCCATGAAAAGTTTCACTTAGTTGAATTAGACCCTATTACCCATGAAAATGAAGACTTTGTAAAGATATATGCTTTGGTAAGGCCTAGATTAGGCAAAACATTAACCTTAACCCTTCTAAAAACCTTAATTTTCTCAAAGTTACCTTAAATTATGTTAAACACATTGGAAGTGACCACCTTGAATGGAATTTATAAAAACACTAATTTATTTTAATTCACTTCCAACTAGACCATTATAGGATACCTTGAAAACTTCTAAGAACCACACAAGGTTTATCACTATGACATCCCTTATAACTAATACAAAATAATTCATATGACTATCAACTAGGTTAGGAACATTATGACCAAAATTTTGAATGATATTATTCTATGGTGGTAAATTTTGGCTAGCATATTTGGTGACCTCCTAGTATTATATGATTTCTATACACCTAAACTAGTATCCTTCTTATATCCATTGGGTTATGTGGTCACCTTACCTCAACTCAAATTGAAATAGACCTGTAGAATTGACTTTTAATCTTCTTAAGAAGGATTAAATAGCTGATTGCCTTCAACACACACAACAAAAAAGAAGCAAAAACACCAACAAGATAACTAAAACCAACATGACACACACTTTGTTAAGAAGCACTTAGGCAAGACAAAATAATAAACTACTATATATGAATAACCTTTAAGATATGATCCTCCTCGATAAAAAGGAAAAATCCTTAAGTCTTTTCTCATGTGATGAAAAATAATGATGTATAAGTTGTTGTTCAAACTTATATATTGCTTTGTTAGTTATTTTATTTATCACCATTATCTTTTTATTAACCTAAAGTAGATCAACATCAACAAAAATTTATCCAATAAAGACAAATTCATCTTAAAGTTCATAACTTACCTCATGTTACTCTTTGTCAATGAAAGAGACCTCAAATGTGACCACACTTTGATTCATGAGGGTAGAAACAACCTTAGATTCTATTGTATCCTTAAGCTCTACCTTATTTTCACCTTTAAGAGTATCATATCCTTCATATATTTATACATCATTAAATTGAACCTCTTGGTGATGACTTGCAGGACATGTTGGCTTGCTAATATTTTTGCACTTCTTAAAAACTTCATTCTATCCTTCTATAGGTGTTAACCTATCGATATATTCAAATTACTTGAAAATATATAAATAGGATTACCACATGTCATCAAGACCTTCTTAAACTTGTTGATGATATTAAATAATATTATCAACCATGATGTTTCCTTCAACATCCTTCTACCTCATGTCTTCACCCTATTCATTAACCAAGACAACCATCTTAGCATTCTCCTCATGGGATGAAAATCTACTATCCAAACTTGAGAAAAACATTTTTATCTCTTACCAAAAGTAAGCTTCTTATTGATCACTTTAAGTATGCCAACTTAAATATTATTATTACTCTTCTCTTTAGGTACAATATACCTATTAATCACTTTAAACTCTTTGATGGAAACATGACATAGTTTCAAGTTTGATTCTTCAGCTTTATCTCTTGCTCATTAGAATCCACTAAAATTTATTTTAAATATTTATCTTGCTAATGAGGTTCAACTAGACTAATAACTAGGGTGTATTCAATAATTTTTCTCTCATACTCAATCATAACTTGATCAATTACAGTATGATCATCATGAATCCCTTCATCAAGACTCAATCCATGGCATATATATTGGTCTTTCTCCTCTTCCATGTATAATTGAAGTTAATTTTCCCACCCATGGTATAATTCATCATGTTTCTCTTATACCAAACTTGATTTACATTATTTTAAGGGGATACCAATTTATGGAACTTCATCTTGGGATTCATCTTTGTGTTCTAGAAGGATCACGTGCTTACCAAGAAACTCAACTTCTTCCATGAAACTATGGTATAACTGATGTTGTACCTCATTAGAATCTTTTTATTCACACTCTTCAATGTAAAAACTTTTATTAGAGGCTATAACCATGCTATATTATACTCCTCCATCAAGGCCATCTTTCTCCTCATCCTTGAATATTGATTTTCTTTCTTCTTGATAAATGGGACTATCAAGAAGGATCTCTTCATCATACACACTTGAATTACCCACCTCATAGCCTTCTTAAGGTTCACTTGAAACTGACTTATTTTGATTCTCAAGGATAACCACCTCATCACTCTTTCTTTAAAAACTTTCATTTTCAACTGAATGCTCATATTATACCATTAATCTAGCATGTTATCCTTCATAAAAGGAGGGGGTGAGAAGATTAAAAACTCATTGGATTTTTTAAAACTTGATAGGGTGTCCTTAAAACTTAGGATTTGGAGAGATGGAGAAGGAAATTGTGTTAAGGATGATCCATTATTCTCCTTCCACTCTCCCATCACTCTATCAAAATTCAATGTATGTAAAACTTCATGGAAAACTATAACTTGAGGGGCAAGTGAAGGACTTGATGGAATTGGGAGTTCTATTGGTTTAACCTCCATATACTTCTCTTTTTTTGACTTTAGATTGATATGGGAGAAGCTTATTTCTCAAGGGTTGGCATGATATAATCAGGGTTCATTGTCTAAGAAGGTATACATGGTGGAATGATTTAAGACTCTTAAGGAATAATGGGTGAAGATATCATAATAATGGGCCTTTATTGATGGTATATTGCAACTTAGAATAGATCTGGTGTAAAATAATGTTGACTTAGAGTAGGAGATATCATATGAGACTATTGTTAGATATTTTTCAATGATTTCTCCAAGGTGGACATGGATGTTGATGAGGTGTCATGTGTGCTAAATTGAGAATGCCAAAGTGTGCTTTAATGTGCTTCAGTGTTATTATATGGTTCTTCAATATTTGAATTAGTAAGGTAGTTGATGGGTGTTATGGATGGTGTGGTCATGTTGAAAAGGCCCTATGGTGTGTTATGAGTACCTGGAGTGATTTTAGATGTGAAATTAATTCATTAGAGTAGTCATAATGTCTAGGTTCTCATAGTCATCTTGGAAAATCAAGCTAAGTGAGAAGATTGATGACATCAAAATCAGCATGTATGAAGGTTTAAAAATAAAGTAGTCACATGGGTTTGTTCATATTTGTCCATATATCATGTGGTTTAAATTTGAGGTCATAAATTTGTGTGTATAAAAATATATCAAGGTGCAGAGTTGGCCCTTTAGGCAAATTATAGTGTTTCCCATATGTAGCCAAAGTTGCTCTAGTAGACTGTGACGTGATAAAGATCATCAAGTTCAATATTTGAGAAATAAATATTATAGAGGGTAAATTTAGGGATACCAAATGTCTAAATATAGATCGATCAGATCAAGTATCAATAGCATGTGGGTAATCATGTAGATGAAGATCTAACAACACACATTTAATCATAGATGGAGATCTAACAATGAGCATGAGCTCAAGAAGTCAAGGGATTATTATATTTTTCATGGAAATTCCAAGTGGTGTAATAATTTTTGAAAACTAATATTAGGGTATATAGAAGGCACATAAGACTACCAAGTGGCATAAGCACATTAAGTCTAACAAAAGGTACACAACGCTACCAAATGCTATAATCTCAGAAACATGGATAAAGATCTATGACTCATAATTGAAGGTAAATAATAGGTGAATCATGAAGATATTTATGAAGTGTATTTTATATTTTTTATATAAGTCATGATATGGAGACACGTGTCTGAACTTTTTGCTTTACATAGTGATCCTTGGAATTCAAAATTAATAAAAGAAAAACTAGTTTGTATTGTTTGAGTTATAAATTTTGATGCATGATGAATTTGATAGTTGTGTAAAAATAAAAGTGATAGAGGAAGAAAATTTCATCCAAAAATATTAGTTATAATGTTTTAATGTCTATACAGCTAAAATCATTGATCTCTAAAGTTGATTATGTGTTTTACCATATTTGACAAGTGACATGAGAAGGATGTTTGAGTTTATTTTGATGGTGTTTTGATGTTTCATGATAAATGAACTATTTAAGAGTGTTTTATAGTCCATTATGACAATTTTTATTTTATTTTAGAGTACCAATCCATCTTCAGTATGAATAAATTACTGGAAGTTGATTGTTTATTCATTCATGGTGTTCTTATGTACAAGACTAATGTTTGAGTAGACTATGCATATGTAGATGAGTGTAGTGATGGATGTAATCACTTAAAGGTGTATTAGGGGTAATATAGAGTGTACCTATGTATTTATAAGTTGTATTATGTTCTTAAGTTTCTTGATGAAGTGATAAATGGGTGAATAGGTCTCCATGAGACCTATAAGGGATACTAAGGCCTAATTGAAAGGTGTATCTACTTAAGAGTGACCCATGGATGATTCAGTTGACCTATAAGAGTGGTATTGATATATTTATTAGTGTGATAGAATAATTAATTGTTAATTCATGTATAATGGATGACTAAGAATTTGATATTCATGAAGGCTCTATAAAGAGTGAAATCAAATATGATGGTTAATAGAATTATGAATTTGAGAGGTAAAGGATAGAGAAGTATGGAGCCAATCAAAGGATTAAACCTCTGTAAGATAAGATATATGTCATTTAAGACCATCAAAGAGTGAAGATTATTATTCATTCTTGTTTGAAAAATTTGATGCAGGTGAACACATAGGTCATTGGATCTAATGAGCTTAGAAGAGGTAAATTGAGTGAGTATGCCCTAGAGGTTGATTGAGTGAGTTTCCCTAGTGTATGGATTGAATATGAAAGTAGGATGAGGATTTTGTATATGACATACAAGTCATATTTTTGATATTTTGATAGAGTTTTTTTAGGTTTTTTGAATGTGTATGTGCAAAGAAGTATAGAGTGATCGAAAAGGGAGTTTTGGATGCATTTCTTATGTGTGAAATCTTGTTGTTTCTATGCAAAATTGCTTTCTACATTCAAAAGGAGAAATAAAGAAACTAAGGAAATGGTCAAGGCTAGAAGTACCTGATAAAGTTGAGCGCACCGAAATCAGACGTTGGAAGATTCTCCTCTTTGGCTGTGGAGGAATGACACCTGCGAAAAAGAGACTAAAACACGAAAAGATGTTAGTCAAAGATATGGTGGGTTGTCAGGCGAACACCCGATCCTGGAAGTACGAAGACTCCCTAGAAGGATATCAACTCACTGATAAAAAGCGTAATATTGGACGAAAGTAGATAATAAAAGATGAAATGACAAAAATAAATGATAGAAAATAAAATGCATACCTGATATGCAGCACTGTTCTGCACAGTCACCAGCGTCGGTCTCTGTGGTGCCAGCATCGGTCTGGGAAGGTGCCGACGTCGGTTAAGGTGCCGTCGTCGGTCGGGGTAGTGACCGGCGTCGATAGGGGCAGGTTCTGGAAAAGTCTGAACAGGTTCGGGACAGGGTTTGGGAGAGTCGGGACAGGGTCTGGGCAAGGTCTGAGAGAGTCGGGATAGGGGCAGGGATGTAAACGAGGGATGCTGGGTCTGAACAGAGTCAGGACAGGGTCTAGGTAAGGTCGGGTCAGGTCTGAGGAATCGGGATAACAGAACTGATAAATAATAACTAAGGAAGAAATAAAATAAATAGAATAAATACTTACCTGCCAGAAGATGCGATGAAAGCCATAGTTGGAGTTGTCTGTGTAGTGCCGGATTGAGTGCAGGTTGGTTGATGCCGAGAGTGTTGATTTTGGAATTCGCAGGTTGATGATTGTTCAGGGTTCGATTGATCAGCATTTTGAATAGCGTTCAGGATAGCGTTTTGGGGTCCGATCTCGAATGGTTGGCAGAGGTTGATGAAGGTGAGGGACGGTTCCAAAAACAGTTCGTCAACCATTTTGGGAAACCGAATGATAACTGATAATGGATAATGGCAAGGTGACCGACATCGGCAGGATTGTCAACGTCGGCCGATAAGTGATCGACGTCGGCGACATCGGCCGAGTAAAGACCGTCGTCGGCAGATGCACAATGGGGATAGAGTCTAGCTTTAGCTCTGTGCTCATTGTTACATGCTACCAGGGTCAAGGTTGGTGGAACAAGTGATCGACAAGGGTTAAATAGGCGAAGAAGAATAAGATAGGGAGTGACCAGGGGAGTCGACACAATTTCGGTGTCTACATTTGCCCCTTTTTGTCTTGTTGGTTGTTCTGACGAACTACAAGACAAAAATAGGAGTGAGTGCCCCAGGTGAGGGATAAGGTTGATTTCATCTTGTTGGTTGTTCGAATGAACTGCAAGACAAAAATAGGAAGCGGATAGGTTGCCCCGATTATGGATGAGGTATTCCCCCTCAAAGCAGGAGTCGAGGGAAGGGAACCGGGAATCGGGTGCTGATTTGATAAGGAGTGGATGAAAAAGGAGTGAGGGTGAACGCGGCAAAATTTGTGATTGCGCGCATACCACTGCACGAGATGGTCAGGCCAAAGTGTCGTAGGTCAAGGGTCAAGGAGTGCCAAAATCGAAGTAACCGGGCCCCAGCATTTAGTCATTTGCTGATCGGGTCACTCAATCTAAGCTGAAGCTCCAAATGGGTCGTCGCATTCTAGGTATCCTGGGCTCAGGAAGTGCTCCTAGAAACACGTAAAAGTCACAAGTAGTGTGGATCAATCGGTGTGTGATCCTATACTTGTGAGGGTCCAAAAAAGGTCTGCGCACAAGTCTGCTAACTAGTCATGAGGTAGCATACATGCAAAAACTGTTTCCACTCAAAATTCGCTTTTAGATCTAAGAGAAAGAAGAAACTAAAAAGTAATGGACAAGGCTTGGGAAGTACCTGGACTAAAGATTGCACACCGTAAATCTAGACATTTGTGGGCACTCCTCTTTGGCTGTGGAGGAATGACACCTGCAAGAAAAAAGGAAACTTGGACAAGAAAATGTTAGATAGATAGGCAGTGGGTTGCCAAGCAAAAGCTTGTTCCGAGAAGTGTAAAAACTTCCTTAAGGGAGGTCAACCAACTGTTTTGATAAGATAAGTGACTGATAAAAAGACAGAATGCCAGAATACAGAAGTGACAAAGAAATTAGAAAGGAAAGAAAAGACCAAAATGATTACCTGAAGGAGCTGTTGAGCTGAAGACAGTCACCGAGGTCAGAAATGTTGCCGGCGTCAGTTATCTGATCTGCCGGCGTCGGCTATCCTGTCGACGTCGGTTGGGGTAATGACCGGCGTCGGTCGGGGTTATGGCCTGTAGTCGGGTCTGAGTTGCTTTCTGGACTGTGGACAGGTCTGGTTCGTGAACGGAGGCGAGACAGAGTTCAGGGACAAATTTAGATGGACTGGGGAGTGGTCTAGCTAGGGACAAATTTAGTGGGTGCCTTATACAAGGTCTTTGTTGACAGGGGGATGGGGAAGAGGAAGAGACACAGAGGACAGGACCTGAGAAGGCTTTGCAGCCTCTCAGGGGGAAGAACAGAGGGAGCAGAGGACAATAGATAGGATAGATTACTGAAAACTAAATAAATGAAATGATAAAACCAGACTTTGCTTACTTTTTTGCTCACTGAAGAAAGGAGGTGCTATTGTTGGAGCCACGGAAGACTTGTTGCAAGAAGAGAATCCCAGATCCAGAGCCTTTTCACCTATTGTTGCTGTTGCACGAGGTCAAGACAGAGGAGAGATGAAAGCTAAAGCACCAAGAGAAGTCTGTTTTCGAGCTCAAGGGTCTAGGGGGCTGCAACGGATGCAGAAAGGGGTAATGAAGGATGCCGACGCCGGCAGTTTTGCTGACGTCGGCCGAAGGGGCACCGACGTCAGCGGTCGTAGAATGGGGACAGAGGCTAAAAATAGCCTCTGCCCATTCTTGCATGCCGCTGAGTGAGGGGGGATGGGAAGAACGGTCACGAGGATGCCAAAATGGGCGTGGGGGGAAGATAAAGAAGAGATTTGGCCTAATAAATGCTAGGGGGAAGGTGGAGGGATTCAAGGGAGGATCCAAGGTGGCAAGGGTAGGGTGGAAAGGGGGCCACTTGATTAAAATACTTAGGTTATTTTAATCAAATGGAGGCCAAGGGTTAGGATAGGGGTGTTCGAAGTGGCAAGGGACCAAGGGGAGAGAGGAAGACCAAGGGTTAGACACTTTTTAGGTGTCTACATTTGCCCCTTTTTGTCTTGTTGGTTGTTCTAGACGAACTGCAAGACAAAAACAGGGAGTGGTTGCCCCAGGTGAAGGATGATGTGGATTGCCCCGAAGTAAGGATGAGGTATTCCCCCTCAAAGCAGGAGTCGAGGGAAGGAACCTGATGTCAGGTGCTGATTTGACAAAAGGTGGATGAGAAAGAGAGAGGTGAGTGAGAGTGCTGCAAAAGTCATGATTGCGCACATACCATTGCACAAGATGGTCAGGTCAAATTGTCGCATGTCGAGGGTCAAGGAGTGCCAAAATTGAAGTAACCGGGCCCCAGCATTTAGTCGTCTGTTGATCGGGTCACTCAATTTAAGCTGAAGCTCCAAATGGTCGTCGTGTTTTAGGTATCCAGGGCTCAGGAAGTGCTCCCAGAAACACGAAAAAGCCACAAGTAGTAGGGATCAACTGGCTCGCGATCCTATACTTGTGAAGGGTCAAAAATAGTCTGCGAATAATTCTGCTAACCAACCGTGAGGTAGCACACACGCAAAAACAACCAAGGCAACATTGTCTTGGAAGTGGTCGAAGGTCGAAGGATGGTCTTTGGTCAAGAGGATGGATGGACGAAAGGATGCGGCCGAGCTAACCTCAGAAGACCCCATGTCAACTGAGTGCTGCCTACATAGCCCCTGTCGTAGGGGCCTCAGGCCGATGTAGTTTTCCCTAAAAGGGAGGGACGGTCAGAGGGATTGATTGGTCTTAGTCAAAGTCGATGATTGGTCTGGGTCAAAGAGAATGATTGGTCAAGGTCAAGGTCAAGGTTAAGGTCGCAGGAGAGAAGGTTTATCCATCAAAGAGACGAATAAATGGGGGTGGTCGAGCTAACCTCAGAGGATGTGTTATCTAAGTGCTGCCTACATAGCCCTGGTCATAGGGCCTCAGACCAATGTAGTTCAAACAAATTGAGAAGATTGGTCGATGATGAGATTGGTCATGTGTTGAAATGACGAGGGTAAGATGAGGATAAAATGATGCTACATATGGTGTACTCTGTAAAATTGGTCGAGAGTCTTTCATCCCTAGCAAATTTCCATAGTCACGATGGATGTATGCTAAGAATGAATAGAAGTCTATTTATGCTTTAGCAAGTATTGGTTTATGCTTAACATAAATTGGGTCTAGTCGGTAGTTTCCATGTGTACTGGTGTCCATAGAAACTATGTGAAATGGTCTAGGATGATGTTAGCTGAAAATGATGAAAATGGCTGGGTTTGAGATGAGTCGCCGAGTGATGCGGTTAAATGTGACCAAAGTGAAGAGAAAAGATGAAAGGCAGATCGCTCTTTCATTGACAAGGACCAGAAAGGATGCATAGATAGGGGTTGTTAGAACAAAGAGCCCCATTCATGCATTGCGTCATTGACCAGTGTTGAGTTAGAACGGTAATCGAATCACTTTGACATTAAAGTGAGCTCGAAGTCCCTTGAGCAGGTGATAGGAGGAGGATAGGGTAACCCAGTCTAAGAGCAGGAATAACCTTGCCCCTTTTATAGGAGACCCTGAGACAACTACAAGCCAAGTCCGTGACTCGTTTTTTTTTTTTTTTTTTGCGTAGGCTGATCGATGCGGGAAGCCTACAGAGATGTCTTTTGATGTAGTGGTCATGTTGCGAAGCTGATCAATGCGGGAAGCTTCTAAGAAAGGTGTTGTTTGTAGCAAGATTTAGTCATAGCCATCCTTCGAGGGAGTGGTCTATATTTTTGCTTTATAATGTTTGATAAGTTGGCCTAGCTGTCCTTCGAGGGATCAGTCTAGTAATACAGCAATGATAGTACAGCTGTCCTTCAAGGGAGCAGTCTGTCTTTTTGATTTTGACTTGATTTTGTGACCATGGATATGTTTTGACATCTTGATTTATTTTGATTTTTTTGATTAGAGTCATGGACAAGGCTGTAGAAGTTCAAGGACGCCCCTTTTATTAGGACAAAGCATCCATGCATCATAAAAGGGTTGTAGAGGACTTGTTAAAGAGGAATAGGGTTGCAAGGGATGAGGATTAAGAGGACAAGGATTGCTCAAGGGACGAGCTCAAGTTACGTGTCAAGTAGACGAGTACTCGACTAGCAGAAGAATGGTTGAAGATGCAACGCATTAAGAGGCTCAGGTTCTGGCCGTCCGTCGAGGGAAGACAGACGATAAGTCCCTGACCCATACTTGTGCATGATGATAAAAGGTCCAAGCCAATTGGGGGTGAACTTGCCTTGTTTACTTCACTCCATATTGGTCACGTGCTGATTCTCTTTGAGGACGAGGTCTCCGATGTTGAAATCTCATTCTCGCAGATTTTTGTCGTAGGCCCGCTTTATGCGACTTTGGTAGACATGGAGATGATTAAGGGCAGCAAGACGGCGCTCATCGAGTAACTCAAGTTGAGCTAGGCGATCTTGATGAAAGTCATCGTTGGAGAGAATGTCATGCAGGGAGATGCGGAGAGACAGGATCTGTACTTTGAGAGGTAAGACAGCCTCTGTTCTGTACACGAGAGAGAAGGGAGTAGCACCCGTAGAGGTTCAGATGCTAGTGCGGTAGGCCCACAAAGTGAAGGGAATATGAATGTGCCAATCCCTACCTGTATCGTCGACCACCTTCATGAGAATTTTAGTGAGAATTTTGTTGGAAGCCTCTGCCTGCCCATTTGCTTGTGGGTAGTAAGGCGAAGAAAAGCTAAGTTTGATGCCAAATGAGTCGCATAGTTTTTGGACAGTCTTGTTTTTGAAGGACTTGCCGTTGTCGATAATGATTTTATGAGGGACACCGAAATGACAGATGATGTGGCTGTTGATGAAGTCGGCAATTTTGTCGGATTTTATGGAGACAAGAGGAATGGCTTCCACCCACTTGGTGAAATACTCAGTGGCAGTGATGATGGACTGATGACGAAGAGATGAGTGAGGGTTGATCTCACTGATGAGATCCAAGCCCCACTGAGAGAAAGGCCAAAAATCCTGAGTGACTTGCAAGGCGTGGCTGGGGAGATGAAGCAGGTTAGAGTGCTACTGACACTTGATGCAATGTCGAACATAGTCGCTACAGTCTTGATGAAGGGTGGGCCAATAATAACCCAAGCGAAGGATGCGCTTGGCAACCGAGTTTCCACTAAAGTGTCCACCACAAATCCTGTCGTGGACTTGCTTTATGGCTTGAGGAGCTTCAGTGGAGGTTAGACAGCGAAGAAGGAGGCCGTCGAAGCCTCGTTTATAGAGAAGACCCCCTAGCATGGTATAGCGAGCTGTGCGCTTGATGAAAGCTCACTGCGCATTGCTAGAGAGGTTGGGAGGAGTGACAAAAAGAGACAAGTAGTCCACGAGTTGCTTATACCAGTCATCTTGTGGGCTAGAATTGATAGTGTTGATATGGTCGATGTGAGGAGAGATGTATGAAGGCAAAGGTACACGATGCACTATGACAAAAAGGCGAGATGATGATGATGAAGACGGGATATGCGAAGCAAGAGAAGCCATGGTGTCGGCAAACTTGTTCGTAGAGCGTGGAACAGTCTGCAAGAGGTGATGGTCAAAAGATGCTAAAAGAAGGTCAACACAATTCTTATACCTCTGTAAAACTTCATTTTTATAGAGATATGAACCGTTAACTTGATTAACGATGAGCTGCGAGTCGCTGAAGATGTTGACAGACTTGATGTGGAGAGAAAGAGCAGTCTGAAGTCCCAAAATTAAGGCCTCGTATTTGGCCATATTATTGGTACAATCGAAGTCAAGCTTGAAAGATAGAGGCATGGGCTCCCCTTCGAGTGGGATGAGGATGACCCCCGCACCCCCACCGAGTTGACATTTGGAGCCGTCAAAGAACATGGTCATTTGGTAGACAGTGTCATCAGTGGAAAGGGTAGCGATAGACTCGTCAGGGAACTCGCAGTGGGAAGGTTGGTTGTCAGGAAGAGGGGCATCTGCTAGTTGGTCAGCGATGGTTTGCCCCTTGATAGATTTCTGCTGGATGAATTTGAGGTCAAACTCCGCAAGCAGCATGAGCCACCGAGCCATACGTTGATTCTGATATGGCTTGGAGTGCATGTACTTGAGAGGGTCGGTGTGAGTGACGACAAAGGTTTTGTGGTTAAGAAGATAGTGGCAGAGCTTGGTAGCGAAAAAGACTAATGCCAAACAGAGTTTCTCGGTATGAGTATACCGAGTTTCATAGTCGACCAGTGTTCGATTGATGTAGTAAACCGCTTGCTCACGATGATGCTCGTCTCGGTGCGTGATCATGGCACCTAACAAATGGTTGGTGGCAGAGATATAAAGGTAGAAGGGTTGGTCATCCTTAGGTGGAATGAGGACTGGTGGGGAGACCAGATAGCTTTTGAGGGCCTCAAAAGCCTCTTGACAATTCTCATCCCATTTAAAGGAGACATCTTTCTTAAGGAGGTGATGGAAAGGTTGGCAGCGGTCTGAAAGTTGTGAGATGAAACGGCGAATGGACTGGAGCTTCCCTTGCAGACTGCGAAGCTGCTTGAGATTGGTCGGGGGTGGCATTTCGAGGATAGCGCAGATCTTGGCGGGATCTATCTCGATACCACGGAAGGAAACGATGAAGCTGAGAAATTTGCCTGAGAGGACCCCAAAGACACACTTCTTGGGGTTGAGGCAGACATTGTATTGAAGAAGGCGAGAGAAGATGATTGTGAGAATGGTCAAGTGGTCGCGGCGGAGTTTGGACTTGCCGAGAAGGTCATCCACATAATCCTCCATGATTTTGTGGAGGAGATCATGGAAAATGTAGGTCATGGCGCGCTGATAGGTGGCACCAGCATTTTTCAAGCTGAAAGGCATGACTTGATAGCAGAAAGTCCCCCATGGGGTGATAAAGGTAGTCTTGTGCTGATCTTCCGGTGTGATCAGGATTTGATTGTATCCTGAGAACCCATCCATGAGAGATAGCATCTCGTGGCTGGCCGTGAGATCAACAAGCTGGTCAATGTTAGGAAGAGGAAAGTCATCTTTGGGACAGGTTAGGTTAAGGTCGCGATAGTTCGTGCAGATCTGAATCCCCCCAGTTGCTTTAGTAACTGGGACGATGTTAGAGACCCACTGTGGATAATCGATGGGTTGGATGAAGGAGACAGAAAGAAGGCGTTGAAGTTCCTCTTTGACAAGGAGTGCAATGCGAGGATGCATCTTTCGAAGCTTCTGCCTAACAGGCTTAGCCTCTGGTTTGGTGACAATGTTATGGGTAGCGATGGTGGGGTTGATGCCAGGCATGTCGCTGTAAGTCCAGGCAAAGGCCTTGCTATGGTTGGAAAGGAACTGGGCATAGTCAAGCTACTCTTGAGCGTCTAAAGATTGGCCAATCTTTAAGACGTGAGAAACATCGAAAGAAGAAGGGAGGTTGATGTCAATGGTGGATTCATTTAACATAACCTGGGTCTCGAAAGAGAGAAAACGCTGGATGAAAGAGTCGTCGGCACCCATGTAGGAAAGGATGGCGTCATCGTCAATGCAGTGGACAGTGTGAATGGTTGCCGACTCATCTTCTACCATGCTAGGAAAAATGAGAGGGAGAGACCTGGACACCCCATTGAGTTGATAGGTCAGGGGTTCTAGGTGGATGGTGTTTATGGAAAAAAAAACTAGGAGGGATGGAAACCACCGACTCCGTAGGTGACGAAGGAGAAATGGGCGAGTCTGGAGGAGATTGGTTGATGGTTGGCTCGGGACAGAGGTCGGAAGGAGCCTGAGTGGGGTCATGATATCCCAGGCCATACCGTTTCTTGACATCGTGATCATTGAGCGGCTCGATGGGCTGATGGGAGCCCTGCTCATAACGTCCGAAACCAAAACCCTTCCATGCACACCTATGAAGGTAAGTGTGTGCAAAGGCGGGGTTTCCAAGAAACGAGAAATCAGATGTGAAAGGTTGGGGTGAAGAGAGGGAATTGCCATTGGTAGGAGCTTGATTAAGCCCCCCATAGACAAAGTTGGTTTGGAAGTGAGGAGGACCATAAGGTACGATCGTCCTGATCTGATGGTCGTAATTGGGACTGAGGTGAAGGCGTCCATACTCTTGTGGAGTTTGGAACATGTCGAGGGTCAACAAGCGATATTCCCCAAGTGATAATCGTTGGAAGATGTCTTCCATGGGGTCTTTGGTTGGCGCTTGAAGAGGAGGGGTGAGGGCGACCGCCGATTGCGAATTGGTTGAAGCTTCCGCAGATGGAGGCGGTGCCGGAGTTGACGGTTTGATGGGAATGAGGACATCGTTGGGATGGTAGGTGGTGTTGCAAGTCTTGAAGGGTGAAGGGTCAGCGGGAATGGTATGGACTTGCCCATCATGCTCAAACTTCACACAATGGTGCAGGGTGGAAGGAATACAAGCCATGGCACGGATCCAAGGTCGGCCTAGTAGAAGGTTGTATTGAAACTCTCCTTCGATGATATAGAAGAGCTCTGAGACTGTGCGTGGGCCAACACGGATGTGAAGGATGACTGTACCAATGGTCGTGGCGGTGGTGTCATTGAAAGAGCGTAAGATCACGTCAGTTTTGGAGACGCAGTTCTTGGGAAGAGACAGCTGATCAAAGGCGTGAGTAGAGATTATGTTGATGCTAGCGCCGCTGTCGATCATAATGCGTTTGATGCGTGTCCGATCGACATAGGCAGTGATGAAGAGGGCGGCGTCCTGATCTTCCGTGTTAGATGTGGGAATCTCAGAATCGCTGAATGTGATGGAGTTGACAGGAGATAAAGAATGGACGAGGGCAGCGAGTGGTTGGGGGTCTTCGGGTTGGACCTCCGCTGCTTGCAAGGCTTGGATGAGGGCTTGACGGTGCTGAGGCGAGGTTTGGATAAGGTCATAAAGAGACATCTTCACGGGTGTCTGATGAAGCTGCTTCAGCATGGAGTCGTGAATTGGCCCAGAAGAGGAAGACGAAGAAGGTTAGGACGCGCCGAGGATAGAAATTTTAGGCTTGGGTGCAAGAGGTGGCTTGACGAAGGGATAGGTCCAAGGAATGGCAGCTTTTGCTTTGGCCTTGTCCTGTTACGACCTAATGATTATACGAATAGCATTAATTTTGAAAATGGGAGGTGAAGAAGGGGTCATGTCTTGCTGGTGAGATGTTGACGTGTTTGAAGAGGAAGGAGTCGGGGTCTGGTCGAGAGTGTCCTCAAGGAGAAGAGTGTCTTTCTCCATATGGTGGCGGATGACGGCCTTGAGGGCACAGCAAGTCTCGGTGTCATGTCCTGGTGTATGATGATATAAGCAAATTTTCGTATCGTCGAACCAGGAGGGCTTGGACCCGAGAGGTTGGAAAGGCTTGATGGGCAGAAGGGTTATGTCAGAAGTCTGGAGAAGTCAGTGCAATATCAACGAGTATGAGCCCAATAGAGGGTCTGTGTTATTTGATATGCGCGAGGTTGGTGACTTTTGCTTAGACGAGGCTAGAGGAGATTTCCATACCACCTTATGGGTTGATGGCGCGGTGACAGATGGAGATGGCTCTGGCCTGGTGATTGAGAATGCCTTTTTAGGAGAGGGACGACTGGAGATAGGCAGAGGAAGCAAAGGAGGCAATGAGTTTTGTTTGAAGGCCGGAGTGGGAAGGATGCTAGCCAAGGTCGAAGGATGAGGGCCCAAAATTGATGGCAATGGTGACGGAGAAGGAGGCGTTCGTTTCTGTGGTCTGGCAGCCCTCTTTGACTTGGTTGGAAGAGTGTTGTTGGTCAAGGTCTGGCCTAGGTCCACCTTCACTTGCGGGTGAGTGAGGGTGGAGACAGGACGAACGCCAAATGATTTGATGGGTTTAGACGAGGTAGATGCAGGTTTTGGTTTGGACGGGTTTGGTTGAGGTTTGAGAGTCTGGTTTTTGTCAAGAGTCTGATGAGATTTCACCTTAGGAGGATTAGCGGCATGTGATGAGAGGGCACGGGTATGTTGAAGGGTTTTAAGACGCTCCCACAACACCTGAGGCATCACTTTCCTTGGAGGGAGAAGCGCGATTTTCTCCACTAACCGGGAAAATGGCTGAGAAGAAGATGTTGATGGTTGCGAGGTTGAAGACGAGATGGGTGTAGTGGTCTTAGACGCCTGGTGTGGTGAAGTCATGGCAGATTTAGATGAAGACGAAGGGGAGACAGGTTCTTCCCTGGGTGGAGAAGAATCCGAAAAGCGAGGCTCCCCGAGCGGGTAAAGGGCAGGGATGACGATGCCCTCCACTTGCGGCTGAGGAGTAGGAAGGGTCGGGTCCTCCATAGGCAGTAGAACGGAGGATGGCGAGACCGGTGGTGCAGGTAAAGCCGAGGTGTCCTCCAAGATGAGAGAGGTCGGTGGAGAACTAGCCGGGGAGAGAGGTTCGTCTACATGTGACGGACTGATTGATGGACTAACCTCTTGAGGTTGATTGGGGATGAAGGGAGAGACCGTATTGACTGTTCGAACGTTGTGCTCATGATTGTCGTCAATTAAGGTCTGGACGTTGTTCTGAGTTGGCAGATGATTGGGGAAAGGTTGTTTGAAGATGTCAATGGCCTGATTAGGGGGTGCATTTGGATTGTCTAAGATGAGATCCCCCTTTTCGAGCATGTCTTGGATTATGTTCTTAAAGGTTTTGCAGTTTTCCGTGTCATGGCCCTTAACACGGTGGAAGCTACAGAAGTCATGCTCCCTATACCACGCGGGGATGGCGTGAGAGGGATCGAATTGTGGAGGAGGTCGGGCTTGAGGGAGATTGAGGGCCCCCTATTTGAGAAGCTTGTCCAGCACAGACGCATATGATTCTCCGAGAGGAGTATATCACCGCTGCACGTATCTTTGCTGGAACTGGCGAGTAGCGCTCTGAGATGTAGATGGCTCAGGCTGATTGGTCGAAGAGGATGAAGGTCTGACAACCACGGCATTAGCTGAAGCCTTGGATTTAGAATTGGATGATGATGGCTTGGTAGAGGAAGAGTCATTGGTCTTAGAGCTAGGATTCTTGCTCCGCAACTTGACTTTATTCTCCTCGATGGCACGCAACTCAAGTTTGTGAGCCATCGTGAAGGCTTCGTCAAAAGTGCAGAAGGTTTGAACCCTTAGGGTGGAAGAGATATGTCTGGCGCAGGCTTGGGAAAAGAGTTCAATAAGCTCGGCCTGGGGTAAGGAAAAGGAGAGTTGATTGATAAGGCCTCTCCATCGAGCAACGAAGTCGGCTATGGACTCGTCCTCGAATTGCCGAATAGAATAGAGGTCTGTGATTGAGACCTTCTTGGTTATGTTGATGGAAAAGTGATCGAGGAAGAGCTGAGCCAATTATGTGAATGAGAAGAGAGAATGGCTAGGAAGGGAGCTGTACCAGTCAAGTGCAGGACCCGAGAGAGACATAAGAAACGTGCGTAAGAGTAACGCATCATCATGGCCAATGAGGTAGCAGGCATGTCTGAATGCCCGCAAGTGTTGTTGGGGGTCTTCCTTGTTTGGAAAGCGAGAAAACTTTGGAAGCTCCCACTGGCTAGGATATGGTCTGATTGGGACAGAAGGATGAATGGGCTCGTTACAGATCTGCTCGTATGAAAGAGTGTTACGTGAGCCGGAAATAGAGGTCTCAAGACTGGTCATCTTGTCCATTAGCATTTTGATGATGTCTACTGACGGATTGACGGGTTGCGCACCCCCTAAGTTGTAGGGCGCTTGAAAGAGGCTAGGGGAGGTATGCGACATAGTCAGTTGTATAATGTACGGATGACTAATCGCAGGGGTAGAGGTGGAGGCTAAAGGTGGTTGGGTGGAAGACATAGCTGGGCCCATTGTCACCACGAGAGGTTGAACGGGGGCCAAGGGATAAGAAGCCACCCTGGTGTTGATAGGGGCCAGGGTAGGCGGAATAGAGACGATAAGGTTTTGAAAAGGAGTGGATAGCGGTTGAGGGGGTTGAAGTTGACAGGGGGCCGGAACCCCGGTGGAAGTGGGCCCAATGATAGAGGGAGAGGCCACACTTGGAGGATTGGTCAAAGTCTGAGTCTGGTCAGTGGTCGAAACGATGGCCTGGGTGTCCAAAGGTTGAACTACGGATGCTGTCGATACAGCCGTAGTTGCGACAAGGGAGGTTGGCATTCCATAGATTGGATTGCCCAAGGAGTCTCGCGTTTGGCTATGCGCGAGATAATGTTGCAAGGCCTTGACGTTGAGGTCCAAGAATCGCTCGAAGTCTTGGTCCCCTTCTTGGACAATGGGAGTCTGCGGTGGGGTTGGACGAATGGGAGTTCTTTCGGTCTCCGAGTTGAACTCCATTGTAGGCTTGGTCACGGACGGGGTGGATGGAAGTGGTTGACGGCTAGCGTGGTTGACAAGAGCTTTGGTTTGGCTACGAGTCAAAACCATGCAAAGCAAAGAAGGTTCAGGTCTTAGGAACTGTGTTGCTCAGTTCCAGAAAACCAGGATGGAGTCTTTGACAGAGAAGGGATAGGTTTCAAGCTGCTAGTTTTGAAGAAAAAGGACAGTGACAAAGACCGACGTTGGTTTAAAAACTGATGCCGATAACAGATGAAGCCGACGTCGGTATTAGAACCGATGCCGGTGATAGGGGAAGGCCGACGTCGGTGGAAGAACCGATGTCGGTGACTGTGTTTTCCAGAGAATCAAAAGGTTCTTAGAAAACAATGAAGAAAGCGTCCTCACACACTCAAACAAACAGATGAGAAGAGGAAAATAGAGAAAGATAGACAAGCCTAAGTGATAAATCCTAGGAATTAACCTTAGAAATTGTGGCTTATGCCTTAGATGAATGTTTGGGGAGATTGGCTGAAAAATGGGTCCTAGAAGAAGGCAGTCTAAAGATGGTTTTAGGTGTTGTTTTAGGTGCTCAAAGATCTGTGTTAGGGTCTGGTACGTGGCCTGGTGCTAAGGAGCAAGCTCCCCTCACTTCACGATTCCAGTGGTTAGCTGGTTTCGCTTAGCCAAGATATACCTCGCCTAGAGTTTAGACTCCGCCAGAGAACGGAGTGGGCTTCTCCCTTGGTGATGAAATCCAAGTAGGGTCACCGGGACGGGTAAGGTATCCGCTGGGGGATGAAATCCCAGTCGGGCCTTGTCTCAGGTATGTTTTATGCTCATTTTAGTGCATGTGGTCTGGTAGTGTAACATCAAGTGTCTACGGTTCATTCAATATGCATCTAAGTTACTAGATGTGGACTAATGCAAGCACAAGCAGAAATGAAAGTGCAATACGTTTTAATGCCCAAGTCGAAATGTGATGTTGTGATGCAGACAAGTTTGAGAAAGGGTTGAGAGTATGATGTTTAGACTAGTCTAGAAATGTGCAAGAAAGAAAAGAAGGATTCATTTTAGTCCTGCTTATAGTGTCATTCGGAATAGAAGAAAGAGACAAGAGAGAAGGAGCCTAAATGCACCTAAATGAATGAAAAGGAAAAGGAACCCAGGAGGAATCTAGGGTCCCACCGGGCGTGCCAGAATGTTTCCACTAAAAATTCGCTTTTAGATCTAAGAGAAAGAAGAAACTAAAAAGTAATGGACAAGGCTTGGGAAGTACCTGGACTAAAGATTGCACACCGTAAATCCAGACGTTTGTGGGCACTCCTCTTTGGCTGTGGAGGAATGACACCTGCAAGAAAAAAGGAAACTTGGACAAGAAAATGTTAGATAGATAGGCAGTGGGTTGCCAAGCAAAAGCTTGTTCCCGGAAGTGTAAAAACTTCCTTAAGGGAGGTCAACCCACTGTTTTGATAAGATAAGTGACTGATAAAAAGACAGAATGCCAGAATACAGAAGTGACAAAGAAATTAGAAAGGAAAGAAAAGACCAAAATGATTACCTGAAGGAGCTGTTGAGCTGAAGACAGTCGCCGAGGTCAGAAATGTTGCCGGCGTCGGTTATCTGATCTGCCGGCGTCGGCTATCCTGCCGATGTCGGTTGGGGTAGTGACCGGTGTCGGTCGGGGTTATGGCCTGTAGTCGGGTCTGAGTTGCTTTCTGGACTGTGGACAGGTCTGGTTCATGAACGGAGGTGAGACAGAGTTCAGGGACAAATTTAGATGGACTGGGGAGTGGTCTAGCTAGGGACAAATTTAGTGGGTGCCTTATACAAGGTCTTTGTTGACAGGGGGATGGGGAAGAGGAAGAGACACAGAGGACAGGACCTGAGAAGGCTTTGCAGCCTCTCAGGGGGAAGAATAGAGGGAGCAGAGGACAATAGATAGGATAGATTACTGAAAACTAAATAAATGAAATGATAAAACTAGACTTTGCTTACCTTTTTGCTCACTGAAGAAAGGAGGTGCTGTTGTTGGAGCCACGGAAGACTTGTTGCAAGAAGAGAATCCCAGATCCAGAGCCTTTTCACCTGTTGCTGCTGTTGCACGAGGTCAAGATAGAGGAGAGACGAAAGCTAAAGCGCTAAGAGAATTCTATTTTTGAGCTCAAGGGTCCAGGGGGATGCAACGGATGCAAAAAGGGGTAATGAAGGATGCCGACGTCGGCAGTTTCGCCGACGTCAGCCGAAGGGGCACCGACGTCGGTGGTCGCAGAATGGGGACAGAGGCTAAAAATAGCCTCTGCCCATTCTTGTACGCCGCCGAGCGAGGGGGGATGGGAAGAACGGTCACGAGGATGCCAAAATGGGCGTGGGGGGAAGATAAAGAAGAGATTTGGCCTAATAAATGCTAGGGGGAAGGTGGAGGGATTCAAGGGAGGATCCAAGGTGGCAAGGGTAGGGTGGAAAGGGGGCCACTTGATTAAAATACTTAGGTTATTTTAATCAAATGGAGGCCAAGGGTTAGGATAGGGGTGTTCAAAGTGGCAAGGGACCAAGGGGAGAGAGGAAGACCAAGGGTTAGACACTTTTTAGGTGTCTACAAAAACAACCAAGGCAACAACGTCTTGGAAGTGGTCGAGGTCAGAGGAGATAGGCATGATCTCCAATGGTTGGTGGTCGAGGGGAGGAATGGACGAAAGGATGTGGCCGAGCTAACCCCAGAAGACCCCATGTCAACTAAGTGCTACCTACATAGCCCTGGTGATAGGGCCTCAAGCCAATGTAGTTCTCCCTAGAAGGGAGGGAGGGTCAAAGGGATAAAATGGGTCATGGTCAAGGACAATATTATGGTTAAAATAAGGAAAGAAGGTTTGTCCATCAGAGAGACGAACAAATGAGAATGGTCGAGCTAACCTCAGAAGACCCCATGTCAACTGAGTGCTGCCTACATAGCCCTGGTGATAGGGCCTCAGACCAATGTAGTTCAGACCAAGCGTCCGAGTGGTAGACAGGTGGTTAAAATGGTTGATAGATTGGTCGATGATTGGATGAAATGATGAGGAAAAAAAAGATGTTGCAGCCTTTTCCAAATGGTGTATTCTGCAACATTGGTTGAGGGGTTTTTCATCCCTAGCAATATTCCATATTCGTGATGGATGTATGCTAAAAATGAATTGAGGTTTATTTGTGCTTCAGCAAGTATTGGTTTATGCTGAACACAAATTGTGGCGGGTCGATAGTTTCCATGTGTATTGGTGTCCATAGAAACTAGGGTGAATAGGCTAGGTCAGGTTGATGGTTTGAAAAGAGAATTGAGTTGAGTCGATTGACAAGTGATGAAGGTGAATGTGACCAAAGTGTAGAAGAAGTGAAAAGCATATTGCTCTTTCATTGACAAGGACCAAAAAGATAGCATAGATAGGGGTTATGAGAACCAAGAGCCCCATTCATGCGTGACATCGTTGACCATAGTTATGTTAGAGCGGTAATCGAATCACTTAGACACTAAAGTGAGCTCGAAGTCCCTTGAGCAGGTGATAGGAGGAGGAAAGAGGGTAACCCATTTTAAGAGCAGAGATAACTTTGCCCCTTTTTATAGGAGACCCTGAGACAACTACAAGCCAAGTCCGTGACTCATTTTTTTTTTTTTTTTTGGCACAGACTGATCAATGCGAGAAGCCTGCATAGAGATGTCATTTGTTTGGTGGTCAGGTTGTGAAGCTGATCAATGTGGGAAGCTTCTAAAATTGTGCTGTTTATTGCCAGATTAGTCATAGCCATCCTTCGAGGGAGTGGTCTAGATTTTTGTTTAATAAAAGGGCTTTTGAATAGCTGTCCTTCGAGGGATCAGTCTATTAATTACAGCAATGATAGTACAGCTGTCCTTCGAGGGAGCAGTCTACTTTTTGATTTTGATATAGATATAGTGACCATGGATATTGTGACATCTTGATTTGTTTTGACAGAAATGTGAGTCATGGACAAGATTATAGAAGGTCAAGGGCTCCCTTTTATGAGGACAAAGCATCCATACAGCATAAAAGGGGTTATAGGAATTGTTAAGAGGAATAGGGTTGAAAGGAGGTAGGATTAAGAGGACGGGGATTGCTCAAGGGACGAGCTCAAGTTAAGTGTCAAGTGGACGAGTACTCGACTAGCAGGTAAAACGGTCGCAGATGCAACGCATTAAGAGGCTCAGGTTCTAGGCGTCCATCAAGAGAAGACAGACGATAAGTCCCTGATCCATACTTGTGCGTGATAATAAAAGGTCCGAGCTAATTAGGAGCAAACTTGCCTCGTTTACTTCACTCCATATTGGTCACGTGTTGATTGATGAGTGGACGTGAAGTTGACTGATATGGTCGTTGATTGATCAAGACTGGTTGAATGTGTGGATAAAAAGATTGGTCAATGTTTGGTTGAGATTTGGTTGTTTGATAGTTGGTCAATGGTTGGTCAAGGGTTGATTGGTTGGTATTTGGTCTTTGGTTGAGGTCGGGTTAAATGTTTGGTTGCTAGTCTGGTTGAGGCTATGTTGAAAGAGTGATTGATATGTGGTCGAGATTGTGTTGAAAAATTGGTCGAAGTTTGGATGAAAGTTGAATTCCCCCAGCGGTTAGGGAGAATGTTTGATGGATTGGTTAAGGTCGGTTGAGGTTTAGTGGTCAGATGGACTATGTTGATGTCGAATAAGGGGGTTAAAGGTGACAAAGGAACCAGAACCTGGCGTGGAGATCCTGATGTAGGTGATGAGGTTGGAGAGGTATGAGTTGGTGTTGATGATTTGTGGGAGGGAAGGTCTAGAGGATCCTTGATGAGAAGGGAATCCTTTCTCCGTTGGTGATGAATGACAGCTTTAAGAGCGCAACAACGCTCAGTGTCATGTCCCAGAGTATGATGATAGTGACAGTATTTAGAGTTGTCGAACCAAGAGGGTCTTGATCCGAGAGTTGATGAGAGGGGCGGTGTTGAAGGCTTGATAACGTGGTCAAGAAGAGAGGTGTCATTCCCCAGACATTGGCGAATGGCGACCTTGAGGGCACAACAATGTTCCGTGTCGTGTCTAGGTGTGCGATGATATGCACAAATATGAGTGTCATCGAACCAAGGTGGTTTAGGTCCGAGAGAATGATATGGTTTTAGAGGCGGAAGGTTGAGGCGAGATGACTGCAACAAGTGCTGTAACAGTAAGGTATAAGAACCTGCTAACGGGTCTGGATATTTTATTGCAGTGAGGGTTGATGATGTTGGTTTGAGAGGTGTAAGAGACGTTGGTCGATAATTTGAGGGAGATATATGTTTGACAGGTTGATAGAGTAATGGAGGCGATGTGCCTCTGTGAAGGATGGGAGTAGGCAGTACTCCTATTAAAGTGGATGGATATGGGCCTAGGATTGAAGGTAATGACGAAGGTGGGGGAGGAGTCCTCCGATGTGGTCTAATGGTCTTCATTAGTTTGGGTCGAGGGCCACTATTGTGCGAGGCGAGGTTAGATACGGGTTTGGATTTAGATGTGGATGGAGGTGAGTGAGATGTAACAATCTCAGGCAAAGGGCAAGAGGAAACCGTGACTGGGTCTTCCTCAATCGAAATGGGTGAAGAGATAGGGTCTTCTCTTGGTGGAGAAGAAATAGGAGAGGGTAGCTCCTCAAGTGGGCAGATGGTAGGGATGATCATGCCTTCTACATGTGCTTGAGGAGTAGGAGAGGTAAGGTCTTTGGATGAAGGTAGGGCTAATGGCGTAGGTGTGATCAAGGCGTCCTCCAATATAGGAGAAATAGATGGAGGACTAATAGGAGAAGAGGGTTCTTCATCCTGTGAAGAAGGTTGGTCAGGGACAAGAGGTAAGATAGTGTTGACGGTGTGTATATCATGCTCTTGAGGGTCATTGATCATGGTTTGAATGTTGTCTTGAGTAGGCGGGTGATTAGGAAAAGGTTGTTTGAAGATGTCAAGGTTTTGGTTGGGCGGTGCGTTCGGGTTATCCAAGATAAGATCGCCCTTGTCTAGCATGTTCTGGATGAGGTTTTTAAAAGTTTGACAGTGATCCGTATCATGGCCTTTGACACGGTGATAATTACAAAAGTGATTCTCCCTGTACCATGCAGGGATAGGTGTTGAGGAGTTGAATTGATGTGGTCGGATTGAAGGGAGATTGAGGACCCCCTGCTTGACGAGTTTATCCAAGACAGAGGCATATGACTCTC
The DNA here is from genome assembly GCA_037957365.1 of Torreya grandis. NCBI lineage: Eukaryota > Viridiplantae > Streptophyta > Pinopsida > Cupressales > Taxaceae > Torreya > Torreya grandis. Next base: position 1,240,836 of record JARHVA010000504.1, on the reverse strand, counting down.
CAATTGGAGTGAATTGATGATGTATGGATTGACGTTGAAAATGTTTATTGATGTAGTCTAATGTTGAAGATATTGGTCGGTTAGTTATTGTTGAAGATGATGGTCTAAAGATGAAAGTGTTCGCCGACTCCTTAGATTGAGAGTGGGCAGAAGAAGGTCTGGAAGAAGAATGGTCATTGGTTCTTGTGTTAGTGTTACACAATTTGACCTTATCTTCTTCAATAGCACAGAGTTCAAGCTTTCAGGCCATGGTGAAGGCCTCGTCGAAAGTGTGGAATGTTTGAACCCGCAAGGTGGATGAGATGTGACTGACACATGCTCGGGAAAAGAGCTCAATGAGCTCGGGTTGAGGCAAGGAGAAAGAGAGCTGGTTGATCAAGTCTCTCCAACGGGCGACAAAATCAACTACTGATTCGTCGTCAAATTGCCTAATGGAGTAAAGGTCTGTGATCGAGACTTGTTTAGTGATATTGATTGAGAAATGGTCAATGAATAATTGAGCGAGTTGAATGAAGGAAAAGATAGAATGTCTGGCAAGGGAGCTATACCAGTCAAGGGCAGGGCCAGAAAGAGACATAGGAAACGTGCGTAATAATAATGCATCGTCGTGGGCAATAAGATAGCAGGCATGTCTGAATGCCCGTAGATGTTGTTGTGGGTCTTCCTTACTCTGAAAGCAAGTAAATTTAGGAAGCTCCCAATGGTTGGGGTATGGTTGAATAGGGACAGAAGGATGAATGGGCTCGTTATAAATCTGGTCATATGAAGAGATATTATTTGAACCGGAAATAGAAGCTTCGAGACTGGACATTTTATCCATCAGCATCTTGATGACGTCTGCTGACGGATTGGTGGACGGAGCGCCCCTAAGATTGTAAGGCGCTTGAAAGAGGCTAGAGGAGGTATGCGACGTAGTCGGTTGTACCAATAAGGGTGCAACGTACGGATGACTAGTCACAGGGGCAGAAGTAGAGGTTAAGGGTGGTTGCGTCATGAAGGTCGAAGGTATAAGTTGACTAGGCACCGCCAAAGGTGGTTGAATAGCGGCACTGGTAGAGGGATAGGTTGGCACTCCTACATTTGTGGGTGCAAGAGTGTAAGGGGTCGAGACAATCAAGTTCTGATACGATGTAAAACTTGGTTGATTTGTAGATGATTGAGGGGGTAATGAAACCCCGATGGAGGTCGGTCTAAAAATAGACGAAGAGGCCAAACTTTCCATATTGGCCATGGTTGAGTTAACGGTTGAGGCGAAAGGCTGAGTCAAAAAGGGTTGGATGATGAATGGTGTCGATGTCGTCGCCATGTCACCCGAAAGGTCTTGCGTTGGATTTCTCGCGAGATAGTTATGGAGGGCTGCGGTATTGAGGTCCAAGAATTTTTTGAAATCCTGGTCCCCTTCAGGGATGATGGGAAGTTGAGTCGGGGTCAGGGTCGGTCCTATAGGAGTTCTTTCAGTCTCCGAGTGGAACTCCATGATAGGACGGGTTAGAGATGAGGTAGATGAAAGTAGTTGACGGCTAGAGTGGTCAAAAAGGGCCTTGGTTTGACAGTGTGTCAAAACCATAAAAGGCAAGAGAGAACGTCCTTACACGCTCAAACAAGCAGATAAGAACTAAAAAGATGAAGACACAAGCAGATCCTAAAAACCCTAGAAGTAAATTATTAGGATTATAGTGGCTTATGCCTTAGAATGTGTGTTTGGGGAGGTTGGCTTTGTGAGTCGGGTCCTAAAAGAAGTCTATGGATGGTTTCGGGTTTTGTTATGGTGCTCAAGAAGTCTGTGTTAGGGTCTGGTACGTGGCCTGGTGCTAAGGAGCAAGCTCCCCTCACTTCACGATTCTAGTGGTTAGCTGGTTTTGCTTAGCCAAAATATACCTCGCCTAGAGATTATACTCCGCCAGAGAACGGAGTGGGCTTCCCCCTTGGTGATGAAATCCAAGTAGGGTCACCGGGACGGATAAGGTATCCGCTGGGGGATGAAATCCCAGTCGGGCCTTGTCTCAGGTAAGTTAAAATGTTTATTTTGTGCAGGTGGTTTGGTCGTGTAACATGAAGTGATCTAGATTAATTCAATATGCGGTTTAATTACTATGTGTGGTCTAAGAGATGCAGGTAAACAGAAATGAATGCAAAGTGTTTTAATGTCCAAGTCGAAATGTTTGTTCGTATGAAGACGAATGGAGAAAGAGTCGAAGAATATGAGTTTAGCTAGTCTAGAAGTGCAAGAAAGAAATGTTCATTTTAGTTCTGCTTATGATGTCGTTTAAAAAGAGACGAAAGGAGGTGAAAAGGAAGAAACCTAATGCGCCTAAATGAATGAAAGAAAGAAAGAACCCAAGGAGGACATAGGGTCCCACCGGGCGTGCCAGAATGTTTATATGCAAAATTGCTTTCTACATTCAAAAGGAGAAATAAAGAAACTAAGGAAATGGTCAAGGCTAGAAGTACCTGATAAAGTTGAGTGCACCGAAATCAGACGTTGGAAGATTCTCCTCTTTGGTTGTGGAGGAATGACACCTGCGAAAAAGAGACTAAAACACGGAAAGATGTTAGTCAAAGATATGGTGGGTTGTCAGGCGAACGCCTGATCTCGGAAGTACAAAGACTCCCTAGAAGGATATCAACCCACTGATAAAAAGCGTAATATTGGATGAAAGTAGATAATAAAAGATGAAATGACATAAATAAATGATAGAAAATAAAATGCGTACCTGATATGCAGCACTGTTCTGCACAGTCACCGGCGTCGGTCTCTGTGGTGCCGGCGTCGGTCTGGGAAGGTGCCGACGTCGGTTAAGGTGCCGTCGTCGGTCGGGGTAGTGACCGGCGTCGGTAGGGGCAGGTTCTGGAAAAGTCTGAATAGGTTCAGGACAGGGTCTGGGAGAGTCGGGACAGGGTCTGGGCAAGGTCTGAGAGAGTCGGGACAGGGGCAGGGATGTAAAAGAGGGATGCTTGGTCTGAACAGAGTCGGGATAGGGTCTGGGTAAGGTCGGGTCAGGTCTGAGGAATCGGGATAACATAACTGATAAATAATAACTAAGGAAGAAATAAAATAAATAGAATAAATACTTACCTGCCAGAAGACGCGATGAAAGCCATAGTTGGAGTTGTCTGTGCAGTGCCGGATTGAGTGCAGGTTGGTTGATGCCGAGAGTGTTGATGTCAGAATTCGCAGGTTGATGATTGTTCGGGGTTCGATTGATCAGCGTTTCAAATAGCGTTCAGGATAGCGTTTTGGGGTCCGGTCTCGAATGGTTGGCAGAGGTTGATGAAGGCGGGGGACGGTTCCAGAAATGGTTCATCAACCGTTTCGGGAAACCGAATGATAACTGATAACGGATAACGGCAAGGTGACCGACGTCGGCAGGATTGCTGACGTCGGCCGATAAGTGACCGACGTCGGTGACATCGGCCGGGTAAAGACCATCGTTGGCAGATGCACAATGGGGATAGAGTCTAGCTTTAGCTCTGTGCTCATTGTTACATGCTGCCAGGGTCAAGGTTGGTGGAACAAGTGATCGACAAGGGTTAAATAGGCGAAGAAGAATAAGACGGGGAGTGACCAGGGGAGTCGACACGATTTCGGTGTCTACACTTGTGAGAGTATAAAGGGGAAAGAGTGAAAAAATTGGAGTAATCATTAGTTTAATATTACCAATAATTTTTCAAGGTGATATTAATTTCAAGGTAGCTAAGTGGGTGCTTGGTTTCCTAGGGGGTTAGTTCCTCATTGCAAGGTGAAACTTGAAAAAAGTCTAGTTGTGTTGGTGCTTAGCTAGATAGGGGTAGTAGCTCCTTGTGGGATGGGTGTCTCACTAAATTTGGATACTTTTATTATATGAATATAGTCCATATTTCAATTTTTAATGGTTTTTATTCCCTAAGAGGGTTTCCCATATATGTCATGTGTTATGTGCTTGATCTTGTTTTATCTTCCATGTTCATTGTTATGAATGGTGTGTATGCTTCATAAATGTATGTGTTGAATGATTAAGGGTTTAAAGAGTTTGGAATTGGATGTAATATCTAGAATTACAAATTCATCCCTCCCTTTTAGTGATTGTACCTTTAATAATTGGTATCAGAGTAGGACCTTATTTGTAGGTTTAACCACTTGAAGGTGATCTAAGGTACAATATGGGTAGTCATCAACTGCAAGGAGGATTTTCAACTAAGAAATAAACAATGTTTAATGGGTCCAATTATGTTTATTTTAGTGTAATTATGAATACCTATATCATGTCAATATGGTTTGACATTTGGAAATGTATTGTGGATGGATATTAAACTACCCTACTCCTCCAACTAGTGCAACTGATAATAAAGTTATGTGAGAGTAGTTATAAGGCAATGAATGCCATCACTTGTGGTCTTTCAAAGAATGATTACACCAAGGTAATCCATTGTAAATCTACCAAAGAGATATGGGAAAAATTTTAGATCATTTATTAAGGGGATTCAAATGTCAATTTGGCCAAGTTGTAGACTCATTGAAGATAATTTGAGTCTCAAGATGAAGGAAGAAGATTTTGTGGCATCCTTTTTAAAAATATTTGATGAGATTGTGAACATTATCATAGGTTTTGGAGAGAATTTTGAATAATATAATATATTACAAAAGGTATTAAGGTTTATCTCCCACAATTTTGATTTTAAAGTGTCTGCTATAGAAGAAAGTCATGTTCTTACTCAGATGAAGATGGATGAATTGCATGGCATCTTTACTACCTATTAGATGAGAGTTAATGATGACAAACTACCAAAGAAGGAAGCAATATTTAAGACATAAATGAAGAAAAGAAGAAGAAAAATCAAGGTAAGGAAGTCAAGTATGATGAGATAGCTAATGATGAACTCATATATTTGTTTACATTTAAATTGAAAATAGGCTCAGGGAAGTATAAGATTAAACTACCCTTCAAATGTTTCAATTGGGGAGAATCAAGAAACGTTTCTAACAAGTTCCCTCATAAACATAAGAAGTATTATGATGAATATCATGGCAAAATACAAGATTAAGGTAAGAATACATTTAGGTTTGATAAGAGGAATAAAATATTTAGAAAGTATGATAATTAGAGGAAGTCCTTCAAGAATAATAAGAGTTTCTACACCAATAAAGATTGCAGCTCATCAAATGAGAGTGAAGATAGTGATTCTAATTTTTATAATGAAGATGTTGGTCCTATTGAAGATGAATCCCTCTTTATGTTAGAATAAGAAAGTTGCTCATAAAAATAAAATTCTACTTAAATTGATATAGATGATGAAGAAGACAAAGAGGACTCTAAGGCTAAATTGAGGAATGTTGTTGAAGAACTAAATATTGATAAGAATATTATAAATAAGATGAAGGCACAAATCAATGACTATGAGGAGAAATTTAGTGTGTTTGAGTCAATAATGAATGAAGACACCAAGAAACATGAAGGTATAGTCAAGCATCTCAGTTGTAAATTAAAAATCCTATCTAGAAGCTTGTAAGTTAAAGAAGATGAGTGTTTAAGGTATGTGATTTAAATTAAGTCATTGAAAGATGAGTTAGAAAATAAATATAATAAGGTTAAGTCATTTGAGAAGTTTGAAAATAACTCAAATTATCTTGAAAATATTCTAAATAGACAAAAGCATACAAGTGATAAAACTGGTCTTGGATACAAAGAAGAACAAAAGAATGTAACTCAAGACAAGATGAAGATTAATGTGAACAAGGACAATCAGACCTTGAAGATCAATCATCAATCAAGGCATGAATGTGTTAGTATAATGGGGATAAATTATATTAGACAACCAAATGCCATGAGGTATGCAAATTTCAATGGTTATTGCTATACTTATAATCAAGTTGGTCATAGGGCTAGAGAGTGTAGAACACATGCGAATAATCAATGTGATCATTAGTCAAATAGCATGAGCAAGGTTAAGTTCTTTATCTGTCATGTTGTAGGAAACTTTGTAAAACGTTTTCAAAATAAAGTAAGGCAAGTTGATTTTCTTTCAGTAAGAGTGGTTTTCTATAACTGTGAGAAGATTGGTCACAATGCTAGATTATGTAAGCAAAGGTTATCAAGTCAAAACAAGTTGTTTCAAAATCCTAGAGTGCAAGGAAGTAGGATAGTTAACTCATGAAAAATAGAAGTGGAAAGTGTGAGTCATGATGAATTTTTAGGTTCAAGTGGTCTATTTGTTATGGTGGAGAATGCTATAGAGGTTGAATAATGCCAAAAGCTCTCATTGTTTGTTCATGTTGTGAATGAAGAGACCAAACTCAAGGAGTAGACCAAAGTGCTACTTGAGGATAGTTCTAAGGTATGTGTGTATCTAAGTGAACATCCTACTATTGTTGATCAATTTTCATGAAAATAATATTAGTTGTCAATGTCTAGTGATGAGGTTCTAAACTGCAAGATGAATACTTCAAGTGGAAAGGTATATCATGAATCTATGTTATCTCCATGTGTTGTCAATAAAATCTTAGAAGAGAAGGAAAATATTGTAGTGGATGGGTAAGTTGTTTCTCTTAAGCATAACAAGAAGAAGAACTATTAGTTTTAGATATCCAAGATGGAGAAAGAATATGAGTAGAAATGGGAAACTCCTAATTTCACATTGTTCTAGGAGATTGTGGGTTAAGGTGTCTCTGCCTATGCTTATTAGGAGATATCTTTCTTATGGAGAAGCAAGTATGTGTGCTCAAAGTGTGTTCAAAGATTTTAGGAAGGTCTTTAGGTAGAGTTTGGAGGTTTTTAGGTGTCAAAATAGAATTGGTTAAGAAGACCTGATGAAGATGTCATGATCTAGGTGGAGTATGGAATTAGGGGGAGCTAATACAAATAGTTTGAAAGGCTTGAAGAGTTGTGCATGATGTGAGGGGAGGAATATGTTATATGTTCTAGTCATGGTTGGAGATGGTATAAAGGTGCTCAAAGGGTTCCTAATCTTAGGTGACTCAAGGGGAGTCCATCTTAATGTTTTCAAGGTCAGTTCAAGTAGTTTCTAGAGTTCATGTGTTTTTTTTCTTCATAAGAGTTGTGTATGGTCAAGAAAAATGTTGAGTTTGGATAATTTTTGACAAGATCAATGTAAGAAGTGGTATGAATAGTATTATTGGATTTTTTATAATCTCTTAGAGGTTTTCCTTTCCTTTTGATGATTCTTGAAGTCTTTTCAAGTCCTTAGGATCAGTTGGTGCCCACTTTGTCATCATGTCAAAGGGGAGAAAGTGCTTGAAGAGAGAGAAATAGTTTAAGCATAAGATTTGTAATTGGTGTTGATATCAATGAAAAAAGGGGATATTATTGGGTAGTTTTAAATGATGTATCTAATGTTTCCAAGGATGTTTATGAATTGTCATGTGTGTTATAATGACAATGACAAAGTGTGCTTCAATGTGCTTTAGTGTTCTTGCATGGTTTTTTAGCGTTTGACTTAGTAAGGAAATTTATTGGTGTTATTGATGGTTTGATAAATTTTTAGAGATAATATTGGGTGTTATAAGTTCTTAGAGTGATTATATAAATTAAATGAATTCATCAAAGAATTAATATGAATGTCTGGGTTCTCCTAGTCATCTTAGCAAATCAGGCTGAATGAACAGATTCATGACATCGGTATTAGCATGTGTAAAGGTGGAATAAGAAATTGGTCACATATGTTTGTTTGTATTTTTTCCTAGATAATTTAGTTAAAATTTGAGGTCATAATATTGTGTTTATAAAAATATTTCAAGGTGCAAAGTTGGCCCTCTAATTTGATTGTAGTGTTTCACATACTTAGCCAAAGTTACTCTAGCAGACTAGGACATGCCAAACACCATCAAGTTAAAGATTTTAAAAATAGGTATTATAGAGGATAAATTTAGGGATGATAAGTTTATAAATATATCTTGATCATATCAAGTATCAATGTCATGTGGGTGATTGTGTAGATGAAGATCTAATGGTATGTGTTTAATCACATATTGAGATCTAATGGTGAACACGAGATCAACAAGTCAAGGGATTCTCTAATTGTGTGTGGAACTAAAAAGTGGCATAAGCACATTTTAAGACTAATATTAGGGTCCATATAAGGCATTTTGGATTTCAAAGTGGCATAAGAACATTAAGTCTAACAAAAGGGTCTATAGAAGGTATGCGAAGCTACCAAATTTCATAATCTCAAAAGAAAAGATAAAGATCTATGGCCAATGATTGAAGGTAAAGACTAGGTAACTTGAGAGGATATCAATAGAGTGTATTTTACCATGTTTACAAAAGGAAATATATGTAGACATGTGTCTAAAGTTTTTTCTTTACATAGTGAGCATTAGAATTCAAAATTAACAAAGGAAAAACTAGTTTATATTATTTGAGTTATAACTTTTGATGCATGATGTATTTGATAGGGGTGTTAAAATCAAAGTGATAGAGGAATCCATGATGCAACCATAAATATTTGTTATAATTTTTTAGTATTCATAAAATTTTAGTTATTGAGATCCAAAGTTGACTATGTGTTTTACCATCTTCTACAAGTGACCCGAAAAGGATGTTTGAGTCTGTTTTGATGATGTTTTGATGTTTCATGATAAATTAACTATTATAGAGTGTTTTAAACTCTATGTTTACAACTTGTGTGGATTTTTTATGTTTTAAATATGTATATTTAGTATTAAAAATTTCCTAAAATTTGATTATTTATTTATTCATGATGTTCTTGTGTACAAAACTACTGTTTGAGTAGACTGTGCATATGTAGAGGAGTGTAGTTATGGATTTAATATTTTTAAGGAATATTAAGGGAATCTAGAGTGGACCTATGCCTTTTGAGGTGGTATTTTGTTCCTAATTTTCTTGGTGAAGTGCTAAAAGGGTGAATATATCTCCATAAAACCTATAAGGGATACTAAGGCCTAATTGAAAGTTGTAGCTACTTAAGAATGACCCATGAATGCTTTGGCCAACCTATGAGGGTGGTATTTAGATATGTATTAGTGTGATATAAGCCTTAAGGTTTAATTCATGTCTAATTGATGACTAATAATATGACATTCATGAAATTTCTATAAAGAGTGAAAATAAATATGATAGTTAATAGAATTGTGAGAGTTGAGAGGTAAAGGATAGAGAAGTGTAGAGTCAAGTGAAGGAGTGAACCTTTAAAAGAAAAGATATAGGTCATTGAGGACTATTAGAGAGTGAATAAGATAAATCATTATTGTCTAACAAAGTTGATTTAGGTGGACACATAGGTCATTATATCTAATGAACCTATAAGAGCCAGATTGAGTGAGTAAGCTCTAGAGGCTGAATGAGTGAGTGTGCCTAGTGGATGGATTAAAGATAAAAGTAGGTTGAGGATTGTGTGCATTACTTATAGGTCATATTTTTGATATTTTGATAGATTTTTTTCTATATTTATGATTGTGTATGTTTTAATAAGTATAGAGTGATCCAAAAGGGAGTTTTAGATGCATTACTTATGTGTGTAAGGTTGTGAGTGTATAGAGGGGAAAAAGTGAAAATAAAGGAGGTAATAATTAGTTGAAGAGTAGAAAAAAGTGTTCAAGGTGGTATAAGTTTCAAGGTAACTAAGTAGTTTCTTGTTTTCCGAGGGTTTGGTTCTTCCTTATAAGGTAAAACTTGAAAAATGTTTAGTTATGTGGGTGCTTAATTAGATAGCGGTAGTAGCTCCTTGTGGGATGGGTGTCGCACTAAATTTGGATATTTTTATCATGGGAATATATTCCATCTTTCATGTATCATTATATTTTATTCCCCGAGAGGGTTTACCACATATGTCATGTGTTATGTGATTGTTTTTATCTTCCATGTTCATTATTGTGAATGATGTGTATGCTTTATAAATGTATGTGTTGAATGATTAATAATTTCAAGAGTTTGGAATTGGATTGAATATCTTGAATCGCTAATTCACCCCACTTAGTGGTTTTATCTATAATAATTAATGGTATTGATTTTTATGCCTCTCTTCAATTACTAATCTATTATGCATCCATTGAATCCAACCTCTTATTTATAGAACCTCATTAAGTAGAATTTTTTGACTCCTCTCAATATCTGCCCACATAGAATTATTTTAATGCAATAAATTCTTCATAATCTGAATGAATTCATTGTAAATGAGAGGGTTATAAACAATCAAACTAAGTTAATCTCCTATCAATCTCTCTCATTTGAATTTTAATGTCTAAAATGACTTGTTTTAAGTCTAAGAGGGATTGAGTAGGAATGTGATTATGTTAACAAGGTGAACTAGGGGGATAAGTAGGTTGGTAAGGAGGATAAGTTTGAGTGGTAAGGGGCATATAATATTGATGATAGGGTTGTTGTTTGAGGTCCACTTGGGGTGAAGTAATGAATGTTATCAATATGATATGAAGAATGTAAAGGCATAGAGTATGCATTTTGACTAAAATAAGGATAATAATACATAAAAATTTATTATTTTTAGACAATTGGGCTACTTAAACTAGTTGTGGTTCACTTAGAGTTGCTATTGATTCTTATTTTCATGCCTTTAAAGGATGGTGTATTGACAAGAAACATCAATAAATATTCAATGGATGAAATCCTTATCCCATCAGGCATGTCAAAAATATTATCACACTAAATTTTACCCTTGATGAGGTTGTTCAAGCCTCATAAATTATGTTATATCATGGAGACACATATATGATATGGGTTTCCTAATCAATGAGGTGAATCTCTAGATAAGGCTAGTTCCCTTATTGTTTCACATTGAAATTACAACTAAGCTTATTATTTTATAAGAAAAGGGAGAGAGATAAAGTAATCAAAAGAAGGAGGTGACACACCAAATTAATACCCTCCAATTTTATAAACTACACTAAAAACATGAACAAGGACTTGAACCTATCACACTAACTCAATATGAGCCTTTAAGCATCAATATTTTAATATAAAGGTGAAAATCAAGATAATAACTAAGAGTGGATGATCAAGAGTTATCATATGAGAAAGTAATTAAAAAATATACACACTTATCTAATGAAATAAAATATAACACACTCCATATGACCTACTAACATGATTAACAACCTACAAATAGGTAAGGAGAAAAGACAAATGCAAGAGAGAGTACACTACTACAAGCATTCATCAACTAATCATGAAGTATAAACTAATTATAGTATTAAGAAGGATATAAATCAACATGTATTAATATAAATGGCAAGTAAAATTATTTACATCATCAAGGATTCACCATACTTAGGCTAAGGATCCATTTCAATTCCAAATAAGGCAATACACATAGGAGAGAGAAGGAGAGAGAGAGGAGATAGGTGTTAAGAACTAATTATGGCTACAAAGTACTCATAAAAATAGTTACAAATAATAAAACCTATCAATAAATAGATTTATAATCTCTATTCATCATGTTTACACTTTATTTGATGATAATGTTCTCATGGTGGTGTAAGAGTTTTGTCTTGCTTGATGACTCATCAAGCTTTCTTAAAATTGCCCCTTATTCTAGATTAGGAAGTGACAAGTCATCTTCTTGAGATATAAATGCTTATCCTTATCTTTGAAACTTATTGAATATATATAACCCATCATATTTCCACCTTTTCTCTATAGTCTCATTCATAACTTTCACACTTGCTATCTTTAAGGCCTATTCCTTTTAGCCCTATTTTGACATAAATATCCTAGGTTTGAATGATTTACATATATTCTAGGTAATATAAAGACATATTTGGGTAACCTTTATCCTCTTTAAAATCACCCAAATTTTCATGTCTCAACTCCTAATATAGACATACTAACTCAACACCCTCCTTCATAATTAGGCCTCAGTAAGCCTTAAATTGGCTTACAAGGTCAAAAATGATTTTTAAGGCTCACCTAGCTCTCTTATTTTGTTAATTGTAAATTTATAAAGGGTTAAGATCTATGGGTGTTTAAAAAACTCAAAAAATCATTCGTATAACTCCCAAACATAATTTTTTTCTAAATTGCTTGTTTGTTGCCCTATACGAGAGTATAGGCCTATGTTTTGGTTATTTATCTCTACTCAAAACTTTATAGACCTGAAATGAATTTGATTTTTTTTAATATTTTTATATAAACCTTTAGTTTAAATTTAATTAATTTTGGGTCTCTAAAACCCAAGTTATGACATTTTTAGTGTTGCCTCACCTTGCCTTTTCTTCATCTACATGCCTATGGGTCCATTTTTTGCATTTTATTGAGTTATATGAGTTATAAATACCTCATTATTTTTGAATTATAACCTATATGGATCCTTATAACCATTAAAATCATTTTATGGTCATGATAATTCAATAATACCACCTAAAATCACCCTTTTCTAACTATAACAACCTAGAAATTCAGAACAATGACACTTATGAAAATAAAAATGTGCATATATTGAGTTTTATGAGGTATAAAAGCCTAATTATTTTTTAATTTTGAATTATATGAACCAATTTAACCATTAAAATCATTTTTTTCATTCAATCAATCAAGACAACTTCATAAAAACACCCTTTTATACCTATAACATTCCCAAAATCAAGAACAATGGAGAAATCCTCTTGAAAGGGTTAGTGACCTATTGATATGGGTTGTTTGGAAATAATAATTTTTTAGGATGATATTAAAATTTCACTTTAGATGTGTTCAGGTGATTTTTTATTATTATTTAGTCTCCATCTTCTCTGAAATGCATTCCCAATTGAAAACCCTTTGTGCTCAAATCTTCAACTTGTCTAGTATGGAGACTTTCTACCCATTCAATGCCTACACATGCCAAATGGATATTGGATAATTTTTTGATAGGAATAGTAATACATTTATAACTCACATAACATTTATTTTTCAATGAATAGTTCATAAGTGCCTATAATTTGAGAAAACTAAACCTAGGGGGTTTAGGAGGGTTTAAAGACACCTTATTCTCTTAACGATTATTAATAAAGCATATGCTTTAAAACCTAGAATTAAATCTTCAAATTTCAAAGGAATAAGTTCCTTCATTAAACCCTTAGAGCACTGGATGACCAATTCTAACATGTATCATTACTCTTTCAGGCTTAAAACTACCATGTCTAACCTATATCTAATCATATTCAGGTTGAAAATGACTTAAAAAGGTTGACAAGGGTGAGAGGGATGTATATGAATCTATATTTTATTTATAGATTCTATTTCAAGGATTTAAATATGTTTAACAAGTATGAAAAGGATTTGAAAAGGCTTTTACTATGAAAAATGACCTATAAAACTTGAGGTTCATTTAAGTGACTTCATTCACATGCTTTTATTATCCATGATAAGGTTTACTTGGTTGACTTAGACTCTATAACCCATAAAAATGAATAATTGTGTAAGAGAAAGGCTTTGGGAAGGCCTATATTAGGTAAAACATTAACCTTAACACTTCCAAAAACCTTAATTTTCTCAAAATTGCCTTACCTTCTACTAAACACATTGGAAGTGACCACCTTGAATAACCTTGCTAACAAGACTAAGTAATTTGACTTCAGTTCCAACTAGACTATTCTAGGATACCCTAAAAGCTACTAAAAATCACACAAGGTTTAACACTATGAGATCCATTATAACCAATATAAATCACTTCATATGACTATCAACTAGGTTATGAAAATTATGACCAAATTTTTAAATGATACTCATCTATTGTGGATGATTTTGTCTAACAAAAGGGTGTTAGGTGATTTTATAATATATACCATCAACCATGTATTTATAATCAACAAAAAAACTAAGTCAGCTTCCCCCTTGGTGATGAAATCTAAGTAGGTATAACTTGGGTATAATTTTTTAATACTTTTTTAGATATTACGTGGTTTTAAAGTGTGTGAATAAAATAAAAATAGTGTGATTAAATTGATAAATTAAACCTTTCTATTTAGTCTATGTGGTTTATTCTAAGAAAGTAAGAATAAAATGAAATATGAGTTAATTAATATCAATGTGAGTTAATTATATTTCTTGAAGAGTAAAATGTTAACTAGTTTGATCGAATATTTAAATAATATAAAATAGAATGCATTGTGTCAATTCTATCTATTGAATCAAGGGCCAAATAAACATGATTGAATGAATCAACCGGGTATCTTAGATAAGTAACAACTACATAATTAAGTTGATCCAAGTGATTTAGTAATTGTAGTTTATAGTTATATAGATTGATAACTATGAAAAATAATATTGAAATGGAGGAAATAAATGATTGAATTGCTGATAATGAACCTGATGATTTTAAAGATGATAAACTTTCTATTTTTTATGTTGTGCCATCTAGATGAAGATTTTTAACTTGATGAATGAGTCAACTAGGTTGAATAAGTATAAAAACCTATATGTAAATAATAAAACTAAGTAACGTAGATAAATTGAGTTACCTGTGTTTGAAGATGACATGCACAAATCATAAAAAAATCCATTAAATTGATTGTGTGTTAAACTTGAACACAAAATGTTAGACTAAGTGATAGATTTGATATAGTAATGTAAAAATGAAATAAATAATAAATGAAATAATTAAATAAAACCTATAAGGGTTAGTTCACATCAATTTTACTAGAATGTATGATAATGAAAAGTGAAGCTAATCTACAAATCAATCCTATCTCAGAGAAGATAAATCACATTAGCCCTTCCACTATTGGTATATTTAGATAATCGAGGCCATGACAAATATGGGTATGATAGAACTAAATAATGGGCCCCTCAACACATAATATCACTAGATAGGGTTCCAAATCCTCTTGTCAAATAATACCATGAAATAACCCTAGCTATGTGATATGGTTTCTAACAAAGTAAATAATAAAAGTAAAATAAATCTAACCTAGTGCTCACTAAAGCATGTGGCATAAATGGGGATAATAAACATAAAATTAAAACATGCAAAGAATAAATATAATCAAGTAAATATATAGGTAATACTAATTTATGGAGAGAAATGAACTCAAAATCCATTATTTATGCTCCTTCTATCTATATACACATAATATTTTCAACTTTTATCAAATACTATCATTTTACATTCTACAAGAAGCCATCAAGACTCAATATTTAGAAGTGCATACCTTAAAATGTGCATCAAGAAAGGGGTGGGAAAACCATTGGTGCTTTTCATGACTATTGTCCCTTATTTACACATATTACCAATCCAACCAACTCCTAAAAACCATTCCTTAAGCTATTACTCCTCCTTTTCACACTCCTCTAGTCTTTTCCAACTTTACATCCCTCTTTTCCTAACCTTAATTCCCTTTTGTAAATCAATTATACTAGGTTGAATAGGTTAACCCTATATATTTTTAGGGTATTTTCATTTAGGAATTAGTTTATCCCTTGGCCAACCTAGCTCGGGACCTAGTGAATTATTGTTTGAATGTGTGTTAGGTTGACTAGGTTGACCCTATCAGTCAATATTTATAGAATGGTGTAGGGTCAAATCCACCTATAAATACAAGATAATTTCATAATTATTTCAATATGCAATCAAGAGTTATTATTTGCTCATGCTTCTTTATAATTTGCTCTTCCACCATTCTACTTAAGAATTTTTAGTTTATGGTTTCTAATTGGAGAATTTAGTCTTGTGGATAAGTCTTGGATGCTTTGGACTTTATGAGTGATCATTAAAAATTAAAAAACCCTCTTGAAAATCCCCATTAGTTAAGGGAGAGATTTATTCTCGATGGGTTCACATTCAGGTAAGTATTCTCTAACTTTGCTCCTCTCTTTGGTAGATAAAAGTAGCATAAGTATTCAATTCAAATAATACTAATCTTCATATTCCATGTATTAGGGCCTTAATCATAATTAGCTTAATTGAGATTATATTATACATGTTTTGATTGTTTCTAACCCCTCATGTTGTGCCATAAGCTTTGGTGAGCACTAGATTATATTTTCTTTACTTATTATTAGTATAGGTGAAATATCAAAACTTAGGACCCCCTTAGGGTTATTACATGATTATGTTATCCTAGAGTCTTTAGAAACTTCCTTATCATGGTGTATTGTGTTAATATATCCCCTAATCGAGTCTAGTGGATCCCCATATCAATCATGTTCTTTCCTAAAAAATGTGTCCCCAATTGGAAGTGTATTGTATGATCTATCTTCTCCAAACTAGGATTGATTTGTGACATGATGCATTTTTTATTGCATATATTTTAGTGAACCTCACATTAATCTAACCCTTGAAGGATTTGTTTCACTTATTTCATTATTTTATCATTTTTATTATCATATATTTGCAATATTAGGTCAACTATATCGACATAATTCTAAATTATGTGTGTAGGTTTAACACATAGTCACATCCATATGACTCTATTCTATCTTTGTAGGTTCTTTTTCAAGTTTAGCATACTAGGTCAACCCAATAGAACCTATTCATTTTAAGCACTTAGCAACAGGTTTCTGCAAAGCTAGGTTGACCCAGTCGACATAGTTAGCATTATTTGCAAGCATTCATCAAGGTTTTTCAACAACAATATCACTTTTATACATCCTAAAACCCACCAAGGTTACTTTATATCTATTTCTTTATATTTATATTTTTCATAATTTACAGTATTTAAAACTACCCTTGTACATTCAACTAGGTCAACCCTATCGATGTAGTTCTATATTTTGTATTCTTTTTAGAAAGCTAGGTTGACCTTGTCGATGGAGTTTATTTTTAGACCCTTGCTTCCACAATATATGGTTGATCCTATCAACCCTAGTTTATATTATTTTCATACACTATTGACTTCATCAAAACTATACTATGTTTCAAAGTTCAAATTAACCCTTATATGCTAGTAATTAGCTCACTCTTTCAGTTTTTGTTGCTTGGATGCTTAGAATATATCACATAGTATAATTAGGTGGTTTTAAATATATCATTTAATTTCACTATTTTTTATTTTATACAAACATTATCAAATCATAAAATATTAACAATCATTTTTAAAAATTTCTACCCAAGGCCAACCTACTTGGATTTCATCACCAAGGGGGAAGCCAACTTGGTTTTCTAGTCAACTATAAACATGTGGTCAAAGGTATATTTTGGCTAAGTACTCAACACCCTTATCACTATAATGTGTGAAGTGAGGGGGTAAGACCCAATACCAAGCCTTTATCATTGCCAATATATACCCCTTTTAGCCTAAACATCTTAAAACTATACTTATATTGATTTTTAGTTCCTTGCTTACAACCAACTTCCTATCACATCTAAAATTATATTCTAATAATCTAACAACATTCAATTTCACCACTTAGCTTTTACTTTCTAAGTTGATTACTTGTTATTTGTTTAATTGTATGTTGTATTGTAAAAACTTGCATTATCCAACATTGGTGCAAGGCTTTGTGTTGTGTGCCTCAATTGAATCAACCTCATCGATCTAATTAGTTGTTTGTTTTCTTTCATATCTTTCTTTCTTAAGTACTTGTAAAAATTATTCTTATTTTAATACATCATCATTTCTATCTACATAGTCTCTTATAGGTTTTTTGTCTCTCTTTTTATATTATTTTAGGTTGACCCAATCAACCTTGTATACTTTTTTAACCCATGTTTGTTTTGCTAGATCAACCTAGTTCATTTTGTTCAGTTTTCAAACTATGCTCTCTATACTAGGTTGACCTAGTCAACTCTATGTTATTTTTTTATTTCTCTATTTGCCAATCTAGTTCTCTATTTCCCTTTATTATCATTTTTTTCATTTCCTAAAGTCATCATGAAGTATCCTATCATAATCTTCTTAGACAACTTGAATCCATATAGATACTATATGGGGTTTTCTTTTCTTCTTATCTTTTCTTCTTATCTTTTCTTCCTCTTTTCAACTTGTGGGGCATCTTGCAATGGCCATACACACATTATTATATATTTTGGGGAATCTTACGATGCCCACCCACATGCCATTTCATACACTAAGGCATATTTTGATATCCATCCCTACATCCACTTACCCTTTGTGGCATCTAGCAATGCCCACTTTTATTATCCTTTACATACTACCAAAATAATTCAACTCCAAGAAACATTTCAAGACACATAGGCTTGTCTCTCACATTCTCATTATTGAAATAGATGTTAGTGTAGGATCATTCCTTTATTTTCATGCTTTATATCTACATCTATCTAAAACTTTTTGTAGGTTACTTACATGAGTCTCTCCCTCTACATTAGTTCTCTCTTATCATAAACCTTTAGTCCTTCCTTTTTGGTCTTTTGGTTTCCCCTTTATTTCATGAGTTGTATTGTAAAATAGTAGATGGGACTGGATATTCCTCATGGTGTACCATATTATTCTCTATTTTCATACTTTTTACACACTTTTTTCACCCCATGGGTTTCTCTTTTATGAGATGCAGTGTAAGACCATGGATAGGACATGGCCTTCCTCACAGATACCATTTGTTTCTTACCTCATTTATTTTTTGCATGATTTTTGGTACCCTCATGGGTTTCTCTTTTATGAGTTTTAGTGTAATATCATGGATAGGACTTGCCCTTACTCATAAAATTACCATCATGTCATTATTTTTCTAAAATGTGTTTTGTAATAGTTACAAGTTTTTGATCCTTGGTTAAGTTTTTGATCCCTAGTCTCAACTTTAATTTTAATTCTTTTCATATATGGAATTTGGAAAAAAAAACTATGTTAGCATGTTTACCTCTATTTTACTCATTCTCATGATAAGGAATCACACTTTAATTTCATTTTACCCCCTTTACCCTTTGTCACATTTTTTACAAATTTAAGCAACTCAAATTGTTCCATGTGTCACTCCACTTGATTTCCTTTCCTTCACTCCACATTGGATAAAAAATGATCTAAGTCAAGATAGAAATTCTATTTCACATATATTTATGAGACTCTTAGACCCCATGCTCTTTAAATTTACCTCTCTTAGTAACCAAGTCCCAAGTATTAAATGAAAGTCATATTTAGCACCCATGTTTAGTTTTCCAAATCCGTATGTAGGAGGAATTGAAAAAACCATGAAGAAAATTAAATGCCAAATCATTTGAAACAAAAGGTAATGATACACAAAAGGAAACATAAAAATCTCAAAAGTCAATATCACTCTAAAATACATGATTATAAGAACATATCCTATCTCTAATTAAAGCTCAAACTCGATAATTGGCCTCACATAGAGCTGAGGTCCATTAGGGCATGGTAGGCCAGTAGATTGAAATAGAATAAATCAACAAAATCTATGGTGCTACCTAATTTCTCATGTAAGTACTCAATCTTCATAGTAGATCAATGACACTGTAAGGGGTATTGAGGAATGGGGAACATATTATGGGAAGGTAGGTCCATTTTAATTTTCATGAATATAAACTTCATGGGATGATCTATATACTACATTTGTTGACCTAAGACTTGTGTGGCTAAGAGAACTTTTTTTAGTTTCCTTAAGCTTGAAAGTCCTTTTGTTTTGATAAACCTAATTTGAGTGTCTTGACTCTGATAAAGAGTTCCTCCACCTTGGTTTTTCCTTCATTCTCCCCTCCACCCATTTCATTTCACCCATGACAGGAAAATTGTGATTCAAAATATGTTTTCCCTTCTTCTATATTATCTTCTTCATCACCTCTTAAAAACATTATAACACTACTTTGTTTTAGTTTTATCTATCCTTATAGAAAAACAACATGCTTAAGTAACTATGGATTTTTTTACACCATATAATTACATTCCTAGGCTTGTTTTAGTCTCTTTTTACCATTTATCATTGTTTCACCACCATTCTATCATGGACACCTGTGTTCTTACCTTTTTCCATTGTTGAGTGAGGTTGGCTTGTTACTTCTCACTCATCAATTTTATTTTACCATTTTTTTACAACTTTCATACCACTGTTCGATTACCATACTTAAGGTTTAATTGTTTGAGTTTTTTGGTATTTAGTAGCCTTGGCTTTTCAATTACTCAATTTACTCTTATTTTTTTGACTTGGTCATTTGGTATAACATAGCACATATTACCCCAACTTTTCAAATTTCCAAGTACATCCCATCCACATAGTACCAATTATCTTGGCTTTCCTACATTTATTTGTTTTTGCTCTTAAGTTGTATATTCTTGGGTTTGTGAAAATTAGTCTCTATGCCCTACACAATCAAAACTAACAATACATCATATAACCATCCAATGATAAAGGTAAGTCAAGGTATTAATCACATTTTTAGTTATTTATTTTTTAGTCATTTAATTTTAATTATTTTATGTTTTAAAATACTATAATATTTTTTTAGCATCAACGTTATGTTTTCTTATGTTCTTTATCAAAGCACCATACCCTATTTTCACCTTAGTGACATGTGATGAGCTTAAAGTGGGGAATATATATATATATACATAATATTTTCAACTTTTATCAAATAATCATAGTTTACATCTTGCAAGAACCCATTGAGACTCAATCTCTCTGAGTGAATTCCTTAAAGCGTACATCGAGAAAGGGGTGGGTAGACCATTAGTGATTTGTAGGATTATTATCCCTTATTTACACATTATAACCAATCTAAACATCTCCTAAAAACCATTTCCTAAGATATTACCCATCCTTTGCACACTCCAATATTTTTCCACTTTCCATCCTTCTTTTCCTCATCTTAAGTCCCTTTTATCAATTGTTTATTCTAGGTTGATTGGGTCTAACCTATACAATTTTGGGATATTTTCACTTAGGAATTAGGTTATCCATTGGTTGACCTAGCTCAAGACCTAGTGAATTATTATCTAAAATTGTGCTAGGTCGATTGGGTTAACCTTATTGACCAAGATTTTTAGAAGGTTTTAGGATCAAATGAACCTATAAATATAAGATCATTTCATATAATTATTTAAATATGAAATAAATATTTATTATTCACTCATACTTCTTTACAATTTTCTATTCCACCATTCTACTTAAGGAGTTTTAGATTAGGGTTTCTAATTAGAGAATATAGTCTTATGGATAAGTATTGTATGCTTTGGCATTTCTTAGTAATCCTTAAAAACAAAAAAACCTCTTACAAATATTTATGGTCAAGGGAGAGATTGAGTCTTGACAAGTTCACAATTAGGTAAGTATTCTCTAAGTTTTCTCCTCTCTTTAGTAGATATAAGTAGCATAAGTATTGGCTTTGAATAATATTACTCTTTATATTCCATGTATTAGGGTCCTACTCATACTTATATTAATTTAGATTCTCTTATACATTTTTTGATTGTTTTTAGCCCCTTATGTTGTGCCACAGGCTTTTGTGAGAATGAGATTACATTTGCTTTACTTGTTATTAGTATAGGTGAAATATCAAAACTCGAGACCCCCTTAGGGTTATTACATGATTATGTTAGATTGGAGGATTTATAACCCTCCTTATCATGGTGTATTGTGATATTATATCCCCTAATCAGACCTAATGGATCCCCATATTGGTCATGCTCATGCTTAACAAATGTGTCCCAAATTGGAAGTGTATGGTATGATCTATCTTCTCCAAGCTAGGATTAATTTATAGACATGATTCATTTATAATTTGCATACACTATCTACCAAAATAGATGAATAAGAGTTAAGAAGACTTACTATTGTCACTTGGATTTTTACCTTCTGAGGAAATGTCTCAACTCTCCTCATCCAAGAGGCATAATTGAAACACCTCTAGCATGTTGGTAGTCTAAGAATGAGGTGAATCTCTAGATAGGGATAGCTTCCTTAATGCACCACTTATAGAATACTACTACACCTAAAATTTGTGAGGGATATGGGAGATAAAATTAAAATTAAACTATTCTAAAGGAGGTGATACACCAAATTAATTGATGACTACCAACTAGCTACATATTACACATGAGAATAATAGACTAACTAAATATACACTTCTCTAATTTGCATCTTCTCACATCGATGTTTCATTATGAGGTTATGGTGAATGTTTAGGCTAAGAGGACTAAACAAGAGGTATATAGTGACACTATTGAATAATCTAACTCACTCAACCTTGACACTTCCTAGAACACTTCACATTACCTATAAGAAGAAGCTTTCCAACTAATATAGGTGAGAGAGTAAGACAACATGATAAGGAAAATAAGATTCATCACTAAGCAAGATCAATCATCTAAGTAAAACACACTATTAAGAGTCATAGAAATAATATTTATTTATTAATCCATGGTATGAAAATGAGTAGGGATTCACCATACTCAGGTGGAGACTGGTTTACAAAGGCCAAAATGGCTAGTTATTATAGAACTTGATAGAGAGAGGAGAAGAGAGAAGTCTAAAGGTGATAAGGACACTTGTCAAGATGATAAAATGAGTTAAATTTGCATGGGAAGAGTATTTAAAATGTAAAATGTAAGATTATAAGAGTCAAGTGGCTTCTCAAGTCATGAAACTCATGAAAAGTAGCATGAAATTCCCTTTGTTGGCTCAAAAAACTACCTTCATTATTCACCTCTATTTGAATGTCTCAAAACTGATTAAGGATAGGTATGACAATTAGAATGAGGGGGAATGGTTTTATACATTTATATCCATTTATTGGTTGTAGTCTTGACCACTTGGAATCTCCTAGAAGTGATACATCACTACCTACACTTAAAGAAAACTCATTTTTCACACACCTTGCATACTTGGTCTCAAATTTGTCTTAAGTTTCTCATAAAAATACATAAAATGTGGTGAATGACATGTTTAAATACCCTCCATGGCCTTAGAGGCATTAGGCATACCTTAAAATCACTTCCACTTGGATTTTTCACACTTCTCACCATCTTGTTCACAATGCTAGTTTTGATTGGCTATAATGAAGTAGCTAGTAAACACACTTAGAAGTTTTTCCAAGGTATGAAATGGAAATGGGAAGTTATATTAAGTTATAATATTTCTTCCAAATTATATTTCATCTCTTGAAACCTCCTAGAACCTAAATATATATATAAAACTATCATAAATACCCTCTTTTATACCCCATCTATATAATTACATGTAGCTAATCCTAATGGTAGGGATCCTGATTGAGTCTTATATAGCCTCCAAAACTTATTCTAGGAAAACTACGCCATTTTGGTGCATTCTCTTTCATTTCCTCAAACTAGTCACTACTAAGGGTTTTGGTGAATCTAGGCATGTTTTACCCTCTTAATCTTCATTCATAAAGATGAGACATTGAATTTGAAAAAAAATTACACAAATTTAATCCTAAATTCCCCTTCCCTAACCTCCATGCAAATCCTCATGAAATATGTGAGCATTTGAAGTTACCTTTTTGAGCTTATTTTCACATTTTATACAAGTCTAATGTAGCTCTGAGCCAAAGTGACCTTCCTTATGATTTTTCATGCACTCAAAAAGATTTAACACATCATTTATGATCCCATAAACATTTATTATTCCATTATAATCCACTATTAAATATAGAAGTGGCACTGTTCTCACATTTGGTCTTTAGACCTAAACATGCCTAATAGGCTTGACTATAACCCTTGTAAGTTTAGAATACTCTCCTTAGTCTCATCCATTTTTTTAAGATATATCATGTTTTATTGGATTTAATTCATATTCCCAAGTCACCCTACAACCCTCCAAACACTCCTCATCTCTTCTTCTCATTTACCAACTAGGCCTAGTTGGAGACTGTCTGGTTAAGCTATGTGCAAGAAAGTTTTGACCATTTTAACAATACTGGTCTTGTTTGAGTGTTTCTTATCACCCACTAACCTTCAATACACCTCATAAGATTTTCCTTGAGATCTTATTGACATCCTCTCAATTTTCTTACCCATTTTGGCTTCATTTGCTTGACTTGTCAAAGTTTTAATTTCCATGATTAGCTAACCTCTAAGACAAAATAGTAAGGTATATCCCTCATTCCAAAAGAAAAATTAAGGTTTTATAAGTTTTATAATGTCATATTTACCCTCTATACCAAAGTGATAAGTTATAATCATCTGTTTAGGCACTTAACCATCTCAATCTCTCCAAAACCCCTCTTAAACAAGAATGTTTTTTGCATTCTCTCACCTTCACCTAAGAATGAATTCTCAAGGTTAAAACCAATGTGATTAGGTTCCCTCAAAATTTTATCCATATTAATTTCACTATTAGTAAGTTTTACATTGACTAAACCATACCTATCTCCACTTCTAGCTCTTCCTTCAAGCTACAAGCAATATTGAGCTCTCTAAGTGTGACTATATGGACTATCTCAATATAAAGTCTGAGCATGAGGTAACAATTCAACATTTTATGTTTTCTTAGAGTATGTGAAAACTCTAAAAAAATTCATGAGACATTTAAAAACTACTGTCAAGCTTCCTTGAAAGCTTCCTAGTACTTACATCCTTCAACCTTCATCAAGACTAAGCATTCAATTGTAGGTGCTCATACGACCTTAAGACATCTGTGTGTAGCTTGTTTTACATTATCAAGAGCTTATAAAGGCTGATATGATCATGATGTAAGATTTATAATATTTTCCATAATTTAAACCTTCCATCTATTCTTTCCCATTTCTTGACTGATTAGGACTATATACACCTTTCCTGATTGTGTTTCTTATATTGGAGGGGGCACTTATAGGTGGAACTACATTATTTAGACCTTGTTTTCATGCCTAATGTCCTCTTTTAAGTTTTACATACCATGTTATATCTACACTAATTAATTATATGATTATATTGAGGTCCATCACCAAGGTATCTAGCCTACTCTCCATGGTGACCCCACAACTATAGACACCTAAAACTAGCCACTGATAACCTCCAACCAAGCTTTTGACCAATTTCCACCAAAATGCACAATTTATCCTAAAAAAACTAAAACACATTAAATGATTTGAAATTGATATATTTAAGTGCTGATTTTGGCTAGGGCATTACTAAAAGGGATAGTGTAATTTATGGGCTATCTAACGTTGATCAGATCATTTGAGTCAAAATGCCAATTTTGCACTTGGGTGCTCTAGATTGCTCTTTTATATCAAATTTATTGTATGGGACATGTGCCTTTTTTATTTTTTATTGACAACATCCTAAATGGGATAATATATTCAACACATCGACATCACATTCTAATTCTAATCCAGTCAATTTTTGGGCCAATAACAAGGAATTATGATCAATTTGAGTAATTTGTGCACAAAGTGCTTAATCATGCTTAAGATGTAATTAAAATAAATTAGAGACTAATTAAGAATTCCATGTAAAATTTTCGAATACTTATTTTTATAAATGAATATTGAATATCTACATCATTAGATGACATCATTTCTTGGGAAGACATTCTTAAGACATAAATGCATAAAATATCAAGGTTAACCCCTCCCATGCCTCATCAATGTCTCCCATGCCTTTTAAATGCCCCTCTATCCAAAATATTGATGATATTATTTATGGATTTCTAATTTACTAATTTTTTTAATCCTTATCCACACATCTCAATCTTGAGATGGATGGTTCAGGTTGATTCCAGCCATTTGCAAAAATATATAAATAAGAGGCCTTTGTGAAAAGTTACCATGCCAAGTTGATTCCAAAAAGATCTCACATGACAAATTTATAATGCTAAATTGATTCCAAAGATTCATGAAAATTAGTGTTATAATGTCCAAATATTGAGCCAAGCCAAGCCAAGCCAAAGTGTCAAGGAAACCCAGAACAATAAACATGCTCCAATCCCTACTGAGTCAGGATCTTGCTCTACCAATTAGAACACATGTGATTACTTCTTGTATTAGCAACTAAACATGGACTTATACCAGAATCAATAAGTAACTAGAAATATGAAACAACACAGGAATTAAGAGACAATACACAATTGTATTATATACATAGAAGAATATACAATAAGGAAGATGCCACTTCTTCTTCCACCTCAAAGGTTCGCCACACCTCAAGATCTTCTTCCCTCTCTCTCTCGGTCCCAACAATCAACTCCAATATAGAATTGATGTTCACCTCTCCAACCAATCAGTAACACGCTGCCAATTCACCAAGTACACAACCGTACTCCAAGTAGATCTCCTGCTCTCTGCTACTACCTGCAAATCACTAGACCTTACTCACCATGTAGATATCTCTACACCCCTGAAGAACCCTTGTCCTTACCTCACCAAGTCCTTATGATTATTCAACCATTACTCCAGTGGATCAGTGCCTTGACCTTGCAGACCTTGCAACTCTCCCTGATCACACACACTCAGCACCCCTTAGAACTAGGAGGAGCTACACTAGCTCTCTTTAAAAGCTCTATGGCTTTTTAGCACACACTAACAATACAGCCCATGATTCCATATATAGATCTCATGCTTACAATAATTAGACTAACCTAATTACAATAATTAGACTCGCAACTCAAGACTAAGATTAGCCTTCAACATGCAAACTAGCAGTCTAAAATTAGACTCTCTCGGATTCGTCATGCGAATTGCCTATTCTCACACAGGCTGCCAACGTCAACACCTTCATGATCGATGTCGGCCGACTGGTAACCGACGCCGGTTGCTTTCCCTTACTATCTGATCGATGTCGACTGATCAGACCGACACCGTTTTTCCTACAACTGTTCTGCAACTCCCCACATCTCTAGATCCTCCTTAACTTCTCTTGTTTGCATCCTGGTGAAGCTTTTAGCTCCACAACCTAACAATCTCCAACTTGGAGATAAATAGCTGCACTTGTACCTATACCTGTACACCGTCTAAATTATTCATTGGCTTGTATTCCTCTTCAAGATCAACCCTGAAGACTGACCACCACACAAACTGTGATGCTACACCTGTCATTTAAGTAACCTGCCGCATCCGAACCTACATATCCATGTAGTGAAGAACTTGACCCTGCATAACAAGAAACCCTGCTGTTAGTCCCACTGAACTGCCCTTCAGTACTCCTTCCCCGAATTGGCTCCATACTTTCTGACAACCCCCACTGCTTGGGAAAATGCTTAGGTCTACACTAGACCTCATGTGATTTTGAACCCTGTTTCAAGCTAAGCTTGAACTGTCCAGCCCTAGGTGTGCTTTCCGATTCTGCATCCTGCATCATGAACCCCGCCAACACCGTCTTCACATCAGCTCCCACTGGAGATAAAATCTACATGTCTCTTATGCCAAAGAATTTTGCTGCTACAAATTCTTCATGACATGCCTCTGAACTAACCTTACCTTTAGCTCAGCAAATCCCTGTATGTACAAACCTACTAGTAAATCACCCACATATAGTAACTGGATAATGTCACGACTCATCATCCACCTGGTAAGACAAAACCACAATAGTTACACTGACATTGACTAAAGCCATGCTTAGTCATCCTCCTGTCAAACCTGTACCACTATCCTGCAGCATCCTCAAGACCATATGCCTTGGCCTTCTGTCTCTCGTATCCATCCACTCTCTTCTTTATCTCAGGAATCCATTCCATCTCTCAGTGCTTACTTCCAGCTGACAAATCTACCAACAAATACCTATTTGGTTCTTCTCTAAGGACTCACACTCCTCATCCATGCCAAGCTACCACTGTATCTGGACTCTACCTGCATTGCTTCTTCTATCTCCTTGGTTCTTGATTATCAAAGAAGCAATATAAAGAAGGTAAACAACGAATATGAGGTTCACTTACCATTTTTGACCTCAACATGAGCGTTTGAGACTTGTTGTCCACCCAATATCCGTACCAGTGACTGATTTCGACCATCTCCCAGTCTATTTCCAACCGATGTCGGCTCCCTGTACTGAACCTGACTACCGACGTTGTTTCTCTGGTCGACGCCGGTGTCCCTCCTGCCGACGTTGGTCCTTATGACCGATGTCGGTCTTCCTGCAGTCGACGTCGGTTACTGTCTGATCGACGTCGGTACTTGTGTTCGTCTGTGAGTGACAACTTTTTACCCGCGAGCTCTCCATGGATCAAAATCCTAATCAACTCAACCCTGCTCTGCTCAGAATGATTCAGTCTCCTCACTTGATCTCTGTCCGTCATCTCCTCCATGAACACCAAGGCTTTCCAGTTCTTTAGCTTGTCAAAGACATCTGACTTTCGCTTCAAAACCTACATTTTCCTCCTACATATGTGACTAAGCCCATGAAGCCACATCTCTGCAACAGAAGGTGAATCAGTAATATAAGTAGATAGATAAAGGATACCTACTTTCTTACCATCATCTAATTCAAGTGTATCCACTGTGAGAGTTAAAGTGCATCTCTCATCACCCAAATTTCTTGAAGAAATTAGACTCATCTCCAAGACTGGTACCTGCATGACTTCTTCCAACCACTGTGAGTCATCCGTCTGCAATTTTAGCTTCACTTCCCCTTCGTCAATAATCTGACAAGGCTCTCCAACCCCTAAATAAATCTCTCCAAAGTCTCCAAAGACATACCCATGAAAAGATGCTCTATTTTGGGCTGCATGGAAAGAGGCAAAAGAATCTGTAAACAAAGATTCCATTTTATCCAGAACATCCTGTGCAATATTACCTGCAACATATGCTTCCACCAGCTGATCTGCTACCGACCAACAATCTCTTTTTACCTGCTCTTTCTTTCCATCAATCAGACCATTCGTGCTATTCAATTTCTCCATTCGTAGCTTACTATCTTCTGCCGTTGCTATACTCCCACTCAATCTGAAACCCCTGTGAGTGACCTGTAATCAAAAATTACTACCAGATCTAAAACCACCTGTTAGTCAACCCAACCAAAAGCTTTGATACCACTTGTCAGGGAAACCCAGAACAATAAACATGCTCCAATCCCTACTGAGTCAGGATCTTGCTCTACCAATTAGAACACATGTGATTACTTCTTGTATTAGCAACTAAACACGAAATTATACCAGAATCAATAAGTAACTAGAAATATGAAACAACACAGGAATTAAGAGACAATACACAATTATATTATATACATAGAAGAATATACAATAAGGAAGATGTCACTTCTTCCTCCACCTCAAAGGTTTGCCACACCTCAAGATCTTCTTCCCTCTCTCTCTCAGTCCCAACAATCAAATCCAATATAGAATTAATGTTCACCTCTCCAACCAGTCAGTAACATGCTGCCAGGTCACCAAGTACACAACCGTACTCCAAGTAGATCTCTTGCTCTCTGCTGCTACCTGCAAATCACTAGACCTTACTCACCATGTAGATATCTCTACACCCCTGAAGAACCCTTGTCCTTGCCTCACCAAGTCCTTATGATTATTCAACCAGTACTCCAGTGGATCAGTGCCTTGACCTTGCAGACCTTGCAACTCTCCCTGATCATACACACTCAGCACCCCTTGGAACTAGGAGGAGCTACACTAGCTCTCTCTAAAAGCTCTATGGCTTTCTAGCACACACTAATAATACAGCCCATGAGTCCATATATAGATCTCATGCTTAAAATAATTAGACTAACCTAATTACAATAATCAGACTCGCAACTCAAGACTAAGATTAGCCTTCAACATGCAAACTAGCAGTCTAAAATTAGACTCTCCCAGATTCGTCATGCGAACTGCCTGTTCTCACATAGGCTGCCGACGTCGGCACCTTCATGACCAATGTCGACCGACTGGTAACCGATGCCAGTTGCTTTCCCTTGCTATCTGACCGACGTCGGCTGATCAGACCGATGCCGTTTTTCCTGCAACTGTTCTGCAACTCCCCGCATCTCTAGATCCTCCTTAACTTCTCCTGTTTGCATCCTGGTGAAGCTTTTAGCTCCACAACCTAACGATGATATTATTTATGGATTTCTCATTTACTAATTTTTTTAATCCTTATCCACACATCTCAATCTTGAGATGGATGGTTCAGGTTGATTCCAGCCATTTGCAAAAATATATAAATAAGAGGCCTTTGTGAAAAGTTACCATGCCAAGTTGATTCCAAAAAGATCTCACATGACAAATTTATAATGCTAAATTGATTCCAAAGATTCATGAAAATTAGTGTTATAATGTCCAAATATTGAGCCAAGCCAAGCCAAGCCAAAGCCATAAGGTGCCAAGGAGAAGAGGAGATAACCAAGCCTCCTTTGATGAAGACTTCATGAGCACAATCCAAGCAAGCCAATATTACAATATAATTTAGATAATTCAAGGGAGGTCAAATATTTGTTCTCTTTCATGTTTTAGTTGTGTTTCCATTATAGTATTGTTAACTAAGCTCAACCAAGTAACTAGGCCTAGAAATGTACGTTAGCTAGTGTGTTGGTTTTTTAATTTGATTTCATTTTATCACTAATAAGATACTAACGCCTCTCTTGAGTCAAATTCCTAGTATACATAATGGCATTCCTGGTGGGATAAGACACATCTCACGTATGAAAGAGAGTATGAGACAACTTTAAATTTTCAATTTGGATGCTTAAAACTCTCTCTAAGTGATTTTCTAACTTAATTTGGCCAGATTTTATCTTCATGGGTTTACACAGGGAATCGTCGATGGTTAGAAGAACCAAAGATCATTACATAAACTATCAATGGTAATTTTCAACCATTTATTACTGGTGAAACTATCATTGATTAGGTATAACCATCGATGGTCACTATCTTCTTTTTTACTCAAGAGTTGCCATTTTAAAATGCTTGGTTTGGGGTCATACATACTCTATTTTTAATGATTTTTTTTAAAACCACATGTTTTCTTCCAATTTTTAATAATTTGATATTATTTTAGCTTCAACTTACATATATTTTTCACAAAATTTTTAAAATATCTTTGGATGTTTTTATTCTAACACCGTTTCTTTTGGGGTGATGCCTTAAGGGTATACAGGTAATCAGTGGACTTTAAATTTTTTAAAACATGTTTTAGACCATATTTTTCATGCTTTTAAAATGAATTAGGATTATAATTTTATTACTTAATGGAACATTTAGGTTCTTAAAATAAATTTTTGATAGTTAGCCTTTCAAAGTTACAACTTAAGACCAAGGGGTCAAAAGAACACCACCTCATATTTTATTTGGGTTTTAAAATTGAATACACTTGTCAATTCTTGTTTTCAATAGTTTTTTAATAGAAAATTATTTTTCAAAGAGAAGGTTTGTGCATTTATTCTCTTCCATTTCTCCCCTTTAGGGAACCCTTGGAATCAAAAGTGCTATCCCTATTACAAAAAGTCTAGTCCAAGGCATAGAAAAAAAGTCATTTAAAGCACTCCCCAAAAACTCACATAGGGAAGCTTTGACCTAGGGTTTCATCTCTTGGCACTAACTTCACCCACTCCCATTAGGATAAGAGGTTTGAGTGATTAAACAACCTTTTAGTGATGGAGTTACATATGAGACATATCTACATTTGGACATCGCACTACATTGAGCAAACAACAGGTTGTAGTGGTTATAAAAAGGACTAGACCTTTTTGCAACAAGCCAAGTGCCACAGACAACCAAATTTTGTGATTTTATTTTACATTATTTGATGTGAAAGTCATTATGCAATTGATCCCCCTAGACAATCAAAATCTAATTAGTTTTAGTCAACCCCACATTGCCATACCCTTGCTAAGATTTAGATGATTATACTTAAGTGTATTTTGGTCATTTTTGTGTGGTATGTTTTGAGACTAAAACTTGTTTATTTATTTATAACTATGTCAAAACCATCTATTTGAGTTGAGGAGGGTAGCATTATGCTTAACAAAACATGTCAACCCATTTTTCATATGAGTCTTTTGAACATAACATGGATCACATCATTTGAGCATGCTTACACTATTAGGCTACTCAATTTGTTTCAAGACTTGTTTACCGTTACACTAAAAACCATTTGTTTTAAACCATGTTACATTAGCTATTTGGACATCATTTATGTGTCGCCATGCTGTCCAATTTTGTCTAGCTTTCTTGGTAAAATCCTAGTTTTCAACATTGAGTTTTCAATTAACCTTTTCAAGTTTGGAATCAAATATTGATTGATTTCTATTTAGGGCTTAATTCATGGATTGATACATAGATATTTCTCTTTTGGGTTGTATAGCTTCAGTTAATCAATTACCCAAATTTAAAAACTATTTATGTTTTGTTTGTTTAAAACCTATCCTCATTATCATTTGTACCTTTATTTAGGAAAACACAACCTTTCTCCAAGAGCCTTTTACCTCATGCCTTATGCCAAACAATCATGTTTATGTTTGATTCTATGTGTTAGGCCTATGTCAAAGTTGTTTCCAAACTTGTTAGATTAAATAAAATCACATCATGCCTTCATTTCAAGTCTATCTTTTGATGCCATTTGGCCAAAATTCCTATAATAGCCTATTTGATCCTAGATTTTTACTCCACATTTGGATAAAAGACCTAGAGACTCTTTTCCCTTTCCTAGTTTAGACCTTGTTTGGAACACTTTGACCTAGAATTTTAACATGCTATTTTTTATTCAGATGATTAACCTTTTGTGTGTATGATATTTAATGTTAATAGAATATTTTATGCCAAGTCTTATCACAAACCATTTTGGAGATACAGCTCCACATTCGACCAAGTTAGACCAAGTTTGAACCATTTTTCCTTTAGATAGTTTTTTAGAGTTTACAGAACTCTAAGCCTTTTTTTTCAAATCTTTCATCATTTATGCAAATATGTCTAGATACACTTATGGTGGAGTCATGTACAATACAAATTATGATAGAATGGTCACACAAAATCCCACTAGAAACCCTTATAAAGATAGGTTTTCTATGGAGTTTTATTATTCTCCCTACAATACTTCATATGGGAAACAAAGTCAAAGGCTAGCTTACAATATAAATCAAAATCTTGACTGGGATGATATTGTTTTTGAAGAGGAATTAAATTCTTGGGCTGGTATGATTAATTTTTCTCCACCATGTCATACTATTTCTATTCCAAGACCACAACGTCATACTATTTCCATACCCAGACTTGGTCCTTTGGCTTGTGCAAGCAACCAAGCTCCACAACACCCTTTCATCATTATAAGACCTAGTCCTTTGACTTGTGTGAGAAATAAAGCTCCACACCACCCTATTTTTAATATCTTAAGACTTTTTCCTTTGGCTCAAGAGAGCAATCATGCTCCCCAATTCCCTACCATTATCCAATTGTAGACCATTCCTCCTCCATTACCAATCCCATCCAAAATTCAACCAATCCAATCATTCAAAGACCAATTTATGTTCAAAATTGGTATTTTATAACTCATTAGAAACCAAGGCCAAAATAACCAACCAATCCAAGATGTTTTTATTGAACCAACCATTTGTGATAAGTCAACCTATGATGAATTACCTTTCAATCCTATACCTATTATCGAAGAGTCTCACTCATATGAGATAGTCTTTCTCGAGTCACTTCTTAATAATTATAACCACCTTTGGAAAAATCATTACCTTGATCATATGCCTATTTTTCAAGAGCCTCCTATTGGCAAGCCAATCTCTAAGGAGTTATTTCTTGACCTTTTTCCTATTATAAAGGAGTCTCACTTTGACAAACTAGTCTTGGTGGAGCCCATCATATCATTACATGTTGTTACTTATCCAATACCAAACATTTAACAATACATCATTATAATAGAGTATCCATCAAATGAAGAATCAGAGTTAGAGTTAGGTTCTACTCTTAGACTAACATCAAATTTATCATTAGAATCAAAATCAACATCAGTCTCACCATCAAATTTAGAGTCCCTTGAGTTAGAATCAGATTTATATTCCTAATATATTTGTGGTTGTTACAACATTGGTTATGCATGTCATGCATATCAATTTGAATACATTTGTGATCTTTCTATGGTTTTTGAGGATGATTACTTAAGTGTTGACATAAGTTATCCTAGTATCTTTTATGAGGATTATGCAGCCTCTCCTAATTCCATTACCATGTCACATACAATTACCATAAACAAACATAGCCATATTATTGACATTCCATCTCCCAAAAGTGTCAATTAGGATCAATAGAATCACACTTTGTTGAATTGCATCCATGGTGACATAGCAGTTAAAAAAGAGTAGGGATGCCAAGACCACATTCATGTAGCAAAAGAACACTCTCCTAGTGAAACATTTTTGGAGGTGCTAGGGGACACACAAAGTTCAACCTCAACATCTTCTAGTGAAACTTTTTCAAAAGTGCTAGAAGAAAATCAAATTCAAAAGTCAACATTCCTTAGTGAAACCTTCTTGGAGGTGCTATGGGATAATCAAGATAACTTTATTAGTGAAAACCTCTTTAAGACACCAATAGTTAAGCATAAAATTTCTTCACTACTTGATGAATACAAAATCAAAGATCAAATCAAAATAACTTCCTATCTATATCTTAATCAGATGGTAGTTACTCTCAAGCCCAAACAACAAAAAAATTTTATGGTCCTATTGAGAGAACAAGTGTTCAACCCCACCATAACCAAAGTTATGTCAAATCTTATATCAACAACATTACATGTGATTGAAAGTCCTGATCTTCATTTATTTCCCCACCATTATACATTCCATTATCTTCTACCATTCTATTTCACAAACAAATCTATCATCCAAATTTTATCCCTATTTACCATCCATGGTTTCACTTTCCTTTGTAGAGGCTATAAATATTATTTCTCTCGACATTTGAAAAAATCAAAATTAAATACCAATGAAGATCACAACAACATTCTTAAAATCCAAATCTTCAGGCAGTTCTTGATAGATAAACTATTCAGATGAGGTGTGGGCTAGCAATTAACATGATTAAGTATTCTACTTATATCATTTTTTTATTAGGATGTTCATCTCCCCATCAATAGGAACAATAGAATAAAAAATGACACCCAAGCCAAAAACATGTACCATACCATTTCATTGCCATGCTATTGCCATTGTTACATATGCCTATTTGCCATTATCATAGAGCTTGCCATTCACCCCATCACTTAGGAGAAAACCTACTACCATTATATCCAATATACCAAACAAATTATTATCCTTAACAAGACCATTTTGTCTAACCATTCCATTCCTATCTAGACCAAAGCCTATTTTTAGTCATCCTACCCAATCCTATTTTGATCTTGGTTACTTTGGCTCTTCCCACAAATTTTTGTGAGGGGATTTAGATCAAGTTTAAATAATAAATCAAAATCATGTTTACAATGATAGTTTATAAAAGTAGTGTGATAATTGATCTAGCAAGATATCTTTCATTTTCCATCTTGTATCAAGTTTGTTTATGTCAGCATGATTATAATTGTCTATAGGCAAATCCGTGTCTCACTAATCTTTCAATTAATTATAACCACCTATGGGTAAATTAGTATCATTGATCTATACTATTGTATCCTAGTTATAACCACATAAGGGAAAATTATGGGAAACATTGTTTTATCATGCATTGTCACATCACCTTGCCATTACTATTTTCATTTGATTGGCCATCTACTGGATTTGGGAACTTATTGGGACCTAGTTGGTTTTTCCCCACCTTTTGTGTGGATATAATTACTATGACTTGAATTAATTTTAGGTCTATTTAGGTCATGTTCAATTCATTTTGAGGTCACCTCAATTCCCTTTTCCATATGCTCTCACCATTTTATGAGTAACCTAAGCCAAATACTCTCATCATTTTGTGAGTAACCTACACTAATGCTCTCACCATTTTTCAAGTAGGTATCTTGTCATTATATAATGAGTTAATATACGTCAAAAATCCAAAAACATTCATAATATTTCAAAAAATCCAAAAACATTTGTCCTATATAAGCCTAGTCAGTTATCCTTGATCCTCCCTACTGGGGCACAATCATTATTAAGATGCTTCCTTTTGATTTTGTTTTTAGGGTTTATATTGGTTTATTTATTTTAAGTTTGTATATTTGTCTGTTTGTTTGTTTGTTTATTTATTTTTTTGTTTTCTTGCCTATTTGTTTACTTTTAGCACTATTGCCTTAACTCAGTCTATATGTATGTATTAGGTGATTCTTTGCACACATTATTATTGAGTCCATCTATATTCATATGTCAACATTATCATCATGGTTTTTATCATTGGTGCATTATTTTTGAGTGTTTATTAGATCAAGAGTCACTCTTTATGCATATTTTGGCCAAGTCTTCATGGTGTTCTATCATGATTCCTACTATCACATGTTATAGCAAAAATAAGCTTTAAGAAGGTCTAGAATCAATGGAGCCATAGAAATCTCTCCTTGGCACCTTGGCAAATCCTTCCACCCTTGATTGAATCAACCCATTTTCCAGTCTAGTTTTATCATTACTAATAAAGATGAGCATATCCTTGTTAATAGGAACAACTGAATCATTTTTAATGATAAATCTTATTCTTCTTTTCATCTCTCTCCTCACTTTGCACCTGCTCATCTTTAATCTATATTCTAGGTTATATCTTTAAGTTATGCTTGATAATCATCCATAATTATGGCACCATCATCTTTATCCAATATAGGTCCTCTTAAAGATTATAACCACCTATGGGTAAATCATTATTTTAACTTTTATTCCTAATTATAACCACCTTTGGTCAAATCAACATCCTTTGTAAATAAATGCATGCAAGCATTTTCTCATTTGGATTAATCTCAACCATGGGTTAATTTCATATTTCTTATTATATGTTTTTGAGGGATCATCCATCAACAAATGTGATGGCCACTCCCTCGAGGGGGCATCATCCTAGGCTTCACAAACACCATTTGGAGCTTCATTCTTCAGCCATCATTTTCTTTTTACCATACATGCCTTTTCTAATTATTTGAGAAGACATTGCTTTGCCTATAGTTTTTAACATCTTCCTAAATAAGATCAAACTATAGACACCTAAAACTAGTCACTGATAACCTCTAAATAAGATTTTGACCAATTTCCACCAAAATGCATAATTTGGCCTAAAAACACTAAAACACATTAAATGAGTTGAAATTGATATATTTAACTGTCAATTTTTTCCAAGGTATCACTAAATGGGATAGTGCAATTTATGGGCCAACTAATTTTGATCAAATCATTTTGAGTCAAAATTCCAATTTTACACCTAGGTGCTCTAGATTGCTCTTTTCTATCAAATTTTTTGTATGGGACACATGCCTTTGTTATTTTGTGTTGACAAAATCCTAAATGGGATAATGGATCCAATGCATCTGACATCACATTCTAATTATAATCTAGTTAAATTTTGGGCCAATAAAAAAGAACTCTGATCAATTTGAGTAATTTATGCACAAAGTGCTTAATCATGATTAAGATATAATTAAACCAAATTAGAGCTTAATTAATAATTCCATGGAAAATTATTGAATAATTATTTTTAGAAATGAATATTGAATATTTGTATCATCAAGTGACATCATTTTTTGGGAAGACATCCCTAGGCCAAAAATGCATAAAATATCAAGTTTATCCCCTCCCATGCCTCATCAATGCCTCCCATGCCTCTTAAATTCCCATCTATCCAAAATATTTATGAGCCTATTTATGGATTTTTAATTACATAATTATATTAATCGTTAGCCACACATCTCAATCTTGAGATGGATGGTTCAAGTTAATTCTAGCCATTTGTAAAAATCTATAAATAAGAGGCCTTGCCACATGAATTTTAAGCTTAACTTGTGAAATTTACCATGCTAAATTTATTCCAAAAATATTTCACGTGCCAAATTTATAATTCTAAATTGATTCCAAAGCTTCATACAAATTAGTGTTATAATGCCCAAATATTGAACCAAGCCAAACCAAGCCAAGCCAAAGCCACAAGGTACCAAGGAGAAGAGGAGATAGTAAAGCCTCCTTTGATGAAGACTTCATGAGCACAATCCAAGCAAGCCAATATTACAATATAATTTAGATAATTCAAGGGAGATCAAAGATTTGTTCTCTTTCATGTTTTAGTTGTGTTTCCATTCTAGTATTGTTAACTAAGCTCAACCAAGTAACTAGGCCTATAGATGTATGTTAGCTAGTGTGTTAGTTTTTTAATTTTATTTCATTTTGTCACTAAAAATATACTAAAACATCTATTAAGTCAAATTCATATTATATAATACCTATCCTATAGGTGTACATTTTAGGATGAAAGAGACCTCTAGGTTGTGTTATGTGATCTTATCTTACATCCTGACTTTTGTAGGTAACCCTTTGCACCTCATTAAGATCATATTAAAAATTTAAGTCAAAATATCATGAATTAATTATTTATACTACCACCTTTGGAAGCAATAACACTCAATCATTTAAATCCTATAGATAACAGTGAGGAAAATTAGTGTTCAAATAGCAACTTTGGGGCTCTTAATAGTTCTCTTCTATTAGTCTTCTATCCTCTATATTTTGAAATGTTTCCCTCCTATGATAGGGACATATAATGAGTGAATTATGAGTGGTAAATACTCTCATATCATGGTCATAAATCAATCTCCCAAAATATCTAGATGCTCTATTTTGCACTTTTAGGGTTTTGATCCTTGAAACAATCATTGAGTCTTTAAACATGATTTACCACCTCCATTTGTCAATATAACACCTCAAATAAGTCTATAATGTTATCAACACATGTTATGACTTCAATAGGTGTCTTAACACGTGATTCATCACTCCATATGACTCCTCATTTCTCTGTTAAGGCCACTTGTAGGTGGACACTCACTATGCAAGCAACGAGGATGAAAATTGTAGGTAGTATGCAAGATTTGCATGCTTATTGTTTCCAAACAAGTTTGTGCTTTTCACATTCAAAAGGAAATGAGGAAATAAGATAAATGGTCTAGGGCTTATACGTACCTAGATATAGTCTTGTGCACCAAATTTAGATGATTGAAGGAACTCCTCTTTGGTTGTGGAGGATGACACCTGTAGAAGAAAGAGACTCAAAAAAAGAAGGCATTAGATGAGGAGATGGTGGGCTGCCAAGCAAAAGCTTGATCCCAGAAGTACAAAAACTTCCTTGAGGGATTTCAACCCACTAATTGATAAAAATAATGTCTGATAAAAGGCAGAATGATAAAAGACTAAAATCATTAAAAACTAAAATAAAAATAAAAGCAAATGCTTACCTAAATGTTGTTGTCAGTCTGGTCACAATCGCCGACGTCGGTTAGTCTACCGACGTCGATTGTCAAGGTCTATCGACGTCAATTAGCCTACCAACGTCGGTGGAGGTAGTGGTCTCTGTGGTCGGTGTTGGTTGGGGTAGTAGTCTTTGGATGAGGTCTAGATGGGTTTTATGGTCTGTGGATGGGTCTGAGAAGGGGTCTAGATCTATTTGAATGGTCTGAGAGTCTGGGTCTAGTTAGATGCTCTATGCAGGGTCTTTACAGGTAAAAATAATGGTCTAAAAGGGGGACCAAATAGAAGACAGAGGAAATATGGAAGAGCGAGTGGTCTGGAAGGGATCTGTGGTCTGGTTGATAGTGTGGCTTAGAAGGAATAAACATAAAATTGATTATAGAGACATTCTAAGCTATTGAAATGACATAAAAGAAGAATACTTACCTCTTGCCTGCTGAAGAAGTGTAGGAGGCCTGGTTGCTGATGTACTTATTGTTGATGTTGAGTAGAGTAATTGATGTAGAGTCCTTACTTGCTGTGTGCCTGAGAGAGGAATGGAGAGGTCTAGTACCTGCAACCAAAGGATTAGCAGTTGGGAGAGAAGAGGATTGATTGATTCACTGATCGGGTCTGTGATTGTCATTCTGGCTGGGGAGAGAGATTGAGAGGGAGACCAAAAATCACCTTTGGGCTAGTCTTAAGCAACTGATGTCGGTGATCCTGCTGGCGTCAGCTGATAGGTAACCGATGTCAGCAACTGGAATAATGGCAAAAAGGCTAAAATTAGCCTTTTGCCCATTCTTCCAACTGCCCAGGGCAATTGGTCATACAAAAATGATCAAAGGTGGATAGATAAACATGAGGATTAATGGAGGGGAAGTTGGAATAGGTCATAGGGTGATAAATGAGGGTATCCAAGGGAAAGGAATCCAAGGAGAGGAGAGATGGCAAAGGGGGTTTGTTATTAATTTAAAATAGATGATTATTCCAAATTAATAAGTGTGTGTTAGGAATCCTAGGAAGTGGACCAAGGGGACCAAGGGGGGAGTCAACCAAGGGTTAGACGTGATTTTGGTGTCTACATTTGCCCCTTTTTGTCTTGTTGGTTGTTCTGGATGAACTGCAAAACAAAAATAGGAGTTGATTGCCCTAGGTATGGGATGAGGCCATTTTCATCTTGTTGGTTGTTCTGGTGAACTACAAGACAAAAATGAAAGTTGACTACCCCAATTATGGGATGAGGTATTCCCCCTCAAAGTAGGAGTCAAGAGAAGGGAACCTAGAATCAGGTGCTGATTTGACAGAGAGTGGATGAAAATGGTGAAGATAGAGTGTGAACATTGCAAAGGTTGAGATTGTGTACATATCACTTCACAAGATAGTCAAGTCAAATTGTCATAGGTCAAGGGTCAAGGAGTGCCAAAATTGAAATAATTGGGCCCCAACATTTGGTCATAGCTGATCAAGTTATTCAATCTAAGCTGTAGCTCCAATGGGTCGTCGTGTTCCAAGTATATCGGGCTCAGGAAGTGCTCCTCGAAACACGAAAATGTCACAAGTAGTGGGGATCAACTGGCTTGCGATCTTATACTTGTGAGGGTCAAAATGTGGATTTCAAACAATTTTGCTAACCATTCGTGAGGTAGCGTACATATAAAAATAACCAAGGCAACGTTGTCTTGGAAGTGGTTGTAGTCGAAGGAGATAGTCGCGATCTCCATAGTCATTGGTCGAGGCGAGGCTGAGATAGATAATTGGTCTGTTGGATGGACAGATGAAGGAATGTGGCCAAGCTAACCTCAGAAGACTAAGTGCTACCTATATAGCCCCTGTTGAAGGGCCTCAGGCCAATGTAGTTCTCCCTAAAAGGGAGGAAAAGGGTCAAAGTTATGGATTGGTCTGGTCGGGGTCAAGTCATGGTCAAAGGAGGAAAGAAGGTTTGTCCATCATAGAGATGAACAAATTAGGGTGGTCAAGCTAACCCCAGAGGATGTCATGTCAACTGAGTGCTGCCTACATAGCCCTAATCTTAGGGCCTCAGACTAATGTAGTTCAGGTGAGTTGACAAGTTGGTCGATAGGTTGGTTTGGTCATGTGTTGAAATGATGAGGGTAAGATGATGTTATAGCCTTTTCCATATTGTGTGATGGTGTATTCTGTAACATTGGTTGAAGGGTATTTCATCCCTAGCAATTTTCCATATTCATGATGGATGTATGCTAAAAATGAATTGAGGTCTATTTATGCTTCAGCAAGTATTGGTTTATACTTAACATAAATTGTGTGGTCGATAGTTTCCATGTGTATTATTGTCCATAAAAACTAGTGTGAATGGTTATGATGATGTATGATGTCATGATGTCATGTTGTTGGTCTAAAAATGTTTTGATTGGTTTGTTTGTGACCAAGATGTGAAAAAAAAGTGAAAGGCAAATTGCTCTTTCATTGATAAGGACCAAAATGATAGCACAGGTAGGGGGTTGTTAGAACAAAAGCCCCGTTTATGCATTACGTCGTTGACCATTGGTTGTTTAGAGAGGTAATCAAATCACTTTGACATTAAAATGAGCTCAAAGTCCCTTGAGTATGTTGGGTGATAGGTGATGTGATATGAGAGGATGGGGTAACCCTTTTTTGGGTAGGAATAACCTTGCCCTTTTTATAGGTGACTTGAGAACAACTATAGGCAAGTCCATGACATAAGAGTTTGTCAGTTAGATTTTTTTTTTGGACTGATCGATGCGGGAAGTCCACGTAGGGATGTGGCTTTGCTTGTGGTCATATATGTGAAGCTGCGTAATGTGGGAAGCTTCAGAAAGAGTGTTGTTTATAACAAGATTTAGTCATAGCCATCCTTCGAGGGAGTGGTCTATATTTTTGCTTTATATGTTTTGATGTGACTTGGCCTAGCTATCCTTCAAGGGAGCAGTCTAGTAATACAGTAATTATGTAGCTGTCCTTTAAGGGAGCAGTCTACATTTAGAGTTTTATGACCTTTGATATGTTAGGCATCCCATTTTGATATGTTTTGTTAACTGAAGTTTAGCCATGGATGAGCCTCTAGAGGTTTAAGGGTTCCCTTTTATTAGGACAAAGCATTCATGTTTGAGAAAAAGGGTTGACTAGGATTTGTTTTAGGGGAATAGGGTTGAAAAGAATAGGAATGTCGATGATAGGGATTGCTCAAGGGACGAGCTCAAGTAAAACTTCAAGTGATTGATTACTCGACTAACAATAGAATGGTCAAGGATGCAAGGCATAAAGGGCTCAGGTTCTGATAAGTCCCTAGTCTATGCTTGTGTGTTAATGATAAGGTCTGAGTCAATTAGGAGCAAATTTGCCCCATTTACCTCTTTCTAGATTGGTCACATGTTGATTGATGTTGGATGGTTGATACGATCGTTGATTGGTCGAGACTAGTTGAATGTTTGGTCGAGGGTCAAGTCGATGGATATTTGGTCGATGATTGGTTAATGGTTGGGTTGAATGTTTGGTCGAGGATCGGGTCGATGGATATTTGGTTGATGATTGGTTAATGGTTGGGTTGAATGTTTGGTCGAGGTCAGGTCAATGCTTGTTTGGTCGAGGCCATGATTAACAAGGTTGGTTGATGTTTGGTTAAGGTTGGGTTGAATGTTTTGTCGAAGATAGGTTAAATGTTTGGTCAAGGTCAGGTTAATGCTTGTTTGGTCGAGGCATGGTCGAGGCTTGGTTGAGGCCTAGTCGAGGTTTAGGATTAAAAGAGTGATTGATATTTGGTCGAGACTGGGTTAAAAGGTTGGTCGTGGCTTGGATGAACGTTGTATTCCCCCAGTGGCTAGGGAGAATGTTTGATAGATTGGTCAAGATTAGTTGAGGCTTGGTGGTCAGATTGACTATGTTGATTTTGAATAATGGGGTTAAAGGTGGCAAAGGGACCATAGTCTGGTGTGGAGATCCCAATTTAGGTGATGAGTTTTGAGAAGCATGGGTCGGTGTTGATGATTTGTCGAAGGGGTGGTCAAGAGGATCCTTGATGAGAAGGGTATCCTTTTTTTGGTGTTGATGAGTGACAACTTTAAGAGTGTAATAATGCTCAGTGTCATGTCCCAGAGTGTGATGATAGTGGCAAAATTTAGAGTTGTTGAACCAAGATGGTCTTGATCCAAGAGTTGGTGAGTGGGGTGGTGTTGAAGGTTTGTTGATAATATGGTCAAGAAGAAGGGTGTCTTTCTCCAAGCATTGGTGAATGACAACCTTAAGGGCACAACAATGCTCAGTGTCATGCCTAGGTGTGTGATGATATGCACAAATCTGAGTGTCGTTGAACCAGGGCAGTTTTGGTTTGAGAGATTGATATGGTTTAAGAGGTGGGAGATTGATGCGAGAAGACTACAACAATTACCGTAATAGTAAGGCATAAGAACCTGCTAATGGGTCTGTGTGTCTTGTTGTAGTGGGGGTTGATGACTTTGGTTTGAGAGGTGTAAGAGGTGTTGGTCGTACCATCATTTTTGTGGGTGGTGTAGCCACATGTGTAGATGGCACTTTGGTGGTGATAGGTGTTGGATGTTTTGGAGGAAATATATGTCTGATGGGTTGAGGGGATAATGGAGGT
This sequence comes from Torreya grandis, assembly GCA_037957365.1. Lineage (NCBI taxonomy): Eukaryota > Viridiplantae > Streptophyta > Pinopsida > Cupressales > Taxaceae > Torreya > Torreya grandis. The sequence continues at coordinate 1,197,205 of JARHVA010000504.1, read as the reverse complement.
GACTTGCCTTTGTGAAGTATGGGAGTAGGAAGCACTCCTATTAAATTGGATGGATGTGGGCCCAAAATTGAAGGTAATGATGAAGGTGGGAGAGGAGTCCTCTAGTGTGGTTTAGTGGCCTTTTTTGGTTTGGGTTAAGGGCCACCATTGTGTGAGGTGAGGTTAGATATGGATTTGGGTTCAGATGTGGATGGAGGTGAGTGAGATGTAGCAATCTCAAGCAAAAGGCAAGAGAAAACCATGACTAGGTCTTCCTCGGTCAAAATGGGTGAAGAGATTGGTTCTTCTCTTGGTGGAGAAGAAATAGGAGAATGTGGCTCCTCAAGTGGATAGATGGCAGGGATGATCATGCCTTCTACTTGTAGTTAAGGAGTAGGCAAGGTAGGGTCCTCCATTGGTAGGAGGAAGGACGAAGGTGGGCTTAATGGCATTGGTATGGTCAAGGCATCCCCAAATATAAGAGAGGTGGATGGAGGACTAATAGGAGAAGAAAGTTCTTCATCTTGTGGAGGAGGTTGGTCAGGGACAAGAGGCGAGACAGTGTTGATCGTGTGTATGTCATGATCTTGGGAGCTATCGGTCACGATCTGCACATGGTTTTGATTAAGAGGATGGTTAGGAAAGGGTTGTCTGAAGATGTTGATGTTTTGATTAGGTGGGGCATTCAGGTTATCCAAAACAATATCCCCCTTGTCGATCATGTCTTGGACAATGTTTTTGAAGGTTTAGCGATTGTTAATGTCATGGCCTTGGACACGGTGATAGTGACAAAAGTCAGCCTCCCTATACCATGTAGGGAGGGCTTTTGAAGGGTCAAATTGAGGTGGTTGGATTGGAGGGAGATTGAGGACCCCCTACTTGACAAGTTTTTCCAAAACAAAAGTGTATGACTCTCTAATTGGAGTGTAGTTACGCTGTATGTACCGTTGTTGGAATTGTTTGTGATGCTTTGAGATGTTGAAGGTTAAGAGTGGTCGGTTGTTGTTGAAGATGGTGATCTAACGACCACAATGTTGGCCACTCCTTTAGACTTGGAATTGGTAGAATAAGGAGGTCTAGAAGAAGAAGGGTTATTGGCTTTTGCATTGGTGTTATGCAATTTGACCTTATCCTCTTCAATGGCATGGAGTTCAAGCTTTCAGGCCATGGTGAAAGCTTCATCAAAAGTGCAGAATGTTTGAACCCGTAAGGTGGATGAGATGTGATTTGCACATGCTCAAGAAAAGAGCTTGATGAGCTTAGGTTGAGGTAACGAGAAGGAGAGCTGGTTGATTAATCCTCTCCAATGGGCGACAAAATCGACTATTGATTTGTCGTCAAATTGCCTGTTGGAGTAGAGGTCTGTGATTGAGACTTGTTTGGTGATATTGATCAAAAAGTGGTCAATAAATAATTGGGTGAGTTGAGTGAATGAAAAGAGAGAGTGACTGGTAAGAGAGCTGTACCAATCAAGGGCAGGGCCAGAAAGCGACATGGGGAAGGTGCGTAACAATAACGCATCATCATGTGCTATAAGATAACAAGCATGTCTGAATGCTCGTAGATGTTGTTGTGGGTCTTCCTTACTCTGGAAATGAGAAAATTTAGGAAGCTCCCACTGACTAGGATATGGTCAGATTGGGACGGAGGGATGGATGGGTTCATTACAAATTTGCTCATATGAAAGGGCATTGCATGAACCAGAAATAGAGGTCTCAAGACTAGACATTTTATCCATCAGCATTTTAATTATATCAGCTAACAAATTGGTGGGTGGAGCACCCCCTAGGTTTTAGGGTACTTGGAAGATGCTATAAGGGGCATATGATGTAGTCGGTTATGCTTGTATAGGTGCAACATATGAGTAACTAGTCATTGGGACAGAAGTGGAAGCCAGGGATGGTTGTGTCATGAAGGTAGAAGTCATATGTTGACTAGATACTACCAAAGGTGGTTACATGGTGACATTGGCAAAAGGGGAGGTAGACACTCCTACATTATAGGTGCAAGAGTGTGTGGAGTCAAGACAATCAAGTTCTGGTATGATGTAGAAATTGGTTGAATTGCGTTTGGTTGAGGGGGTAATGGAACCCCGATGGAGGTCAGTCCAAAAATAGATGGGGAGGCCAAACTTTGCATATTGGTCATGGTCAGGTAAATGGTTGAGGCAATAGTCTGAGTCATAAAAGGCTGGGTAGTAGATGGTGTTGATGTCATCGCCGCTTCACCCAAAAGGTCTCGCATTTGGTTTCTTGCGAGATAGTGCTGGAGAGCTTTGACGTTGTGGTCAAGGAGTCTCTCAAAGTTTGGGTCCCCTTTGGGGAAAATTGAAGGTTGATTGGGAGTTGGTCAGGTAGGAGTTCATTTGGTCTCTAAATGATACTCCATTAGAGGACTAGGCATAGATGGTGAAGGTGGGAGTGGTTTTTGCCTCACGTGGTCAAGGAGATCCTTGGTTTGACTGCGTGTCAAAACTATTCAAGACAAAAGGTTCAAGTTTCAAAAACTGTGTTTTTTTAGTCTCAAAAAACCAAAATGGGTGTTAGACAGCAAGAAAGTCAGGTTTTAGGCTTGTTGTTTAAGGAAAAGAATTATGGACAGTGACCGATGTCATTATAAAAACTTATGTCGGTGATAGAGGCTGTCGATGTCAGTCAGATGACCGATGCCAGTGAATAAAGGGTGCTGACGTCGGTGGTAAAACTGATGTCAGTTACTGTGTTTTCTAGAAACTCAAAAAATTTGAAAGTTTTTGGAAAGAAGAAAACGTCCTCACTAGCTCAAAAAACTAGATAGAAGTAGAAAAATAGATGGAGACAGGTAGACCCTAAGCGTTAAATCCTAAGAATCAACTTTTAGAATCATGTTGGCTTATGCCTTAGAATGTGTTTGGTAGGTTGGCTTGCAGAACAAGTCCTAGAAGAGGTAGTCTAAAGTTGCTTTTGGGCTAGTTTCAGTGCTCAAGAGTCTGTATTAGGTTCCGTACTTGGCCTAGTGCTAAGGAGCAAGCTCCCCTCACTTCATGAACCCAGTGATAAGCTAGGCTCGCTTAGCCAGTATATACTTCCCCTAGAGATTATCCTCTACCAGAGAACAGAGTGAGCTTTCCCCTTAGTAGTGAAGTCCAAGTGGGATTGCCGAGATGGGTAAGGTATCCATTGGGTGATGAAATCCCAGTCGGGCCTTGTCTCAGGTAAGTTTTGATGTTTGATTTGTGCAAGTGATTTGGTTGTGTAACATAAGTGATCTACAATTAATTCATGATGCAGTTTTTAATTACTAGATGTGGACTAAGTATGCAATCAAGAAGAAATGAAATGCAATGTGTTTTAAGCCCAAATTGAAATGTTAGTTTGTATGAAGACAAGTGAGAAGAGGTTGAAGAGTATGACTTTTGACTAGTCTAAGATGCAAGAAAAGAAAGAAGAGTTCTTTTTAATCTTACTAATGGTGTCTTTTGGAAGAGATAGAAAAAAGAGGTGAAAAGGAGAAACCTAATGCACCTATATGAAAAGAAATGAAAAAGAACCCAAGGAAGACCCTAGAGTCCCACCGGGTGTGCCAGAATGTTTCCAAACAAGTTTGCACTTTTCACATTCAAAAGGAAATGAGGAAATAAGATAAATGGTCTAGGGCTTGTACGTACCTGGATATAGTCTTACATACCAAATTTAGATGACTGAAGGAACTCCTATTTGGTTGTGGAGGATGACACCTGTAGAAGAAAGAGACTCAAACAAAGAAGGCGTTAGATGAGGAGATGGTGGGCTGCCAAGCAAAAGCTTGATCCCAGAAGTATAAAGACTTCCTTGAGGGATGTCAACCCACTGATTGATAAAAATAATGTCTGAAAAAAGGTAGAATGATAAAAGACTGAAATGATTGAAAATTGAAACAAAAATAGAAGCAAATGCTTACCTAAATGCTGCTGTCAGTCTGGTCATAGTCACCGATGTCGATTAGTCTGTCGACATCAGTTGTCAAGGTCTATCGACATCGATTAGCCTACCGATGTCAGTGGAGGTAGTGATCTCTATGGCTGGCATCGGTCAGGGCAGTAGTCTTTGGATGAGGTCTGGACAGGTTTTATGGTCTGTGGATAGGTTTGAGAAGGGGTTTGGATCTGTTTGAATGGTCTGAGAGTCTGGGTCTAGTTGGATGCTCTGTGCAGGGTCTTTACAGGCAAAAAGAATGGTCTAAAAGGTGGACCAAACAAAAGATAGAGGCAATAGGGAAGAGAGATTGGTCTGGAAGGGATTTGTGGTCTGGTTGATAGTGTGGCTTAGAAGCAATAAACATAAAACTAATTATAGAGACATTCTAAGCTATTAAAATGACATAAAAGAAGAATACTTACCTCTTGCCTGCTGAAGAAGAAGTGTAGGAGGCCTGGTTGCTGATGTACCTATTGTTGATGCTGAGTAGAGTAACTGATGTAGAGTCCCTACTTGTTGTGTGCCTGAGAGAGGAAGGGAGAGGTCTAGTACCTACAGCCAAAGGATTAGCAGTCGGGAGAGAAGAGGATTGATTGATTCACTGATCAGGTCTGTGATTGTCATTCTAGTTGGGGAGAGAGATTGAGAGCAAGACTAGAAATCACCTTTGGGATAGTCTTAAGCAATTGACATCGATGATCTCACTGGCGTTGGCCGATAGGTAACTGACATTAGTAGCTAGAATAATGGAAAAAATGTTAAAATTAGCCTTTCGCCCGTTCTTCCAACTGCCCAGGGTAATTGGTCGTGCAAAAACGATCGAAGGTGGATAAATAAACGTGAGGATTAGTGGAGGGGAAGTTGGAATAGGTCATAGGGTGATAAATGAGGGTATCCAAGGGAAAGGAATCCAAGGAGAGGAGAGGTGGCAAAGGGGGTTTGTTATTAATTTATAATAGATGATTATTCCAAATTAATAAGTGTGTGTTAGGAATGCTAGGAAGTGGACCAAGGGGATCAAGGGGGGAGTCAACCAAGGGTTAGACACAATTTCAGTGTCTACACTTATGAATAGATCTATACTTATTCAAGGTCTTACAAGTATAATATTATCATTATAAAATATTAATACACCTATCAAATCTCCCATTACACCATGATGTCATCTTAAGAGGCTCTTGTAGATGCACTTTGGGTTGCATATAGGTAGCAAGCATGAAATATTTCACATACTCAAGAAATCTACCTTTATAGTCCATCAATCAACTCTAAAGTGTTAAAATGAAGCATTATGATATTATAAATCTTGATACATATTCTCACACTTCCTTTTCAATGTTTAACTCTTCCTTCATGGCACCTATACACATTCATTCATGGTGGAAAATTGTATATGTTACATATGACTATAAACTCATGGAAATTACTTTGAAAAATGAATTTGGAAGGTAAAGGGAATCAAGAGAGAATTGAAAACATGTAAATTAACCTAAAATAACCACTTGAAGCCATTTTCAAAGCATGAAAATCTAAAAATGGTGGAAAATTGGCCTGCCATCCCAAATGAGAGTAGTCTACAAACTTGAGATGATTTGATCATAAAAACACCTTGAAAGATGAAAACAAGCATGGAAAACATTAAATAAGGGAATACACATCCTATGTAATCAAACTTAGCAACTATATTATATAGAATCATCCAAACAAGAGCAAAACCTATAAGGTGCATAGATTGGTAAGAAAAAAACATAATCAACTTGTTAGAGATGGTTGAAAAAGCATAATTGACCAATCTTAAAAATCTTGTTATGAAAATGGATCTCTCTAATTTTAATTTCACCTCCCAAAGGAATTTGACCTGAAACCTCTTCAATTGTCCCTACCAAGCACAAACCTATTGATTTGTTTTGTGTGTCTAGATGAGCAAAAAAGGAACAGAATAGTTTTAACTCAAAAGTAACACTTCTAAAGTCCTTCAATCATTTAAATGGATATAAATAATATGAAGATTCATACCATGGCCTTATCCCATGTGTCACCTTCCCTCATGGGTTGTACAAGTGCCAAACTCCCCTTTTTTGTTGATTACTTAATCTTTAGTTAGATAACCTACAAGTTTTAGATGAAACTGACATTCATGATAGCTAATATGACTTCTTGGTCATTTTATAGTAAATAAAGACACTTGGGCACGTTTAAAATTGTGCCACTTGCATTTATGACCCCTAAACGCCTCCCTAATGACTCAAAGTGACATATAGATTAATTAGACCATGATCAAGGCTAATATAGCATTAAATGACATCACAAGACCTACAATCCACCCTATGACATAATAATAGACCCCTAAAAAATATAAAAAACAAGTTTTTACCTATAAGGGTCCCAATTTGACCTAAAGTGTCAATTTTGGTCAACAAATTGGGACTCATAAGGGTGGTATGCTTGTTATACTAAATATTAGTAGCCTTATTAGTCCATTGGGCTTAGGGAGTCATTTGAATTTTAAAACACACTAGAGGATTCTAACCATTGACAACAAGCATTGATCAATACAAGACCACTTTACTACCTCAACCACACAAAAAAATGACACACACAAAATAAAGAAAACACACTAACAAGACACACACATGTGCTCAAGCACTTAGGGAAATTATAAAAACAAACCACTATTTATAACTAGCTAATAATACATCCCTCTTGGGTCAAATGAGAAGTTTGAAACCTTCCTTGCTTCATGACATGAAGGATTTAGTGAGACATGTAGCCTTTTGACCTTTAACATTGATGCCTCCATCTTCTTCATGGTGCTTTCCAAATTCATTGGCATGATGTTCAATGAGAACCAAGTAGCTCCATATAGGTTGACTATGGAAATAAACTCTAATTTCATCTAAATAGTCTCAAACTTCTCATGTAATTGGCCTTTGATGTACAATTTTAAAAATATGATAGTCTTCTCAGCCTTGCTCTCCTCCTTGACATAATGTGCTTGATATTTAAAAGCACCAAGCTTTCCTCCACCATGTTCCCATATCCCTAAATATGGTTTCACCTCAAATGGAGATATTGACTATCTTTTAGGTATAAAAAGATCTACCTTGAGATCATTATCCATGTCTAACACCTCTTGTACACTAGCATCATCAAATAACTTCATGATAACAGGTTCTTGACCAACATAATGACCTTCATATTTATGTTTGATTGAATAATCAATATCATGTTTACTAGACTCATCAACAAACTTGTCATTGATATGAAATCTTTTAGAGAAGAAAAAACTTTACCCAACTTATCAAATTCCTTACATATGGCATTAAACTACTACCATAAATCTTATTCTTCATGAATGTCATCTCCAAAAGCTATTTCCTCTACCTTGGTCTGATGAGACTCTCTTAGGACTTCAAATTATTAAAGAGTGACTTGACCTTCATCCTTGATAGTACACTCCACTTCATGCTTGAGATGGTCATCCACAACTTCATGATCAGACATGGAGTCTTTTTCAAATACCTCTCTCTTCAAGTCTTGGCCACATTCCTCGTGGATACACATCCCCTCAAAAATGGAGGCATTAGAGTCTGATTCATGGACACACATCCCTTCAAATATGGAGGCATCAAATTGAGGATTTTTCTTTTATTCACTAAGGGGAGTCCCTCTAGTGATTTATTCCTCATAGTCATTCATGAGATCTTCTTGATCATCCATGCATTGAGTTTTTTTCTTCTTCACTTGCTTCTCTCAAGATAGGTTCCTCCTCAAGAAGGGGTGAGGTGGAAGGTTGATGGATAGGATCACATGAAGGAAAAGGAATGTGAGGTGTATTATAAGGTTAATGAGTTGGAGATGGAGTGTGGGATGAAGGAGAATGTTAATGAGTAGATTTGGTAAAGAGAAAAGCACTAGTAACATCATAGGGAAGTGAATTCTTGGGCTGATTAGAAGGAGAAACACCTACATAAGTAGGATATACATATTACCAATAATATCTTTGTGTACAATCTATGGAATCATCTTATTTCTCATGAAACGACTCATATGAGTACTCTTGATTCTGATAGACATCACGATATGAATGATAGGGTTCACATTGGGACTGATAAAGAGGTTCTTAATAAGTTTCTTGGTATCCATCCTCATAGGGTTATCCAACAACATGGTGTCCATATAAACAGGGAAATGAAGGGTTATATAGATGACATGGCTCTTAGTATTGATAGTCATTCTGATAGGATTATTGAGGGGTAAAAGGTGATTCATAAAAAAATTGATAAGAAGGTTTATGATAGGATTATTGGCCATATCTATCCATATCAACCTCATATGTCAAAGCAAACATGAAAACTGATCAAATTTTTCAAATAAATATACCTAGGTTACTTACAACCAAAAATTATCATTCAAAGCCGCCATTAGTGTTAGCTTGATTGCTTCCAAAATCTTATTATAGGAAAGACACACAAATAATTTTCCCACTCTCTTAGACTTTGGTCCTACTAAGTATGTCAAAAACTATTTTCACTTGGATTTGAACCCTTTGAGGAGATGTCTTCAATCTCCTCATCCAAGTGGCATACTTAAAACACCTCTAGGCTTTGTGTAGTCTAAGAATGAGGTGAATCTCTAGATAGGGATATCTCCCTTGATGTACCACTTGTATAACAATACTACACCTAAACTTTATGAGGAAAAAGGGAGAGAGAACTAAAAATAAACAATCCTAAAGGAGGTGATATAACAAATTATTTTATGACTACCAACCAGTTGCATGTTACACATGAAAACAAATGGTTATGGGATAGATTATGTTATTTAATTTATGTGATTAGTTTTCTATGATTTAATAATACTCTTACATACATTTATTATGATCATGTTTGATTATTATGCATCATTATTTTATGGATATAATGGTGTTTTTGGCTAACTACCATCATTTTCATGATGTGGATGTAGAATAGACTCTTCCTTCAGAGTGTGATGGAGGGAGAGAATCATTGAAGATGGTGGTTTAGATGAAGAAATTTGAGGATGACAAATAATGAATCCATAAACCCTTACACACACCACTTAGTATGTCATGCTTCATAATTATTTGATATGGATAACATATCATGTTTTGTGTACTTTTCATTTATTTTATTATTAGTATGCTTTCTAGGGATTTCATATATTTTATAGATGAGAGGATTGCCCACAATAGAGGAGGATCACATCCACATGGCCCCCATAGATATTGAAAATGTACACAGGCCTTCTCGACCTTTGGCATCTAGATCCTATGGTTATTCACCATTGCCTTCTATTGATTGGGTCGTGGCTCATGTTGATGTGTTTTTAGACTTTAGGGATTTCTTTGGTGATGTTTTGATTGCCATGGTGGTGAATCCTCTGAGCTTAGTAGAGGGGGAGATTGGGCAGATGATCAGGTGGATGGAATGGGTGATGGTGGTGCTAGTTCTGGGGTGTGTTTCTTTGATTGTGGTGCCATATTTTGTGGGTAGTGCATTTTTAGGGTTTGAGAGCGTGGTAGAGCATGGCCTTTTTCTCAACATGGCTATGGCCATCAATATTGCTAGATCTGATGGTGTCTTCATCTAATTTAGTGACAAAGAAACCAAAGGTATTTTGTAGTTTTTTATTGTCATACAAAATGCTTGTGTGTCATTATTGCAATGGCAACCTGCATTGTTGGCTAGGGCAGAATGCTAAAGATATATGTATATATATATATATATATGTATGTATGTATATATATATGTATGTATGTATATATATA